>CM025786.1:6586865-6659401 GCA_014636745.2 Centella asiatica | reverse complement strand
TATATATATATATATATATATATATATATATATATATATATATATATTCCTTTGGCAATTGTTTCCAAATTAAATATATGTTTATATTTTTAAATTATAAAACATTATAAATTTTCTTAAACATTAGTTTACTATTACAACTAACTTTAATATATCTATTATGTCACTACTTAAAAGTCCACAGATAATTATCATTACTATCACTTCAAATGACATGATAATATATACATATATATTTGTAACATAAAAATTATTTTCAAATATCGTAAAATTAGAAATATATATTTAATTTAATTTTAGAATGGAAGAAATAATTTTGAATATATTAAAAATCTAGCTAAGTGTCTTTCCATTTGAGAAGATATAATATTGTTTGAAAAATATGACATAAGCAAATATGACATAAGTGGCTGTTAGGATGTTACGTACTTTAGCAATCATCTAATTTTTATGAGATTTATTAATATATTTTTAAGTGGATGCTTTAGCAATCATAATTATATAGATTGACTCTGCATATCTATCATGTTCTCACTATGTACTCTCTTTATTCCACGTAACGAATTACATTTGCATATTTTTTTTGTATTTTATATTTTTTCATTATAATTGTTTATCTAATTATTAAGTGGACATTTATAACATTTATAAAAATCTTTCTTTAAATACTAAAATTATAATTAATTAATTACATATTATTCACATCCTTTATATTTTGATTTGAAAGTCATAAAACGCATAGTTATGAAGTGGTTAAGACTTAAAAGTGAATAAAATTTTATTTGTTTGGGAGTTTTTAACGAGAAAAAAATGTAGAGTATAGAATAAATAATAAAAGAAAATTTTGTGATTTCTTTTGCTTTATTTAGGAATTTTTGGAAAGGGAGTAAATCATTTTAAAATATTTTATTTTTCTTATTTGTGAGTTAAAAAGAAGAGAAAAAAAGTCACTTTTTTTTCCAGTTACATCCTTATAGACTAGTCTAAGTATTTTAAAATATAGTAAATTGAAGGATAAAACTAGTATTACGATTTTATAAGTAGAGACTATTTTCATTGGCAGAAAAATTAACAATTTTTTTCTTTTTTCTTCTAAAAAAACTCACAAGCATCATTTTTTTTCTATTTAACTCTCTCTCTCTCTCTCTCTTCTCTTCAAATTAAAACTTCCAAACAAGTCGTAAAGGTTCAAACGATCATAGAGTTCTAGGACGTGGCTCGTAAAATTTGAGTTCTTTAAATTGTTTTGAGTGAGTTATTTCAGTTTCACGTTTTCTTTTTTTTGAATTTAAATAATAACAGTGGAGACACTAACAATTATACAAATAAAAGTATACAAATACACGCTATAAGTTTTAAATTATTAAATTTTAAAATATAAACATCTTAATATTATTAATTTGTTATAGTTTTTAATTATATTATTTTATTTATGTACAAATTGATATCGGTATTATCACTTTAATATAAAACTATAGCCCGGAACACTTTCGATCCGATTCGAATTGTCAGGTTGAATTCTTTCTTATTGGGGAGATCTACTTTTCACATATTGTGGTGCTATCTTATTTATTCCTTTTGAAAGTTGACAGTTTTACATCATATATTCATACTAACAATGTACGGTTTACATAACCAATATACACACAAATATATATATATATTGTTTCATTTTCCGTCAAATATAAGATTAGATAGAAGGAGATATTCCCTTTAGAAAAGCAGTTTTCATTATTCATTATGTTTTATAAAAGTTACATTTTAGTAAGCTCATTAAATGTTAATTTGTAAAATTCTAAAATTTAAAGGCAAAACAAATGAAATAGTCTATACTTTCTATTTGGTTTCAATTTGGTTCATATACTTTTTATTATCATTATAGTCATTGTACTAATTTTTATAGTTTCAATTTGATCCAACATGATAAAAGAAAATAATAAATTAATATTAAATTGGTTTTTTAATGCAATTTTAATTAAATAACAAGATTAAAAAAAGTCTCACTATAATATTTTAATTGAAATTACAGATTTTGCATTTAAAATTAAGTTAATGTAAATTTCAAAACGCTATAATTGATTCTTTATTTAGTCTTTGCATTTAAAAATAAACTAATTTAATTTAAAATGATTAAATTTATCTTATCGTTAGAACATAATAAAAGTATATTTTTTTATGTTTGAGAAAAAAAATATCAATCTTAGTAAAATGTAATTTTTTTAAAAAAAATCATATTAATTCGAGGTCACAAACATAAATCTCCCGATTCATTCAAACATATCTATAAATAATTGATCATTTATTATTATTACTAAAATTTTGAAATAAGTATAGATTTTCTTAAATATAATAATGGCCCAAAAATATGATAATTTTTTTTGAAAATTAAATTTTTACTAAGATTGTTAGATTTTTTTTCTCAAATCAATTTAATGCTTTGAAATAAAATTAACTAAAAAGTCTATATTTTTAAAATAATATCATAAGAGACATTTTTTAACCTTGTTATTTAATTAAAATTGCATTAAAAAATCAAGTTAATAGTAATTTAGTATTTTATTTTATCATGTTGGATCAAATTGAAACTACAAAAATTAGTAGAAAGACTATAATGATAATTAAAAAGTACATGGACTAAACTGAAACTAAACATAAAATATAGAGTCTATTTCATTTGTTTTGCCAAAATTTAAATTGTTAATCATATAAATTCGTTGAATTTTTCAACAAAGTTTGTATTCCCTCCTTCTTTTAGTTGTCTTTTGATTTTTTTTAAATGTAGTTGTAAGTGGATTTTTATATATGTTAAATATTTTATTTTTATTTTTAGTTATAATAATCTTCATTTTAAATATTATTATCATTAAATTTTTTAACACATGTAAAAGTTCACCTAAAAGTAAAGACAACTAAATAAATCTGGAGGGAGTCTTTCCTATAATACATTCGATGAGGTTCAGATAATTAACTTGATTTGTTTTATATCAAAATTGCAATAATTTAGATAACATTGAAAATTTCAAATTTTAATGTATTTATGTAAGAAGTGGCCTTTATTATTATTATTAAATATTATTATAGAGAAATGGAATGAGTAGTATGGTCAAGACTTGAGAATTGAGATGACGGGTATTCCCTACTATGGTGATATTTTTAGGAAATGCATAATAAATTGGGTACTAAAATTTCAAAGGAATTAGCCAATTTAGGAAATGGACCACCGTGTCTCTTGTCCCCGATTGTAAACGTCTCCTGTCCTTAAATGTAAACGTCACTAGTGGCCTTCCCCACCTGCACCTTCACTTCAAACTACATGACCAATCACTTTCATGTATTTGTGAAACATCTCTATGTGGACTTCCAATTATCGTAAATGTATGTTATTAAGTTTAATTTTTATGGGGAATTTTCGGTTGATATTTTGTTGTGAAAATAATTCTCGTGTAATTATAGTATTTTTTAATTATTTTTTATTAAATTTATGTTTTTATATTATTATATACAATATTACTATTTGTTGAAAAAAAATACACTATAAATAATAGGAAAAATTTATTCAACAGTTCTCGAATTATATCAATTTTGCGTATTTAGTTTTCAAACTTTTTTCGCAACTTGTTTGGTGCATAAATTTTTTAAAACATGCGCAATCAGTAAAATTCGTCAATATCTCGTTAAATCTGACAGAAAATACACTAATGTGAGTCATATGTTTGATTTTTAGTTTTTATTTTATTAAGAAATTCATTTTGAAAGTTTTTGACCAAATTTGCAAAGTTGATATAATTCGAGAACAATCAAAAATAAAATTTACATATAACATAAATTGACCATTTTATTCTTTGAAAATTACATATATAATTCACATGAGTGTATTTTCTATCAGATTTAACGAGTAATTGATGAAATTTTCTAATTGCACATGTTTTAAAAAGTTTGTGCAAACAAGTTGTGAAAAAAGTTCGGAGATCAAATGTGTAAAACTGATATAGTTTAGGATCCGTTGAAAAGGTTTTCCATAAATAATAATATAAGAGTTTCAGATAATAACATAATAACATAAGATATACGTGAAAAATTATAACTATTTTGATTTAGACAAGAATTATTTAAAAACTAAGTATCGACCAGTAATTCTTTTTTCTTTTTTTTTTTTAAAACTATATTGCTATTTTGCTAATATAATTTGTTGGGTGGTATTAGGTCTCTTTCACCCCAAAAACTAGTTCAAAGGGTGAGAGGCATTTAACATAGAACACCCACTCTGTTTGAATCTTGGATCCGGACTTATTGTGTCACATCCGTGTCCCAAATCGTATATTCGTGAACATACATTCCATTTGATATTTGACATTTGCATTGTTTTTATTGCATAAACAATAATATATCAGTCCATATAGATTAAGAATACATCATTTAGAAAGCAAGCATAATTAGAACGCTTTTAAAAGGAGAGTTAGGATGTCAAAAATGCAGATTTCGTTTAAGGGGGTAATTAGCGGTTATTATGAAGCTTTTGTGCCATTTTGCAATTTCATATTAGTTGAGACCCTTAGTAGAAAAAGTAGAAATCTACACCTACTTTTGGCTGCATTAGGCTGCTGTCTTCAAGTCAAAAAAAGGAAAAAAAAAAGGGGTGGGCAGCCTTGTTTGACCAAACCAAGCACCTTGCCACCTCATGCTTGGTTTGGACTAAACAAGAAGCCACTAGAACATGAGGGACAGCCCATTTTCGGCTGGAGAACACTTAGAGAGACAGAAATCAGTAGGAACAAGAGAGAACAGGGGAGAACAAGCTGAACAGATTTTCTAGCATAGCAGATTTTTAGCATAGCAGATTTTGCTAAGTTGTGCAGTTTTTGCAGCTGATCAAGTGAGTTCTTCCCTTCCATTCTTTTGTGTTTAATAACCTGCACTTCAGTAGCATATTGGAGTTATTAGATGTTAATGAAATAGAGTTTGCATATTGATTCAGTTGGCTAGAAAAGTAGTTTGCTGATGCACTTAGTTTCTGCTGAAATTAGCTTGTTGTTGCTGCTGAAATTAGCTTACATCATGCATCATAGCCATGTTTCATGCATATAGATTGGTACTTATGCATGGTGAATGAGTTTTAAACATGTCAATATGTGCTATAGGAGAAGAGAACTTCGGGGGCAGCGAGAGGGGAGGTCAACAACGTTAGTTTCGCTGAATTTGTGAGTAAACCCATGGTATACTTATGTGTTATATTTGTGTATCTTGGATAATATATGATTGTTTGCTTATTGTATCATGTCTATATGGGATTACTTGCTGTGTTTGATGAGTTAAATGTGTAATTGACAGTTTGGTGTACAAGCTGAAAATATGTGCTATTGGTAATTGTAGTGATCCGAACTATATTTGGAATGTTATCAATATGAGGAATTATGTATATGAGCTATTGGTACTGAATTGAAATGAGAACTATATGTATATTGTGCATTTGATTTCATATGACTTAAAGGAAATGGTATGACTGATGTGTTCAGGTACTTGCAAATATATTGGTTATATTGGTTACATGAGAACATAGGTGGACTAAGTGCTGTACGAGGTGAAAACCCGTATGAGCCACCTCTGGGATCCATCCTATTACACTGGCTGGCCAGCAATTTATTTGATTAAACCTACGGGTTCATACTGTTGGTTATTGGAAAGATCTTTGTGATCTGTATACAGGAATTCCCGGGGCAATACTCTGACATATCGAGCCATTACCGGAAAAAGAAAAGAATATAGCATTGCATATTTGATATATCTGAATTGATTTGAGTTATATGAATTATATATATGTAAATTGTATGATATGTGTGGGGTTTACTCATTGAGTTGCGACTCATATAAAGCGCTAAATGTTTCAGGTTGTGCAGTATAGCTTTTGAGCTGTTTTGCAGCTTTGTGCATACTTCGACGCGACAGAGGTCGGGAAGCCGTGATCACACTCTCTCTCTCCAGTCCATTTGTGCATATAGTTTTTCTTAGAATGTATATTTCGGGACTGATTAGGATTTTGGCTTGTAATGTATAAGATATGTTTTGTATAATAGGTTGTGTTTATGCTGTTTAGAAGTGTCTAATATTTCAAATCGTTTGATGTTGAATTTAATGACTTGTTGAATATGGTATTTGAAATGTAATTGCTGTTTATTTGTTATTCGAGTTGGGTCTTTACATATTGGAAACCTTGGCGCTCTGATACTACTGTGGGGAGGTCTTGGGCCTCTCTCACCTTAAAAATTAGCTCAAATGATGAGTCATTTATAACTAAAAGTTACCTCAAATGATGATACATTTATGAAATTAATTAGGTTCTTTATCTGCAGATGATATCTCAAAAATTAATTAATTAATTAAATTAAGTGGCGTGAGAATTAAATATATAATCTTTTTAATTACAATATTTGAGTCTTAACCATTGTGTTAAAACATGGTTGGCAACCACTTATCACTTATGTCTATAAAGTTATTGGGGAATAATAAAAAAGCCAAACGCCAAATTAGTCGCAAAGTAAGAAAATCTTTTTCAGAACAAGTATATGTAAAAACATTAAAGGAAGAAAAATGCATACTTACATGATTATATGATTATAGTTGTCCTATTAAAATTATAACCACGTGCTTTATATGTTGTTAATAATAATAACGGTGTCTATCTCGTATCAAAAAATAATAATAATAAAGGTGTCTATCAATTTCCAAGTGAGATCGTACGAATCACTTACAATCTCAAAAACTTTAAACTATTCCCCAACAATATCTTCTTAGTTTTTTATTTGTATTATAAGATATCTAGATAACATATACGAATGTAAAAGAAATTCACATGCTGTTTTGTTTTATTCTAACATACATATTTAAATATTCCAAGGATATGATCTATGTTTTCTCATACAAAAAATAAACAAAGTATTAGTATCAATTATTAATGTATAAGACCATACCGGAATAGTTGCACTTAAAATTTAGAACAATTAGGCTTTCAACTGTACTTGCACTTCAATATTATCGAGTAAAACGCTCCTAACGGTAATTTTACAAAATTTATATTCAACCTCACCTCAATTATAATAAATTTTAATAACTCAATCAACGATTCAATACAAAAGATAAAATGAGCGTACATAAATAATATATTATATAAAATTTCATTAAATTTGAAATTGCAAAAATTAAAGTTTTTATATAATATAATCAATTGTGTATATCTTTTATGGCTTAGATTTTTCAACTTTTTAAATCTATAAATAATGTGAAAGTCACCTCAAAATTGTGTGAAAATTTGTGTGCTTTTATTAATTTTTTTATTCACTATTTCAATTCATACAGTTGAATCGTTAATTATATTATGAAAATATGTTATAACTGAGATAATCTTTAATATTTCTAAGGTTAATCTTAAAAGCCTTTTATTCTAATATATTTTGTGATAGTTTATTTTTTGTGAAAAACTAGCAGTTGTTACTTCAACAACACATTTTTTTGTTAATAATATTAGAATTAATATATAAAATGGGTTTCAAAATTGTCTGCTGCTCAATTCTTACGAATAGTTTATCTGCAAAATAAGAAAAAATAATAAATAAAAGGGAAAATATCTTCTAGTAGTTAGAAAAGAGGTGAGAGACCAACGGTGGAAAATGAAGGTGGAAAATGGGAAAAGCTGTAGACCAACTTGCTATTGATTTTCTCTTTTAACTGAAATGCAAGGCTGCTGGCGATGGCGACGACCCCATGATTATCATACTTCGCCTCTTGAATTTAAATCAACGGTCACTATCGCCTCTAAAATATCCTTTCTTTTTCCTACTAATTGAGGGCTGTATATTATTTTCTGATCACGTGTTTCCCCGAAAAATACTACAAGTAATAACTAATATTTGAAGTAGTATTTGTTGTTTCTTAGTTTTATTCATTTTCCCTATATCTTGTCGTTGTCTAATTGAATGCATATCAATAAAATTTATATACAAATTATTTCATTAGAGAAATTAATTAAACTATACAGAGATAAGAAATATTTTTATGGATGTCATTGAAAAAAGGAAGAAAAGAGTAATAAATGTGTACACATGTCAAATTTTAGTTAATTTATAAAATTTTCTTGTGAATTTATTTGTATGCAAAGATTTATTATTGAATATAATAATAATGCAGAGCATGTATATGTTAATCTTTTTTAAGCTATAAATGCGTTAATTAAGAAATACACTACTTAATTTATCGGTAATAATTTTATTACAACTAGCTTTAGAACCCGTGCAACGCATAAATTGCAGTTTGTTTCTAAATTTTTTAAAAAATTACTTACAAAGGTAGAAAAAGAAGTTTATATATGTTTATAATCAAAACTAAGTTTATAATTCCGTAAATAGGAGAAACTTTTTTATCTAAATAATATTTTCGGGTGTGAGAAATAATTAAAGAACTTAATTATTATAGAAATTAATGGATGAACATCGTTACTCTTTTGTAAGTCTCATAAAATTTAGACGTCACATATCTGGAAGATTCAAAAAGTGACTCGTGTCTTGTAGCAAAAGATGCAATCCCCTATCAAAAATAAAAGATAAATGTATACTCTCGGCTCTTTATATATAATAATAGATGTCATAAATTCATATATGCCTTTAGCAAAATACTTAAATATTACAAGTTTAGCATATAATTAAAAGATTTAAATGATAATAAATTTATTAGAGAGTAATGATAAAATGAAAGGATAAATAAAAAAAATAAAAGAATTGTGATTGGGAATAGTGAAATGAATTAAGTCCAACGTCATTTCATAAGAAAAGACGGAGGGGACGATCTTTTTCAATCTCTTCGTATGTCTACTCATATCCCCATTTACCCCCACATTTCACATGCTATAAATTCTTTTAATGTTTATTTAATTTTTCCATTCATACGATCCAAATGGAGCGTCAAATATTTTGTTAAATTTTTCTTTATTTTTTTTTTGGATGGGTTTCAACTGGTTTCGCTTCATATTGATTGTGTCTAACAAATCTGTCGATTTCAGCAGCCTTCTTCCGATGCAGTCTTTTTGGACAGTTGTGATCGAGCAGTCTTTTGGAATCAAACCCTCAATTTTTAATACCACAAGTCCGACCTCATTTAAGGCATGTCCCGAGCTCCTTTCAAGTAATTTTTAATTTAAAAATGGAAAATTATTTTTTGAAATCAACTTATGATTTTTATACCGACTTATAATCTAATAAAACTAAAATTAATTTTACTTACTTTTCAAAAAATCAAATTTTAAATTAAAATTGAATTGTAATTCAAAATTGAAAGTCATTATCGAACACGTTCTTACTAATTGCCTTGCTCAAATGTGTCAATTGTGTTTGATAAATATATATTATTTAGATGTGAATATATGTTATAGTTTTTTTCTTCTGGTACTAACTAAATGTTAAATATACATGAAAATAATATATAAATTATACCATTAAGCACACATTAAAATACGATAATTCGTAAGAACAAACAATATAACTTTTATCTACGTTATACTTCCTCCGTTCTAAAAGAAAAGAACAATATTTTAAAATAAATTTTATTTTAAAAAAAGAGCAATATTGGTACAATTTTCTTATCATAATACTATATTTTTTAAAATTTATAATTACAATCTCTTAATCTTATCTTTAATTGGACATCCATAACAAATTTTATGAAAAAAACTTATAATTTGTACATACAATTGTTAGTCAAAAATATAAAATTAATATTTATCAAAAACTTAAATATTACTCTTTTTGTGAAACGGATGGAGGAACGAATATAGAATAACTTGTAGTTACCACATATAAAAAATGAAGGAAATAACATTACGAAAATTAGTTAAATAATAAGGATAAGATTATTTAATAAAAAAAATAAAGGATTTGACATCTTTTTTTTTTTAAACGATATTAATGAACGGTTGCACCACAAATGAACAACTTTATATGATAAAGTGGATCACTATAATAATGTAAGATAAGAACATGGTTAATCAAATCATATGCTAATGAAGAATGATATTTGCCGTAAATTAGGTCAACAGATAGGCCCTTGGAAGTAATAATTAAAAAAATGACCAAAATGAGAAAAAATTGTTTTTTGTGTTGCAATTTTGCAACTATCCTTTGTTCAATCAATTCCGGAGGAAATCATTTCCAGATCGAATTGTAGGCTATCGATGTTCCAAAACATTAAAAGGTGGTTTATTTTGTTTTTAATTTGCTGAGCTTATGTAAATAATAATTAAAATTGACAAATTAGTTGTAAATTTAATCATGTTGTGTTATTATGTTTGAGAAACTTAAAATCTGTACTCTAGAAAAACTAATCTTAATTCTACTATTTTATATCATTCCAGAGTATAATAAATCCGATTACAATAAGTATAAAATAAAAACAAAAAAATATATAACCATTATATATCATCCCATATAAAAATGATTAAATTATATGTTTTATCATAAAATCATCTGAGGGACAAATATGCTTTGATGACCATCGAAAATAATTTGTGGAATATTACATGTACAACTGTTCTTTCAACGTTCGATCCAGAAAGATATCAATAAACTAACCAAATTTTGTATTATGAGTTTTTATCAATCTCACATATTAAAATGAATCAAATGAATCTCGTGATTATGGATGAATCCAAACAAAAGAAAATGTTTTGTAAGAATAGATAAAATTAAATGTAGAAAAAATGATTTCAAATAGGGAAAAACAAAATCTTAAAAGACAATTTTATACGAACAAATTAAAACAAATGAAAAAAAGACATGGGAAATTTTTTTGGTTTAGGTGGAGTTTGAAAATAATTTATTGGGAAAATAACAACCTAGTCAAATTATTATTATCAAAATGACATCAATTCAAGTTGATGTATTTTTTAAAAGTTCCATTGCATTGTAAGTAAATATTGACAGATCATCATTAGACACACCCAAAAGGAACAACCGAAAAAAAAAAAGAAAAAAGAAAAAAAAGGTTCAAGTCCTAGACACTTGATATTTTGCAACTAGTACACCAAGTGCATGTATGCGTATTGGTGGGATGAGTGGGTGAATGTGTGAGTGGGTGGGCCAACCCAAGCTGGCAGTAATATATATTCACTGCTTAACTAGCAGCACATCTATCAATTGGTGATCATGTCTTCACCATTCTTGTATTTTATGTATTAGACATTGTTTCTAGGGAGCATATTTCTAAATATATGTAGCTCCATTGACAGTTCATTGAAAAAGAGAAGATGTTAAAAGATTGAACCACTTGAAACATTTGTAACGTTGACATGCTCTTCATTTTGGACCGTCTACCCATTATATATATATATATATATAGATATATATTATATTCGAATCCACCATATCTAAATCTATCATTGGATGTACCTTCGTACTATTTATGCAATAGCCAAACAAATTAAAACACATACAAGGTCTTCACGTGCATAAATTATATTATATATAATAGACCCAAACAGTCTCAGAAAATCGACTCATCATTATGTTCTTTTTCTTTCTAATGTGTATACTGCTACATGTATAAAAGCTAGCTTGCAACCGTAAATTCTTCTAATTGATAGATATTTCATCCATTACACCAAATATTCTCAGACTATTATATGTTCTTGTATATCTTTCCATGTAAACTTGTAATTTGAGTTATGAGTTAATTCAAAGTTATAAGATCTTTTTTTTTTAGGTTTTGAACATCGGATGAGAATTAGGTTAGTATTAAAGATAATTTCACCGTAAAAATAAAAAATTTCGTTGTAAACTTGATCGGATGTTAATTGAATTACTATTAGAGAGAATTTCGTCAAAAAAAAAATAAAAATAAAATCTTTGGTTATAATTTGTTTTCATTAGGGACACACGATAACCTTCTAGAAGTTCGGACAATGATGGAATGCTGTTTAAAACAATTTAGAACCCATTCCAGTATTTCACCGGTTTGTAAATTAAACACACCCCAACATAATACTAAGTAAAATTTAGCACGGAGTGCTAGTGATTAAGGTTTAACTTAAATGGACTCATATAGTGCATTTGTTAAATATAATTATTTTGAAGAATTTAATATGGGTATATCTCAATTTTTTCAGATTTTTATATGAAATGGAGTCCAGCACACACACTCTTGTTGGTGTGTTGAGTGTCGAACAAAAATATTTCGAAGCAAAATGAAGAATATGTAACATGGTTAAGATAATATTTGGACAAAATAATTTTTCATTGTTTAGGTGACTTTAAGATTTTAGGAAAGAAAATCGTATAAAAGTAGTTAAATTAAGAAGCTAACAACAGATAAGTTACTAGAGAGTGGAGACTGAGGTCATATTTACGTTCGAGTCTATCAGTAAAATTATTTTTAAAAAATCAGGTAAGTTATCCTAGTCCGATAGTCTTTTCCTCTAAGATGAATACTACTTGTAATAAATTAAGAATCTCAATAATATATATATATATATATACACACACACACATATTTTTTTGTGATGTTCACATGTGGTGAAAGCATCCGGATTGGTTGCAAGATTTGAATTGAAAGACTATATATATATATATATATATATATATATATATATATTTGTACTTTACCCCATTAACTTAGGTTTTTGGATTAAATCATATGCATATTTGTATATGGATGACCGGTTCTCCTAACTAGAACATACTCCAGTAGCCCTAAGTTGATCTCAGTTAGTACTTGTATTTTTGTTTGTTTTAAAATTCACAAAAAAAAAGAAGAAGAAGAAGAAGAAGAATTTGCTACACATGTGGAAAAAGAAAACACTGACTGTTCATAGTAAAGATAAATTTAGGAAAAACAACATATTTGAGCACTCTGTCCCACTCTTGCAAAATTATTTCAACTAATATACATGGTGTGTTTGCTTCATTTTCAATGAAAATAGTATAAAGTTGATATCTCCTTTCTTCTTTCATGTTGCTGTTGTTACCAATTAACATTATTATCATTGTCGTTGTTATTGCTTTCTTGGTTTGTATTGTTTGTACCTGTCCAAAAATGAACAAGCAAGCATATGGGTTTTCTCAATATTCCACTAAACAAGATAAAATATCTAAGGGCGATTTAATTTGTAACGAATTTCCTAGTACATTTATGATTTTATTCTACGATCTAAATCCTGTCCTAACTCAATTTGGCGCTTTAGGACACCCCTCAAGTTGTAGGGTATATATATACTTTTGATTAGAGAGAAGGAACTGTTCAATTAAGTGCTTGTATAAATCATATGAGTAATGATATATGTAGTGATTTAGTTTTTAAATGTATATGTGTTAGATGTCAAAACTTGTTTTTTTTATATACTTTGTGTATTTTTTATATATAAATAAAGGATAGAATTATTGAATTATATACTGAATTATTGAGATTATAGGTTTGCTCAAATGATAAGAGTATTTTTTTTTTTTTTTATAATTTAAGAGGTCATAGGATCAAACCTCAAAAGAGATAATTTGGCTAGTAATAGTAAAATTTCGCCAGTAAAAAAAAGGGTGGTATTTACATAATTTGAATGTGTATATTTTTGGGTCTAACCATCCGGTTTTTATTAGTGCATAGACTTTGAATAATTGAATTGAGTTGAGGAAGAGGTGTAAACGAAACGAATACAAGTGAACATTAGTGTGTTTACATTTTATTCTAATTAAATTTTCGATACTCAAATTCGAATTTAAGTATTAAACCGAAAATTATTTTGATACTTGGATTCTACTCTAATCGAATTCGAACTATTCACGAAATACTCACAAATTTTTATATTTGTTAAAGTTTACAAAATATAAATTATATTTATATAAATTTTCATACTTTATAACACATTATATATATATATATATATATATATATAATTATTTTACTTACAAACATCACTACTAAAATAAATTATACAACATATATTATACTTAAATAAACAATAAGGACAAAATTGGTCCTAAAATTATGATATACAATATAATATTTTAGTATAAAAAGAGTAATCGAACTACTCACGAATATATTCGAGCGAGTACCTCTATGTTCAGATTCTACTCGTTTAACTTATCGAATTTTAAATAGGATATCAAGTTTTGTTTGTTTTCATATCGAAGTCGTTAGTCTAGTTAATTTTTGAATAAAATTCGAACGAATCCTGAACCGTTTGGATTTTATTACATCCCTAAGCTGAGATTTGTTAATTTAAGGAGCTCATTCATAATAATTAAGTGGGTTTAGAGATCCTTGCTATTCTATCAAAAAGACTTAATTCCTATGTTGACCCACATAGAAATTGCTTGAGTTTAGAGATCATAGGAAAAAAGTAAAAAGTATTATTCCGTAATAAAATTTCAAATATAATTGAGATAATTTGAATATATATATATATATATATATATATATATTTGTATATATATGTGTGTATGTATGTATATGTATGTGTGTATGTATATATTATTAATGGGATATATCTTGGTGTTCTTACTTTCTAAATGAAAAGAGTTAGTCAGTGATGGAGATTTGGTGTAGATAGGAAGGTTTATTCACATGGTCCTATCATCAAATTAAAATTAAGAGATTAATAGCAGACAAAGACATGCAAACGCCAATGCCACGCCAATCTCCTTATCTCGTCATCCCTTTGTTCTCTTCCTCTCCCACCCATATAATTACCTCCTTTTCCCCCCTTTTTCAATTTTAAGATTTTTATTTTTATTTATTGATATGTGTGTGTATATATATATATATATCATTCTCTATTATTTATAATTTGTTTTTTATTCCATGGAATAAATATATGCCTTTTCAAGTGCGCAATTTATCACAATATACACATTACATTGTATCAATTAGTGGTGGTACTACTGCATGTGTAAACATGCCCTTTCAACTTTTAAATACAATTTTATATATAATAACGAGAAATAAGTGATTGACTTTATCAACAATCACAAATTTATATTTATTATTGGACACATTTTCTCTTTTCATTCTTTTATATCAAGTTAAATCAATACTCCCATTAAATGTAGAATATGCATAAAAAATAACATTCATAATTAATACTGTAAGTCATAACATGAAAATAAAGTATGCACTTCTGTCTCCAAAACTACTGATATGACTATTTTTTTGTACAAATTCTTGATTTGTTCATATAAAGCCAATGATGCATAATGAAAATTTTTGATTACTTGACTATTATTTCGGATTTGGAAATCGAGCCATCCGACCCATCCAGTGAGTTCTCGTGGTGGATTAGTCAATATGGTACGGAGGGATCCGAATCGATCCCAACCCTGCCTCAACAACCGCAAACAGATCCAGAAGCCTGGAATTGTATGAATATTATTTACTTCGATAAATATTTTTTTCACAAGTTGTTCTCTATCCATATACGGAGTATTATCTCCTTTGTTTCCGTTCTCTCTCTCTCTCTTCTTTGACTACCTCAATGGCTTAATCTAAGAAAATTTTATTATTTACTTATTGCACATAAAAAAATGGTTGTACGGTTTTACCAATAATAATTTTCTGGCGGGAACAAAGTGCTAAATACTCGTATCAATAAAGTTCCACGTCAGAGCAAACAAAAAGAAAAAGTAATTGAAAATTAAGATTCATTTTCAAATACGTTGTATAATAGATTAGCCTTAAAAAAAAAATAATAAATAAATACAAACAGTAGAAAAAGGTCAACACAAAAAATAATATATATGAGTCGTGCATGTGATGGGTGCAAAAATGAGTTTTGAGTAATGAGGCGTGGAGGTTTTAGCAAGTGAGAAAAGTAGAAGTCATTTTCCGACATGCTGCCGGACGTCACGTTCAACGACCGGCCAGTTATCATGAAATGGGCCAAGTTTTGTTCAACACCACCGAGTCGGATCTTCAAGGCTATTCACAACCTAGTATATTATTCGTGATTCTTTTAGGAAAAAAAAATTCCTTTTTTTATTTCAATTTTCTGATTCGTCGATTCTAGCTGGTTGATATTTATCATTTCCTTTCAATTGTCAAAAGTCCAAATAAAATTATTTATTTTCAAATTGATTGCATCATAAATGAAATTAACTCTTGAGACCTCAACTTGGATTGATAACAACTAATGTGTGGCTTAATATTAGTTGGTTCTTATTGTCAAAGTCTGATGCATGTAGATGGTGGGTCAGTTTTTATTAATAAGGAGAGAATACATAACTCATTTTTTTATGTTTTATATAAATAATTTAGCCGTAAATTATACATATTTTATTTTGAGGCTTATTATCTTTTTTCTCTCTCCTGTATGCTCACTAAATATTCTGTAGAACACAGACTCTGACGACTAATTGATATGAATAAATAGGAAAATGTCTATTACCTTTTAGGCCTTGTCTTGAAGTTTTTAATAAGAAGAAAAGAAAAGAGAAAAATTGAAGTGAAGTGAAGAGATGAGAAATATATTATTTTTTTTCTCTTTATCTTGGAGTTTATAAGAGAAAAGAAAAAATTAGAGGATATAGATGAAAGAAAATTTGGTAGCAAGATAACATTAAGGATAATTTGATATTACAAAAAGTTAGAAAAAATTATATAAGATTTGGAGAGAAAATTTTGAGAAGAAAAGTTAGACTTTTTTCTCTTTCTCTTCTTTCCTTTTCTCTCTTAAAAAACTCTAAAATAGTTAAAAATTTAATTTTTTTTTGACTTTTCTTTTCTCTCTTTAAGTAAACTCTAAGACATGGCGTTAAGGATGGTTAAATAAAGGAAAGTTTGTGAATCCTGTACATAACCATGCAAAACAATCGATAAGAAAAAAGGAAATGATTTCTTTCCAGAATTGTAACGAGAAAAAAACACAGACACACATAGATTACGAGAAATAATCTGCAACCTATTTTTTTTTAAATTTTAGGTTGTAGTAATTTTTCTTATATTTTATTATGTTTATGAAAAATTTAACCGTATAGATTAAAATAACCTTAAAAGCTAATAGAGTATACAAAATTTTATAAGTTTATATGATATTTATCATAATTTTTTTAATGATGCAAATTTAACAACTTTTCATGAGTTAAATTTTGTATAATGTTATATAGTTATAATTATTTCATGCATCACTAAAAATCAAGACAATTTACACATCTTCATTTTTTTAAATGTGTTATTCCGTTAGATTTTGTAAAAAGATTGTAAAATAAAAAAATAAACTACTACAACTTATTTTTAAAAAATAGATTGCAATCTATTTCTAGTTTTCCCGTATATGTATGTATGTAATCGTATATTGAATATTATACAATTTTTTTTTTTTACTATTTACTAAAAATTTTAATGAAATTTTGAGTTATATTTGTTATGTAAAAGATTAAAAGTTACGGAGTATAATATTTGTTATTGTACACTCTTCACAGTTTGACATGTATATATTATGCAATTAATTTTATATTGGTTGGTAAACTCTAATTGGATAATTAAGAACTTAATAAACCAAACTTATAGTAATATTTTAGAGCGGAATTAGTTTAAATACGCTTAAAAAATGCAGGTAACAGCGTTGATTAATTTGATCATAATTATATATTTTAATCACATAAATTTGACTACTACTTAATTTTGTCATATTATGATTAATTTGATTGTACTGTAATTTAGTCAATAACTAGGTTCATTTTCAATATATCCAATTTATAAAATGTTGTTATCAATTAATATATTAGTAAGTATAAATAGATAGGCTAATTGATATCCGAAGAAATACTCCATATACAATATTGTCTGCAAACGGACATACGCTTGATTAGTCTAATTTGTGATTAAAGAATAAATAGATAATTAGTATAGACACATATAATTAAAGTCTTCTTGAATGTAAAGAGATTAGTCCAATTTGTAATTAAAGAATAAGTAGATAGATTAGTATAAATATATATAACTAAAAAAAAATCTTAAACATAAACTGTTATTGTGAATTAATATATAACAACAGAAATAAATAGATAGATCGGTAGTTTAATTGGTGAGGTTAGCTTTGAGTTCAAATCTACCTTTTAATCTCTTCGAGTAGAGGATCAATATAATATCATTGTAAGTTCTGATATTTGTGTTATGCTTTAGATTTTGTTGGAGATAATTTAAACTGAACTTTTTTTAATAAATAATAATAAGAATAATAAAATTTGGTTAATAAGAAGAAGTTTAGAGTGTGAGCCGACTATGGCTGTGTTGACAAGGGATGGCCATCAAGTTAAAAGAAGCAGCCGTTAAATACATATATGTTCGTGAATTTGAAAGGGCTGAACAAGCTAGGGACTTGGGGAGAGTAGTGCTGAACGAATATTTTTGGTTGAGCTGGTCAGTAAAATTCACACTACACAAATGTCCAACAATGCTTTATAGAGTAAATTTTTTGCTAATTACTCATCCGTATATGATTTTATAGAGTAAATTTTTACTAATTACTCCATCTGTTCATATTTACATGACTTTATAAAATAAATTTTTTATTCATAATTAGATGTCATTTTACATTTCCAATGTACTCATTTTAATATTATTCCTAAAATAATTCTATTTAATTACTTAATCAAAGCTATTTTTAAATCAATACAATTTTCGAGAAATGTTATATTAGACAATTATTATATTCTCACCTACTTACCAATGATTATCTTAATTATTATGTATTTTTTTTAAAAACATTATGTATATATGAACAGAATTACTAAGACAACTTATATATAAACCATTCACATTGTTACTAGCTGGCAATGTTTAACGGGGCAGAAAATAAGACCAGATTACATTGGAAAAGCAAAAGAAATTTCATAAGTACATTGTCGTTTGCTATAACTTGGGCAATTAATTAAACCAAGTATATTGATACATATATTCCCTCCTCATTCAAAAATAGAATAGTCTCTCTCGTTCTTTTATTGCAGATACATTCTCGCTTATTTAAACTTTTTAGGAAAGAAAATGTCACTCTTGGACGCATACTCAAGGGTATTACTCCTATAAATGTTTTCTCCAGAAATTTTGAGTCTATTTCTCAGAAAGAGAAACTTTAGTTTAAATGTGTATTGTTATTAAATCTTCAACCGTAAAAACTGGAAAGATGACTACAGATGCATGGCCTATCATGGTTACTAGGAATGGGGACAAACAATATAATCCAATACAATTACTTCCTTTGCACAAAGAATGGCATAATTAATCATCTGCTCATGCAGCATCTTTCTTGAACTTGGGAATAACAATAATTTATTTGTATTCAATAAGAAATTTATAGAAACACATGCTTCATACATGAAAAATGAGTTTTATACATGGAAAAATTAAATAATTTCAATCCGTACATACAGGGACATAATGTAAAGACTATGCTACATTAAAGTAGCTTAGTACTTAAAATAAAATAAAATTATGATCGCTCTTGAAGCCGCACATATTCGCCATAAAGGCGAGGCCCAGTTTCTTCCGAATTATTCGAATATTCTGGATGAGCATTATAAGCATAGCCTCCATGGCTAGATATATCAAGGCCCGCAACTTCATCATCTATAGATATTCTCAATATCCTAAGCTTGTGAAGCATATGGAAAAGTGGGCCCATTGTCACACTAACCCAACCCACAATAACCAAAAGCTCAACCACTTGGGCTCCTATTAAGCTCCAACCTCCGCCCAATAAAAGCCCATAAGGCCGTACTATACCTCGTATGCCCGAATCGTACGTTTGGACAACAAATTCCTCTTTTGCAAACAGCCCAGTGAATATCAAGCCCCAAGCTCCACACCCACCATGTAATTGGGTTGCCTCCAGAGGATCGTCGAATTGTAGTTTTAGGGCAAGGATATTCAGCCCAATTAAAACACCAGCCGCCACGAAACCGCATATGATCGCAGCCCATGGCTCGACAACCGAGCAGCCCGATGTTATCGCCACGAACCCACCAAGCACCCCATTGCAAACATCGAGGGCGTCCCAATGGCCCACAAGTAGCCGACGCCCGAAGAGGGTTACGATACCGGCAGTTGACCCGGCTAGCGTGGTCGTAACTGCGGTCCGACCCACTGCAGTCCAATTACCTTGATCTGAGGTCTCGGGATAGGCCACCAAAATCTTGTTAAATGAGCCCGGATTAAAACCAAACCACCCAAACCATAACAAAAATGTTCCAAGCACCACAAGAGTTGCATTATGGCCCCGCATTGGAACGGGCTTACCAAAAGCATCGAACCGGCCGACCCTTGGGCCTTCGATGAATGCGCCCCATAGGCCCGCAATAGCACCCACCAAATGTACAACTCCACTCCCAGCAAAGTCAATAGCACCCGAGCCGAACAATAAAGAACTCGAGCTTGGACTAAGCCAACCACTGGATGACCAAACCCAATGGGCTACAATTGGATAAACAAACCCAGTAAGGAAAAATGAGAAAATTAGGTAAGAACAAAACTGGGTTCGCTCAGCTATGGAGCCACTGGTTATACCAGCAACAGCAATAGCGAAAGCCCATTGATAAAGAAAGAAGCTGTAGTCATAAGAGGAGCTGGGAATATCTTTGAGAGCAAAAAATTGTGTGCCTATAAATGGGTTTGAATTGGAGCCAGCTCCAAAAGCGAAGGCAAAGCCGAAAAGGTAGTAAGAGATGCTGCCAACAACAGCATCGACCACGTTGGTGAGCATGATGTTCATGGCATTCTTGGCTCGGACAGAGCCTGCACAAAGCATGGCGAAGCCAAGCTGCATAACAAAGACCAAGTATGCTGAGAAAAGAAGGTAAATTGCGTTGATCGAATCGGTGACACTGGCTTCCCATGAGGCATCCATTGCGGAGAGAGAGCAGGGCAGAAGAGAGATGGTTGGTAATGGAACTGGCTAGAGACGAGCTGATTCCTTGAGTGGCAGATATTAGCAAACAACTCTCCCCACTTGCACGTTACATTTTGCACTTGATTTTCACAAAGTTCCAAAAATTCTATTTAGGTGACTGGTGCCAAATGTGGATGAACCCCATCATTTACTCTGCAAAGACAATTCTAATGTAGTAAAATTGGAGTAAAAATGCATTGATCAATAACAAAAATTTATTGGTGTACTCGTGGACAATGGAGATACCAAAATTTTGAAAACTCAGTACATTTATCTTACTAAATGGGCCCCGAACTTCTGATATTTTGTGCAAAGGAAACAATGATTCCAAGTTGTTATAAGCAAATTCTCCATCAAAGGAATTAAGAGAAGGGGCCAAAATGGAACAGCCTATCATCCGTTCGGGTGGTTGTGATTTATTATCCATTCGGACTCTTGTTAGTCTCACAAGGCTCGATGAATAACACTACTCACCGACAATAACACGTATATACTATGAACCATATATACACACACACACACACCATGAATCATATATTAACAGAAGGACATAGTAACCAAACAATAATCAGTGGTCTACTGCTCTAACAATCGTATGGGCATGGACGCATGGTGGTGGAGGCAACCGAGATTTTTTGTATTGTCTTTCTATTTTAAATGTTCGTATCTACTACTTCAAGAACATTTACCCTAAATTATTTAATCTTATAAACACAACAAATCTATATATATATATAAAGGGTCAACTTAGAAAAAATTGAGGAAAAATTAATCTATTGCATATGTATTTATTGTGCTGTAAATTATAATTTGCACCATGAACTTTGCTTTGTTATTTTAATTTGTAGCCCATTAAAAGTGTCAACTATCACTCTAAATTTCTTGTACTGTGTTAAAAATTTTCCTTTTTTTGTTGTATTTTAAACTAGGCCTGACAATTTTATGTTATCCCTTCCTTAAAATAATAATATTTTATAATAAGTTTTATTTCAAAAAAATAAGAATGTTTGCATAATTTTTCATTATAATGTTATATATTTTTTAAAATTTGTCATTACAATCTTTTTATCTTATTTTAAATTAAACATTCATAACAAAATTCATAAGAAAAATATATTATTTGTACATATAATTTTCAGTTAAACATACAATATTAATATTATTAAAAGTCTAAATGTTACTTTTTTATAAAACAAATATAATATAATATTAATTTATATTATAAGGAGAATTAAGAAATATAATAGTACTCCTATTAGGCCGTGTCTCTTTTTATTTCATGTTTTCAAGTTACTCTATTCCATAACGTCGTACTTTCAATTAAAGATTGTTAATCACTTCTTCCATTTGTAATTGTTGTCTAACTAATTTTCATTTATATTAAGAAATTTTATGAATACTAATTTCATTTGTTCTAATACTAAAATTACATTTTCACTAGCTTTTATAATAAAATGACGATATATTAAACTAATTTTAATCAATACAATTAATATAATCTTACAATTTTTGAAAAATATAAGTTAATACTCTTAATATAATTTTCAATTAAAACAATTACACATAGGATTAATTCTAATATTTAATATATCATCATTAAATCAAAATTAATAACGTGTCTCTAATATTAAAAATAAAGGAGTTATCTTGTTTTAGCTACTATTTAGAGTAAAATTCAATTATAAAATACCTCCTAATTTATATTCATTAATCTAAATAAAATATCAAGATATAAATTTTCAATTATTATTTCATAACTTTCATAATTATTATTCAATCTCTCTGGTTGCCACATTACAACACTATATTATATTCTCTCCATATACTAAAAAAAATTATATTTTAGTTCTTGACAAATAATAATATTTTATTACCTCCATCTCAAAATAAGTGATTTAACTCACTTTTTGCATATAATTTTAGGTATAGTTTAATATATGTTAAATATTTTATTTTATTTAATAAAAAGAATCAAATAAAACTTTGGAAGATGAAGATTAATACCATGTACAAATTAAATTTATTTTAAATATTTAACATATAGTAAATTAAACATAAAAATGTGTGTTTCTACAATAATTATGTCACTTAATTTGGGACAAATGAAGTATCTTTTATTCTAAATTACATGATCAGATAATAAATTTAAACATCAAATTTGTACAAAAATTTCAATGAAAAAATATTTTTAAAAATTACAACTTGAATAAAAATATTTTACAAATATAATTTATTTTATTAAACAAACATAAATTTTTGCATATCACACTTTTTTTAAATAGATTAAATATAAGGAAACAAATTCATTAAAATATTATTTAAATAATCTTATTTAAAATTTATATCACTAAAATAAGAAAAAAGTCAATTTCCATGCATAGTACGAAATTAATGGCTAGTTCATTTAAAGCACCAACCTAAATCAATATTTCGTCATTAAATCGACAAGGTATTGCTTATGCCTAGGCACACTGTCAAATTAATGCAATGGAGTTAACAAACTAATATATGGAGTTCAAGAAAAAGATTCAAAATTCAAGACAGTAATGAAGAATTTGAAGCGTATAGTGAATTTCTTCTCGTGTTGTGAACTTGGAATATAAAAAATATAAGTTGCTAAATAAAATTTTAGTACGTGTTTTTATAAAATTTTAGCATGTATATTTTGGACAGTAATGTCAGAATTAATTGAAATATTATAAAAATTAATTTAAATTCTTTCAAAATCTTTTTTTTAAATTAGACATAAAATTTGGTTTAAATTGTTTTATTATCTTATATTTTTTTTTGTTATAAAAATTAAAAAAAATAAGAGATTAGAAATTGAAATAAAATCCTCCCTTTTCATTTCATTTTTTTTATTTCAAGTTTCACAAACATGACATAAATTTGTGTGTACATCTTTTTTAATTTTTTTTGACACACAAAATTATGTATCCATTTTTATGCTCATTAATAACTATCTTGCATTACGGTACATTATAACTGCTCGCAACACAATTCGAACATAAAATTTATAAATGAAATATTTCAATTTGATAATAAAGGAGTCGGTTACATTCAATTAAAATTAGACTCAATTTAAAACTAAATAAATAGAAATACAAAAATGAACTCAACCAATTTACAGCCACACATCTTGAAGAGTCCATAAAAGCTAACGTTGGGCACTAGGTTAAGGCGCAATTTTGCAGTCCGTACTTATTAAAGAAAAATAATTTCCATATAGTTTTAATATATTTCAACTTTTTTATTAAGTTTATATTAATATATTTTTAATGATATTATATATAATATTATTATTTGTACAAAAAAATTACACTATACATAGTAACATAATATAATGATAATATTGACATGACAACATTAACATAATAATATAAACTGCATAAAAAAAAATAAAAACATACATAAACTAAATGTAAATTATTATTATTTTTAGTGTACCTGATGAGAATTTTTTGTTCGATTAACACTCGGGTTTAGCAAATCAAACTATGAGCCTAGCCATACATTGTAGAAATGTCTTCTTCCGGACTTGTGTAATTTAACCATTCTCATTAAGTTGTCTTTTTCCTAACTTGTGTAATTTAATTATTCTCATTAAGTTTATGTTATTATGTGTAATGTTATTATCTATTTAATAAAATTAGAATATAGATAGTAACATAAAGTATCAAATAATAATATAATAATATAAATTACACAAAAAAAATTTAAACAAACTCTGTATGATAATATTTTTCGAATCAACGTACCGGTTCATAATTTTATGCCATAGAAAAGCCCAAATTAAACCAACTTCTTCGCAAAATTAATATTCGAACACCCGCCAATAAATGGCGCCAAACACGCTTATATCTTTCCCGCGTTCTTTTGGGCGTAAATTGTTCTATTGTATATATTCTGCATTGTGATTTTAGTTGTCATCCCATCTGCATTTTTTGCCCACAGGATTAAATCTAATCTTACTCTTAGCTTTTGGCAGTTTCTGAGATCTTTGCCGTGGTCGATCCAAAAATGCCGACAATTGTTGCAGGTACTAACTCTCCGATCGCCGGTGAGATCCGATCTAATGGCGATTATAGTCCTCGGAAACGAATCACAAGGTCTGATTCCGCTAAACAAGGTAGTCCGATGAAGTTGAAATCTCCTCGCCGGTGTATCGGCGACAGCCCCTATACTCCACCGAAAGTAAGTTGTGGGATTTAAGTTTTAGTCTCAGTTTTTCGATTTTGTTAGTTTTTTATTTAAATATGAAAGATATTTTCAATTTTGTGTAATTGAAGTTCTTACAATTACATGGACGCCTTTATTCAGTGTACTTTTGAATTAAATCCAAAAGCCGTGGTAGGGCAACCTTGATTGAAACAGAATTTAGTTCTAGTTGGCATGTGAATTACTGTTCTTTTGTGTCGTAGGGAATTGACAAAGATTTGACAGAGATATTTGTGAAGAAATCGGCGGCAAAGAAATTGTCAGATAATTTTCTGGATAAATCTATATGGGATCCAACTGGTGAGTATGATATTTATTTTATACAACCTGATTCCAGAAAATTCTTATATGGAACAGCAGGAAAAACAAATCAGGAAAAAAAGAGTAAATTATCCTTAATCTTTTTTAAACGTCTGTGAATATAAGTTTTGTGAACACGGTAGTCAATCTTTACTTTTTGTTGTGATGGGTGTCAATTAATCTAGGGTCTTATGTAGTGCCGAATTGTATCAAAATGCTAGTTCGTAAATGACTACGGGTATCTCTTAAATGTCAATTTTGTCACTGAAAAATAATTACGGCCTATATGCATTTGTCAATCTGCTTCATTAAAGATTTTGAGCTTGTTTTGCTTTAGTTATGTATGTTTAATATATGTGGACAGATATGAAGCACTTGAGTTCTGTAAAGGAAGCATTGCATGTATCAACTAGGCAATCAACAGTTATGTGCCGAGAAGATGAACAAAGAAGGATACTGGAATTTTGCAAGCAATGTTTACAACAAGAGAAAGCCGGGAATTTATATTTGTGTGGATTGCCTGGAACAGGAAAGTCATTGTCAATAGAAAAGATTACAGGGTCTCTACTTGATTGGGCAAAAGAGGTAACACAACATTGCACCTAACTGAAACCAGAAATTCAAGATTCTGTTTAATTTTCAATATGTCCTTCTAAAATAACAAAATAAATTATGTTTTCCAAAGATTTGAATGTACTTGTCACCCATTTTTTGTCTGCTTTATGCAAGTATGCATATTGCTGTAGTGTCACTTCTTTTTCACAAAACACATTAGTACCATAGGACCCCGAGCTACCATTTTGTGTTGGTCTCAAAGGGGTTTATTTATCATTGGCGGTGGAGTGAAGGGAATAAAGTGTCGGTTGGGAATGCTGAACGTGTATATAGTTTTTTGAAAAATTGAACCACTAATAAGATGTCTGTACTAAAAAATTCTTGATGCTGTTACTCACTATATAATGGTCTTGCTTTCAGGAAAGTTTTCAGCCACCTGATGTATTGACAATAAACTGCACCTCTATTACAAATAGTAGCGATATTTTCAGCAAGGTACTGCCAATATTCATATACTTGTATATAATCAGAGACAGCATGCATATGCTCACATTCTGATAATATTGGCAGATACTTGTGAATAGACAACAGGGAAAGAAAACAAACAGTTGTGTGTCACCTTTAAAGCAACTTCAGGACTCATACTCTCAAAAGCAAGAATCGCCAGGAAAGAGAATGATGTAAGAAACTTTATGTGGTTCATTTATATCATATATTGCTTATAGCCTAGAAAGATCACCGAATTCTTAATTCTCAGGACAGCTGCACAATCCACAATAAACAGGATCTATTTGAATTCATATATTAAAAAAAACAAACTCTGTTTTAATACTGTCTGTTGAGGGCATTGCTCTTGATATCTGGACTTCACTGCGACAGGCTAATAATTGCTGATGAATTGGATTATTTGATCACAAAGGATCTAGCTGTGATTCATGATCTTTTCATGTTAACAACACGTCCATTCTCCAGATGTATATTGATAGGTATGACTAATGGCTCCTGCATTTCACAATATTTGGTTCATCAAATAATTATTACTTAAATATATTCTATGGTGATTTGCATGTATATGAGATGATCTCATATTGCACTTACTTTCACAGGTATATCCAACGCCATTGATCTTGCAGATCGATTTCTTCCTAAACTGCAATCCTTGAATTGTGAGTACTTCCTCCCATGTTATCATTCCTCTATATTAGCTATGGCTCTTTTTCATTTACATTAATTGAATATATAACTTTTATTGGCTATACCAACTGAAGAAGAATCATTCAACGAACCTGTCCAATCAACCTGTTATCAGTCTAAGCCGAATACCTCCTTGGGTTTTGCAACGGAAAATATTGCTGCTATCTCCATTTGGTTTAATAATTGTGACTTTTGAAAAGTAATCTTTTCTTTGCCTTGTAAATTTTTGGGGTTAAATAGAAATAAAATATTTGATGGGAATGCCTACCATGTATGATACCTAACTTGCACATTATTTTCTGGTTAACTCAACTTAAGGACATATATTCCAAACTATACTGGTTTCCTGGAGATGGACCTTGAACTTCAATAACTAGAAAGGAGGGGATATATGTGCGTAAAAAAACTAAAAAAGAATTTGGAGCCAAGTAGAATAAATAGAACACAATTACAGTGTGGAATCTTAGAAATATATAGAGTAACCTTTTATGATATCATGAATTTCAAAATTGTTCTAATTGTACAAGAAAAACCTCCTATATGCACAAGATTTTCTAGATTTATGAATCATAATACATGAGAAAATTTACTTCTTTCTTTGTTGGTATAAAATTTACTTCTTTCTTTTTTGGTATAAAATTCTCATGTTTATCACTTCTTGTGTTAGGTAAGCCTATGGTTGTGACTTTCAGAGCCTACTCGAAGGATCAAATTATCATGATTCTTCAACAAAGGCTTAAGGTAACTTGTACTCCCAAATTTCACCTAATTTAAACATGTGCATCCGTTGGACTTTTGGTTCATCTATAAATGAACTTCAGCCTATAAAAAAAAATGTAAATGAACTTCCTTTATAGACTTTATTTAGAGTTTCAAGTGCTGAATTTTAATCTTCTTGATGAACATGATAATTCTTTTAAATCTCCACAGTTGTCCCTCAGTAGGATAAACTTCACATGATGATTAACAATAATTTGAGGTTTAATTGAAGTACTCTTTCTGTTTCACATTTGAATAAGTAGTAAAATACTAATATACAGGTTTAAGACTACATATCGTACTTCAATTCTTTCAAAGTTGAGCAAAGATTTTTTTCTTCTTTTTTTAATATCTGGAACTGTAAATATAGTATTTAATTTACATCACAAGCACCAATTATCTAACTTCTAAAGAACTTTTAAATGACCAAGTGCAGATCTTATAACTTCTTCCTTCACCTGTAGTTCATGTTAAGAAATTGATTTTGTAAGGTGTGGTTTTGTCATTTGTGGCTTTCCTAAAAAATTCACTGCTAATTCAATTTTTATTTGACTACTCCATAGGTACTACCTTACACCGTTTTTCAGCAACAAGCATTGGAATTCTGTGCGAGAGTGAGTTCTCAATCTATTCTCAATAGGGTTTCATATTTTAGTCTCTTCCTCTGATTATGCCTAAAATATGATGTAGTAATAACACTTTGCAACTTTAAGCACCTGAATTGTGTTTGACATTATTTGTTTGATGACAGAAAGTTGCATCTGCATCTGGAGATATGAGGAAAGCTCTTGCAATTTGCAGGTTGGTATTGTAGTAGTTGATGCAATAATTGATTCGTTGCTGCATTGGACAATTGCACAAAATGTCGGTTCTGTGATTTTACTTGAGAAGTTGATTTTAATAATGTTGAACTTGCAAGTTCTTTGAACTCAAATGCTTTTGTTCCTTTTGAGTGTCATACACATGCATGCATCACAGATAAACTTAAATACTTTCTTCTGGAAAAAGTAGTGCTGATCACGGAAGCAGATAAAGTTTTTAGATGTGATAAACAACGTTAACATTCAATCAGCAAATTTTCTTACACTGGCTGTCTAATTTTCATCATAATTACGTGTTCCAGGAGTGCAATTGAGATACTAGAGGCTGAACTCAAAGAGTGTTCCTGTGATTCAAATTTAGTACCAATGCAAAAGGGTTTGTCATGTCAACAGACGACTGTCTCTTCTGAGAATTTGAGAAAACAAGAAAACAATATTGTAAGCAATGTTATCATAATCGGACCGGACATCGAATCGGTGAAGTTATTGCTTCACGGTTCAACCGGTTCGACCGGGTTGAACCGGTGGTTCAACCGGATTATTATTTTATTAAAAAAATATTATATAAATCATATATTATTATAAATTCATTAAATATAAGTTTTAAATTTTTAATTATCAAAATAATTTCATTAAATATTTTAAAAATTCATTAAACTAGTTCACAAAAAGACAAAAGACACATTTTTGAGGAACAAAAAAACAAAACACACTTACAAAAGAAAAAAAAAAGGAAAAAAAATCAGAAAACCCGGTTTCTGGTTCGACCGGTTTTTTCTTGAACTGATTTTTTTGATCGAACCGACTGGATCCATGGCTGGTTCGCGGTTAAACCGGTCGAACTGGCCGGTCCGGTCCGGTTTTAATAACATTGATTGTAAGTGCTCACAGAATATTGTGTTTGTGATATAGAATGTTGAGTAATGACTAATTACTATATCCTCAGTTTGTTTCCATATCTATTTCTGGTTAATTGCCAGCTGCTTTTCTCTTAATAGTTGCATAACTTGCTACAGGTGAGGATTGATCATATGGCTGTTGCTTTGTCAAAGGCCTATAAATCGCCAGTAGTCGAAACTATAAAATCTCTTCCACAACATCAACAGGTATTCTTTGCAGTTAGCATGGTAAAATCTATTTCAGTTTTTTGCAGCAAAATACATCTTGTGTGATGTCAGTCATTATTACTGCCATGTGCCATCCGAAGTCCTTGTTAAAATGTTAATCAACTTGTATCAAATCTTAATTAGCCGGAGTTATTATGCTGCTCCTAATGCTTGACCTCTGATTGAAGTGAAAGTTATATCTGGTTTTGCACCCCCTTTTTTTGGTATAGCAAGGAATAAAAGCCCCGGAAACTAAAGGAAATTAAATATTACATAATATAGCATAAAACACTCCTAATGAATCACCAAATATCAATAAGCTAATCTCACTAGGGGATCCTGAAAGCGATAATGATTGGCATCACCATCAATTCGCACTATTGGCAAGCCAATCTCCACACATATTTCCCTCTTGAATCACATTTGCAGTAGAACTGTTCGTTGTCTATTGATAAGTTCCATTACTTCTGCAAACTAGTTGACATCTCTAATATTACCCTTCATCCCAGTAGTTAGAGCTTGCTTTATAATCTGAAAAACCATTTGCACAATAAGTTGACTAACTCCCAATTCCCAAGCTAGAACCAACCCATGGTAAATACCCCATAATTTCTCTTTAAGAGCACTGCACCACCTCAAAGTCATGCTGAAACCATGAATCCACCCCCCCACATTATTACACAGCAAACCCCAACAAGCCATATTATTACCCATATTCATTTTTCATGATTTCTTCCATTGCTTACTGAATTCTCCAATATTATCTCGATACAAGAAAATTTACCTAAACCCATGCGCAGATAATTCTTTGCTCAGCCGCAAAGCTGTTCCGGAGGGGGAAAAAAGATACAACTATTGGGGAGGTACAAATTCTCCATTATATACAAAATTCAATACTTATCTAAGTGTCAATGATCTAACGTATATCTTGAATTTTGTGTTTTATTTTCATTTACTGTCAGCTAAATAAATCTTACATGGATGTCTGCAAATCAACATTAATTCCGCCTGTGGCACTTATGGAATTTTCAAGTATGTGCAGAGTGCTTGGTGACCAGGTAAATAAATTAACTGAACTTTCTACCTATCACCATTCCGTTTACTGAAAAGAAGCTAGACGACCCCCCACCCCCCCAAACCCAAGATAATACATATGAAAATGTTGATGGATGTGAGCCTTGGGGAAAGAATTTGATTGTTCCAAATTTAGTATAATAAGCATGATTGACAACCGCTCATAGCTCAGGTGCAAGTATTTCGGTCATAACACCAAATCCTATTCAGTTGCATACGTAGGCAACATATTATAGAGTATGAAATTATGAATGATGGGACATGTTGAAATGCAGGGTATCTTTAAACTTGGTCAATCTCGAGAAGAAAAGTTGAGAAGGGTAGCACTTAAGGTAGATGAAGCAGACATAAGTTTCGCATTGCAGGTACACTTAGTCTTACACTCTTTTTGTGCGGATATGTTACTTTGTTCTTTTACCAAGTTGAGCTTCTTTCTCCTCCAGAAGACATATAATCTCTGCTTATTAATGCAACTTCTTGGTACAGGGGATTCATTTCTTCCGGAATTGTCTTCAGTAAGTGAAATCCTTTGGTACAAGAAATCATGGGACTTATTGATGGTAGCTTAATGTTGATCAAAGTCTGCCTGATTGTTTGAAAGCCTATGCATAATATGCAGAGTTTGGTGCTACAATAACATTGGCAAGCTTGATTACCAACACCAGCAGAGTTCTGCCAGATGCACTTGTGGATTATTTCGAATATAAAATGATATAAACAGCCTTGAAAAGATGCTGCCTCCTTGAATTGAGTTGCAACCACGACATTTCAATTTAAATGTTACTAATGTAGATATATTTGATCAAATTATAGTTATCAGTGAAAAGAAAACCCAACCCAAAAGAGTTTTATAAGATTGTATTTGTATTTTGATAATGGATTTCTCATTAAATTATGATTATATAAAGCTCATTCTTTGGCAATGTTTGCTATTGTAAAAGATGATTAATTCTGTATGAACTATCAACCGAAGATTATTACAAGATTCCTATTGGAAGTCTTTGTTCTTTTAAATTATCTTCTAGTTTAATGCTTCTATAAATGTATAATTGACTTAATGTCATTTAGGTTTAGTTTTAATTATTTAAATCATATTCAGTAAAAGTCAATTATACACTGGACATTGTAATTAGTTCACATTCCAGTTTTCTTTCTCAGCTTCCGTCATTTTATATATTAAAATCAATCCGATTTATTCTTAAATTTACATTTGTATATTAATTTTAGTCAATATTGTGAAATTTGTAAACTACCAACAAAATGCACTAATCAAAAGTTTTATCATGGAGCCCGAACCGTTTTGTTTATCTTACACCCCTATTTTTGTTTGCCATTTATGACTTCAAAAGTATTAATTGTGTTTCTATATATTATCTCCACCTCTCTCATTTGTCCCAAAAAAAATAAATAAATTAAAACATCAAAAAGGTGAGTACCTTATAGATATATATATATATATATATATATGTATTGAAAGAACATGATATTTTTTCCCTTGTCAAAGTATTTTTTTTAATGTGATTCAATTACAGTGTATAAATTGTACTTTTTAGAAACAGTTACGTTTTAAAAGATTTAGGGCTGAGGGACTTCGTCTCTGAATAAAGTTTGGAGAGGGATTTGTTAAATATTGATATTGAACATTTTTTTAGAGTAAATGAGTATGTTTCTACAATTCTTCACTTTACAACAGAAGAATAAAATCGTTAAAATTATTCATCAAAGTACGATCCAGTTACTATATATATGGGCAAATAAGCAGGGTTTCTTTTTTTTGGGTACCAGCATTGCTCTACCTATTTTTTTTTCTGGGTTACAAAAAATTCAGGTAAGGAGAGGTTGAGACTCCCCAAGAAGGGTGACTTCTCCTTAGATACACATCTATCTATTATTATCTATTATTCAATTTAATTGGGATTGAGTGTTTATAGTGGTATCACAAAAAAAATATGTCACCAGCCAACTTTTTTTTGAGTGTTTACAATGATATAAAAAAGGGTATATCACCGACCAATTTTTTTGAGTGTTTACATTGATACCATCAAGAAGTGTAGGCTATCGACCGATTTTTTTGAGTATTTATAGTGGTACCAAAAAGGACAACTCTCAACCTAATAGCAGAAGGACTCTCAACCAAATAGCAGGAGGACAATCAGTAAGAGTCGAACTCTCAACCTAATAACAACGCTTGCCATTAGATTACAAAGAACATAAAGAAGGGTACAAAGAAGGGTATGTCACTTCTTTTAGTGTTTATAGTGGTACCAACAACAAGGGTATGCTACCAACTGCTTTCTTTGAGTTCTTTAAGCGTTTATATTATCGGTTGACTTTTTTGAGCGTTTATAGTGGTACTAAAAATGACAACTACTAAAACTCGAACTCTCAGCCAAATGACAACACTTACTAATTGAATCCACCTTCATTGAATTTCATTAAATATTGCACAACTTTATTAATTAATGTAATCATTGTTACTATGTTAGTATCATTTTCTGGTTATTTAAGATTTCTAAAAGATGAGGATTATGTGATGAGTTCAGTGCGATTTTCGCACACCATGGCCTGATGGCCTTGCAGCCAGAAAAAAAACAGCGTATGTGCCTGCGCCTGAACATGGTTAATGCAATCCATGCTACTTGTGTTAACGGAAGAATCGCCTCTAGCAACGTAGCAAGTATCATTATCGTCATCGATTCAATTCATTTTTATTTTTACATAGATTTATGATAGTTCCATATGTAGTGCTTTATTTACTTGATATAAGATGTTGATTGCCTCATTAAGTGATACTTCCACGTGCATTTTTTTATGTTTCCATGATTGAATGATTGTGATCATGACATGTAAGTGATTTTTTTTGACAAAATGTAGACTCCACCGTGGAAATATAAAAAACAATCACTGCCCAAAAAATATTAGGAAATAAAATGATGTAATGGACTCATGGGGAGAGAGTACAAAAGGGCACAAAATAATTAGACAATAACATGTTAAATATGAAAGTCAAGCTTTCCAAAATACATTACGTGGTTTAAAGACAAGTCTCGAAATCAAAATAGTAATAACCAACAAAAACGAGCATTATAAAACTGAAACAAGCTTAATCAAACAGACCCATCAAGCCATTCTCCTCGTCTGATTCCTCTTCTGGTTCTTCTTTCTTTGGTTCCTCCTCCTTAGCAGCAGCGGCTACACTACCAGATGCAACTACTGGGGCCACACCCACAGCAAACTTGGATGGATCCTTAAAATCATGGAAACAAGAGCGTTAGTTTTTTAGAAATTACAGGACTTCAGCTTTAAAAGTAGAGATTCATTTTAATTCTTTCCATCTTTATAGACCAAATTTATGGATTAATCAATAAGTCTGGAAGGGAATAATACCGAAAATGTAAATATAATTTTGGAGTGGGATTGAACTGAAGGCAGAAGTTAGTATCAATAGCTAACCTTCAAGTATTCCTTCACTTTCTCAGCCTGTTTGAATGTGTACTCTGTAGCCACAGAAAGTGCCAAGACATTCTTGTATGCATTGATGAACATGAATGGTGCGGCTGAGATAGTTGGATATGAAAGAGCCATGGCCAGAGAAGTAACAGCAGCCAGCCCACTAGCAAACTTGAGAGCAATATCGTCCTCGGTAAGGTTAAGCACCTCCGGACTAAAGACAGATCCATTGTCATAAGCTGCCTGCACTACTAAGCCATAAGAGAATGGCTTCACACCCAACTTTGCCAGAAGTGAAGCTTCCGAGGAACCAACTTTTTCACCCTTCTTGATCAACTCCACAGGGGTAATGATCTCCACAGTCCCTTTGTTAATTTTTGTTGCAATATTGAGCACCTAAAAGAGTGGATGTGAAATTGGTAAATTAATTAGGAAATACTAAAATTTGGCATTAGGGGGTGTCAAGAAGTAACCTGGAAACTTAGCCAAAAAAGAGAAAAAAAAAAGTAACCTGGAAGAAGGAAGTTTGGGAAGGATCAAGCCCAGTGTTTCCTGGAGGGACAACAACATCAACCGGGGCAACAAGACCAACACGTGCCGGAGCTCCAACCTAATAAATAAAATTTTAGAACTATATGATCTCAGGATGATCTCTGCATATATCAGATCAAATTCGGAGTATGCTAATGAACATCGATCACAACCAACTACTATACAAGACACATGTCTGAGTTGTTAATTGATGCAAATCACAAGTCCATATGTTACATTTAAGATATTAAATTTTGAAAACGTGCTGATTCAGTACAGAGTAACATGTATAAACCAGAATTATAAATATGTATGATCAATTTATAAGTGAATGTGCGCTAACGGAGAACCATAAGTAACACTGCCTACACTTTAGACCAGTCAGGAGAGTGCTGCAACAAAATCAAGGTACCATAGCATTGGGGAACTTAATAATTTCATTTGAACTGTTTAAATAGAAAAAATTCCCCACATTGTTTACTTGGCTAGACGTACAAACAAATACCTTTAGTTTCTATACGTGCCCATGTATGGCCATTTCGTACGAAAGGGTGTTCTAAAATCACAAAGTTACATAGTTGGCATAAGGCAAATTAAACTGAATATTAATTTGGTCGGTCCAAAGCATATTTATATCAAGAAACATGAGTTAATTATCCAGATCAGAGGGCAATAGAAACATGCGTTAATTATCCAGATCAGAGGGCACAAACAATTATGGAAACACATTAAATTAAGCAACACTATCACACTTATGGAAAAACAAATCACTGAAATAGAATCACCAGTAATAGAGTAGTGACAGAACCAAACCATACCTTATATTTGGAAATTTCTTCACTAACTTCCTTCATATCACCCTTTGTAAATAGTAAACCAACATTCCCCTGAGCCCAGGAAGTTCAAACATGTTAGCATTGCATAAAAAAATAAGCAAAATACAATCAATGAAGAAAACAAAAGTATCATATACTATTGCAGTAACTCATTAAATCAACACCATCATCAGATCAACCCGGATCATATTCTCAGAATCTCAAAATAATTAGTGATAACAAACCAAATTAATCAACATGCAGTGACCCAAATGAAAACTATCATTCTCCTTGAACCTCAAAAGTAATAAAAAATGGGAAAAGAATCAAATAAAAATATTTCCCAAAATTTATATCAATTACTCGGAAACAAAAGAAAGAACCAAACAAATATGTAAAACAGGGAACACAATTAAAGTATAAAATCTTACCGCAAGAAGAGGGATCAGATTAAGGAAGCTATTGTTGCCAGTCTTCTCAGCATGAACCCTAATAGTTCTTTTCATCATCGTATTTTTACCCATCAAAATCACCGATTCTTCTCGAAGTCCAGACCTGATCTTCTGCAACTGGTTGGAACCAACGTTATCAGCTCCGATGATGAGGATCTTGTTGTACATGTCCAAATACTTGCAGAGTTTTCGATCATATTGCAACTTCTTGTCAGCCTTTGAGGGCTTGACGGCCATTTCTAGGGTTTTGGGGTGGAGAAGAAGAGGAGAAAGAGGGAAGTTGGGGGTTTTAGAGAGAGAGTAAAAACCCTAAATATGGCTAAGGTTTCGTGGTATGCCGATGGTTATGCATGTTGATATATATATATATATGCACAAAACAGGGCAAAGGTTTCATGTACGTACAGGACACGTGGGTTCCCATGATATGAAGATTGTGTTCGATCCGATGGTGGGTCTTAGTTTCAGTTTTGGACATTTTTGCCCTTTAGCAAGCTCTTGCATTGGTTTGTCAATTGTCATTAATGAGGGGTTGATATGTCAACAACAAAATCACCAGCATATAATTGAGCTAGGCGCCCTAAACAATTAAAAGTTTTTAAAAAAAACACTACCATATATTTATGGTGTGTTTGGTTATTAGTTTTTTTCTTTTTAGGGAATCGAATTAGATGAGAATTAAAGATTAGAGCCCTAATAATTTATCATAAGTTCTGAAGATTAATTCTAAATATTATATATAAAAAAGGGTGAAAGTAAACAGAATGTTAGTGAACTTTTAAGTTTGAAGCCAGATAATAATGTTCAAACTCAATTCATTTAATAAATTATGTTTACTAAAGTTTTTGCCAATTTGATGACGTGCTCAAGGTTCTTCTTTTGTAAATAAGAAAAAAAAAAGTGTTTTACAATGAAGGTGTTCTGTTTGAGGAAAATATATACTTTAACATTTAAAATAAGTTCTTTTTAAGTAGTAATACCGTCAGATTAGATTGAGAAGAGAAATGTATTGGACATTTCCGACTTTAGTTAGATCCCGTAGTTACTATGAATTATTTTTTAATTGTTAGAAGCAAATAAACATCCATATAAAATGAACATTCACAAATAACGTACTTGCATGTGAAAAAAACCTAAATACTACGAAAAATTATAAGCCTCTTTTTATCTTGGCCAAAATTTCAACCAGCTAAAGAAACTAAGATTCTACATTTTCAAATTCAATAAACTAATTCAAACTAAAATAATTAACGACATTATTAACTACACTTAACACCTATTGAATTAACTCAAATTCTCGTTTCTCTCATTTTTTTTTCTTTTGTTAGAATTGGAACCTAAAATGTCCACAAAACAAAATATACAAAATTAATAAAAAAAAAAAACAACTTCCCCCTATATATATATATATATATATATATATATATATATATGTATGTGTTTCCTTTTGAAAACTATTTACGGAGTATTAATTTGTAACTAATTAACACTAAACTAGATGAAATCCTAAAGAAACCGAAGAACTAGGAAAAGGATGCAAAAAATACAGAACTTTTTAAAATTTACTAACAATTTATACATAGCAATCTAAGAAAAAATAAAGGAAATCCGAACAATATAATAGTAATTATGTGAAACTTAACCATCCCATTATGAATAATTATTTTTATTTTAATAACTCTTTCCTCACAAACTATTTCATAAGAAAACTTCACAAAAGCATTCACTTGTACAAAGAAGATGAAGAGTTATACAAGATAGAGAAAGTAGAAGAAGAAGAAGAAGAATAAGATGCAAGATAGAGAAGGTAGAAGAAGGTGTGTGTGTATGTGTTTCCTTTTGAAAATTATTTGTGGAGTATTAATTTGTAACCAATTAACACTAAACTAGATGAAATCCTAAAGAAACCGAAGAACTAGGAAGAAGATGAAGAGTTATGCAAGATCCTAAAGAAACCGAAGAACTAGGAAAAGGCTGCAAAAAATAATGAACTTTTTAAAATTCACAAAAGCATTCATATGTACAAAGAATGAGTTATGCAAGATTAAGAAAGAAGAAGCAACAACAACTAGAGAGAGAAAGATCAATATTATTTCATGATTGATTACTGTACAAGAGAGTATCTAAAATATATACACCCGTAACTACCTCTAACAACCTTTCAGGCATTCCAAGACATAACTAACTCTAACTAACATTATGTTGAATGGCCAGAATACCCTTTATCATTGACAGCCCCCCTCAAGTTGCAAATTTGAAACAAGTTATAAACTTGCAACTTGGATAAGAGATAAGAAAATTGATCAGCAGCTAGCCTTAGTAAACAAGTCGGATGGTTGCTCTGAAGAGGCAAGATGGTGTGTAGCTATAATCCCTTTAGCGAGTTTTTCACAAACAATATGACAATCAATCTCGATATGCTTTGTGTCAAAAGAAACAAAGAAGAGGGAGAAAACAAGAGTATTTCTGGAATCTTCAATCGGTCAAAGTTTTTTGTTTCGTACAAAGTAAGACATCCCTCTTTATATAGAAGGGATACATACTGATCTATCTGTCTAATTCCTATAATTAATGTTGTTGAAGTTGGATCATACTTCAATATTATCTATTTTCTATTCCTAATCAGAATATGTTTTCAATTGGGTTTTGGATTTGGTTATTTTTTTTCCAATTCCTTTTGGGTTTCTAACATTATGTTGGGGTCTATAAATGCAATAGTTTATTGTGTTTATGGGTAGATCAAAACTAAATTATAATAATTAGTTCTTTGTGAGGGTCTCTTACAAGGGGGTGAGAATATTTTGTAACTATTGAGAGTTTGCAAGGTAGATTAGCGGAGTATGAGATATTCCACCATAATTGTATCTTGTGGAAAACTTGGATCAATAGTAATAATATTCAGACAGGCCGGACGTAGCCCGAATTTGGGTGAACCAGGGTAAATCTTTGTATTCTTTTCTGTGATTGAACTATCTCTTTGCTTGGAGTTTGGTATTTGTCAAGGTCTTATTCCTAACATCTGGTATCAGAGCTTGGTTTGCGCACAAAGTTTCTGGGATTAATCTGGATTTAAGATGTCGACAAATACATCTAGAGTTGAGATTGAGAAATTCAATGGGAAGAGTTTTGAGTTGTGGAAACTCAAGATGGAGGATTTACTCGTGGATCGTGATCTGTGGTTGGTGATTGAAGATCCGAAGCCGGTACTTATTATAGAAAAGGAGGATGATAGTTCTTCCTCTATTGTTAATACGACGACAAAAGATAAAATTGTCGAGTGGGAAAAATTGGATCGAAAGGCTCGGGGATTGATTCGGTTGTGTCTAGCCGATACTATTTTGGTGAATGTTGCCGGTGAAAAATCTGTAAAGGACCTATGGACAAAATTGGAGAACCTCTACCAAAGTAAATCTCTTGACAACAAATTATTTTTAAGGAAGAAATTGTACAAGTTGCGGATGGAGGATGGTGGATCGTTCTCGGCTCATCTTCAGGAATTTATTATCTTGGTAAGTCAATTGGCTTTAATTAATTGTGATGTGAAGGATGATGACAAAGCCATTACCTTACTTTGTTCACTGCCGAACTCGTGGGACAATTTGATTGTTGCGATTAGTAGTGGGAATACAGAGATCTCGTTTGAGAGTGTTGTTGCGGCCTTGTTATCTGAGGAGATGAGACGCCAAGGTATGGAGAGTTCCACCAAAAAGGCCTTGATTGTGAGAGGCAGAAACCAAGACAAAAGTAGGCGGTCAAACGGTAGATCTAGATCACGTGGGAGATCTAAAAGCATTGATCGGTCAAAGATGCGGTGTTGGAAGTGTCAAGAAATTGGACATGGTAAGAAAGACTGTCCAAACAAAGCAGCCAAAGGAGACAAGGGTGATCCTAAGAAAAAGGAGGATGACGGCGATTTGTACTTGGTGGCGGTTTGTGTGGCTCAGTCAGATTCTGATGTGTGGTATATTGACACTGGAGCTTCCTATCATATGACTTCCCACAAGGAGTGGTTTTGCGAATATGAGAAATATGATCGGGGTAGTGTCTACTTGGGGAATAGTGAGACACTAAGGATAGTTGGACGTGGGAAAGTTAGACTCAGAATGAGTGATGGGATGGTGAAGACCCTTCTCGGAGTTATGCATATTCTAGGACTCAGCAGAAATTTAATATCAGTGGGCATGATGACAGATGCAGGCATCACCTTCAGTTGCACTAAAGATTCATGCAAGATGACTCGCGGTTCAATGATAATTGCGAGGGGCACTAGATATGGTACTTTGTACAAGCTGCTGGGAGACACTGTTGAGCCTCAATTTGGGAGTGCATTGATTTCTGAGACAGAGCCTAGTGATGACACTAGTGTAGCCATGTTGTGGCATCAGCTGCTCGGACACATAGGAGAGAAGGGGCTTTCTACCATAGCTTCGAAGCAGCTAGTGGAAGGGGTTCCAAATTGTTCTATGGGATTTGGCTTTTGTGAGCATTGTTTGTATGGAAAACAAAGCCGAGTAAAGTTTAAGGGTGAAGGTACAAGGGCTACAAGGGTGTTGGATTTGGTACACAGTGATCTTTGTGAGTCTCCGGATGAATCTCTTGGAGGATCAAGGTATTTCGTTTCCTTTATAGATGATTACTCAAGGTATGCTTGGATTTATTTCTTGAAAAGGAAATCAGATGTGCTTGAAAAGTTCAAGGAGTTCAAGGCATTAGTTGAAAATCAACTTGATAGAAGGATCAAAGTTCTTCGAACAGACAATGGTTTGGAGTATAAGTTCGTGGACAAGTATTGTACAGAGGTAGGCATTGCAAGACAGAACACCATAAGGTATACACCTCAGCAGAATGGAGTGGCGGAACGGTTGAATCGTACACTCATGGATAAAGCTAGATGTATGCGAAGTTGGGCAAGCTTGGAGCCTGAGTTCTGGGCAGAAGCAGTTGCTACAGCATGTTACTTGAAAAATTGAACTCCTACTTCAGCGGTAAAAGATCAAACACCATATGAGGTAATATTTGGAAAAAAGTCAAGTATGAGTCATGTTCGTGTGTTTGGTTATGATGCTTATATGTATGTGCCTAAGGAGAAAAGGACAAAGCTTGACTACAAATCTGAGAAGTGCAAGTTTGTTGGCTATAAAGATGGAGTCAAGGGGTACAAATTGTGGAATCCAGAGACCCGGACTATTGTGTACAACAGAGATGTGGTGTTTAGAGAAACATCAAAGGTTGATGTTGTCACTGAAAATTTACCCAAGGAGACTAGTCATGTTGAGTTTGATATGAGCTCAATAAAGGATGTGGAAGATGAAGACCCATATGGTACATCAGAAGCTGTTGATGATGATTCAGATGAAGAACAATCAGTTCAACAGGATGATGATGATAGTGTCGATTCAGATCATGTAGTGGAGGTCGAACAAGAGCCTCAAGCAGAGCCAACATTGAGGAGATCCACACGGGTTAGGAAAACACCTAGCAGGTATTCACTTAGTGCCTCTTATGCTTTGACAGTCACTAGTGATGAACCTGGTTCAGTTAAAGAGGCGAGAGCCTTAGATGATGCGAATCTGTGGGAGGAAGCAATGAAAGAGGAGATGTGGTCACTTGATCAGAATCACACATGGAAGCTTGTGAAATTGCCTAAGGATAGGAAGACACTTGGGTGCAAGTGGGTATTTAAAAAGAAGCAGAATGCAGATGGTAAAGTGGAGAAGTATAAAGCTAGGCTGGTTACAAAGGGGTATTCTTAAATAGAAGGTGTGGACTATGCAGAGATCTTCTCACCAGTGGCAAAGCTAACATCTATTAGAACTATTTTATCTACGGCAGCTGCTTATGATCTTGAAGTTGAGCAAATGGATGTAAAGACAACCTTTCTTCATGGGGATTTAGAGGAGGAGATCTACATGAAACAACCGGAGGGGTTTGTGGTCAAAGGAAAAGAGAACTTAGTTTGCAAGTTGGATAAATCCTTGTATGACCTAAAACAGTCACCTCGGATGTGGTATCAAAAGTTTGATAGTTATGCTTAACGGATAGGATTCACTCGAAGCCATGCCGATCATTGTGTATATGTGAAGAGGTCAGGTGAGGATTTTGTCATTCTGACTTTGTATGTTGATGATATGCTCTTGGTGGGTAATAACAAGAAAATGATCAAAACTGTTAAGGGATTACTAGCGCAACAGTTTGAGATGAAGGATCTTGGGGTTGCTACTTACATCTTGGGCATACATATACAGAGAGATCGGGGACAATGAAAACTGTGGCTTGGACAAAGAAAATATGTTGAAGGAATCTTGAAGAAGTTCAACATGTCTGATTGCAAACCAGTCGGGACTCCTATGTCAGTTGGAGTTAAAATGTCTGCGGAGCTATCTCCTAAGAGTGATGAGGAAAAGGAGCAGATGACACACATTCCATATGCTAGCGCGGTTGGTAGCTTAATGTATGCAATGGTGTGCACTCGACCAGATATTGCTCATTCAGTGGGAGTATTGAGCAGATATATGTCTAATCCAGGCAAGGAGCATTGGACTGCCGTCAAAAGAGTGTTCAGGTATCTTCGTGGAACATCAGATTATGCTTTATGTTTTGAGGGTAATGGAGATAAGGTGTCTTTTGGTGTGATGGGGTCAGTTGATGCGAATTGGGGTGGTGACTTAGACTGTCGAAAATCGACAAGTGGTTATGTATTCAACTTGTTCGGTGGACCGGTTAGTTGGATGAGTAAGAGGCAAATTGTTGTTGCCTTGTCATCTAATGAAACAGAATACATGGCATTGACTCATGCGGGGAAGGAAGCAATATGGCTTCGTCGGTTGTACAAGGAGCTTGGATTTAAGGAAAAATTTGTTGTGGTGAAATGTGATAGCCAAAGTGCTATACATTTGGCAAAAAATCCAGCGTATCACTCCAGGACGAAACATATTGATATTCAATATCACTTTATCCGAGAAAAGGTGGAGGACAAAGTGGTGTACTTGGAGAAGGTTGACACAGTGGCAAATTGTGCGGACTTCTTGACAAAGCCGGTTACTTTGGAGAAGTTTCAGTGGTGTACTTCTGAAGTTGGGTTAAAGACTCAGGGTATAGGAGCTGTTGCATTGTGTGTGAAGTATTCACCAAGTGGGAGAATGTTGGAGTTGGATCATACTTCAACATTATCTATTTTCAATTAGGAATAGGTTTTTCTATTTCCTATTGAGATGTGTTTTATTTCTATTCCTAATCAGAATAGGTTTCCAATTGGGTTTTGGATTTGGTTATTTTTTTCCAATTCCTTTTGGGTTTCTAACATTATGTTGGGGGTCTATAAATACAATGGTTTATTGTGTTTATGGGTAGATCAAAACTAAATTATAATAATTAGTTCTTTGTGAGGGTCTCTTATAAGGGGGTGAGAATATTTTGTAACTATTGAGAGTTTGCAAGGTAGATTAGCGGAGTGTGAGTTATTCCACCATAATTGTATCTTGTGGAAAACTTGAATCAATAGTAATAATATTCAGACAAGCCGGACGTAGCCCGGATTTGGGTGAACCAGGGTAAATCTTTGTATTCTTTTCTGTGATTGAATTATCTCTTTGCTTGCGGTTTGGTATTTGTCAAGGTCTTATTCCCAACAAATGTGCAGAAAATAAGGAACTAAAATCTCCATGATTCAGTCAATACAACCCCTATAATTATGTTAATTTCCTAAGTTTTGACTATATATACAATAATATCAAAATCAATTTAGGAAGATTTGGTGTTGATATTATTCTGCTGACACTTTGTTTGTCCATGAAACACTGGATTGGATGCTATGTATAGGGCTGATTTACTATCACAGTAAAACTGGACTGGATTAGGATGAGGAACTTGTAATGTGATAAACAATGTCTATATCCATGTAACTTCACAACATAAATCTGCCACTACGCGATACTCAGCCTCAGAAGATGATCTAGAGACTGTAGCTTGCTTCTTACTTTTCCAAGATATTAAAGAATCTACAAACATGACATAGAAATCTGTTGTTGACTGTCTAGTAGCCATCCAACCTCCCCAGTCTGAATCACAAAATGCTCGAAGCTGCAAATCAGGAGTAGAGGAAAACAAGAGTCCTTGTCCTGGTGTGTGTTTACTATATCTGAGTAACTTATAGGCAGCAGCAAGATGAGCTTGTTTAGGCTTAGCTAGGAACTGAGACAGTGCATGAACAGGATAGGCAATGTCAGGCCTAGATATAGTAAGGTAAATAAGTCTACCAATCATTCTTCTATACATTGGGATTTCTGCTTGCAAATAATCTTCTGGTGCATCAAGAAGATTATGGTTTTGTTCCATAGGAACTTTAGAGGCCTTGGCAGTAAGCATTCCTGCATCACTTTATATATCCATTGTGTATTTCTTTTGATGCATATAGATCCCTTTGGAGGATCTAGCAAACTATATACCCAAGAAGAACTTAAGAGGGCCTAAATCCTTTATCTTGGACTTAGAGGCCAAATGATCTTTAACTGATTGTATAAGAGTTGGACTAGAACCTGTGACAAAAAAAAGAATGTCATGTACATATATTAACACAGCCACAAAATCAGAATTGATAGTACATGTAAGCAAAGTATGATCAGCATGACTTTGTACAAAGCCAAATGCTTTGAGAGCTATAAATAGCTTTATAAACCACTGTCTAGGTACTTGCTTCAACCCATAGAGTGATTTCTTAAGTTTACAAACTAGTTTGGCATGCTGATGTGTGTAAGAAGGCATGTTGATTGTAGACAACTGAGAATACCCTGGTGGAAGATCCATAAACACTTCTTCATCAAGATCTCCATGAAGGAAATCATTGGTTACATCCATCTGAGAGAGAGACCATTGTTGTTTGGCAGCTAAGGCTATAAGCAATCTCACTGTTGTCATATTTGCAACAGGTGCAAAGGTCTCAAAATATTCTAATTCCTCTGTTTGTGTGGATCCTTTAGCTACTAGCTTTGCCTTATATCTCTCAATGTTGCCATCAGGTTGGTACTTAATTTTGTATAGCCATTTGCAGCCAACTGTTGACTTGCCTTGTGGTAGAGGTGCAATAGACCATGCTGATTTGCCTCTAGGGCTGTGATCTTAGTTATCATTGCTTGTACTCACTTATCAGATATTATGGCTTGATTAAATGTATAAGGGGTTGGTATAGCAGATGTAGCACCAAGAAAGGCAGAATATGCAGGAGAAAAATTTGCGTATGAAATATAATTTGTCATGGGATAATTGATAACATTACCTGCATGAGAGGGGAGATGTGACTTGAATGGAAGCCCAATATAATCTTTGTATTTTGTTGGCAGCTTTTAAGTTCTTGCAGGTCGAGTATTAACAAGTGGAGGGGAAAGAGAGGAATGATCATTAGGAGTAGAATGATGAGGAGAAAAATGATCATCATGAACAGTATGAGAAGGAGAATGATCATTAGAACTAGATGCATGATCATTAGAAGCATTGTTAGAGTCATCAGATGTATGAGGATTAGAACTAGATGCATGATCATCTTGCTCAGTAGATGGAGTGTGCACAGTCATGAAATCATTGTCTAACATATCTAATGGTGAATTTTGAGAATGAACAGGAAACATTGTATCTGTGGAAGAGGAAATGTTTTCAAAGGGAAATATAATCTCAACAAACTGAACATCCCTAGAAATATATACTTTTCTGGATTGAAGATCAAGAACCCTGTATCCTTTTATTCCACAGGGATAACCAATGAACACTCCTTTGATAGTCCTAGGACAAAACTTGTCTTTGGACTTGTCTAAGTTTGTGGCATAGCATAAACAGCCAAATGTCCTTAAATGTTCAAAATTTGGGACTTTGTTATAGAGCAACTCAAATGAAGTCTGACCTTTTAATGATAATCTAGGCATTCTATTAATAAGATAGGTAGCAGTTAAGAGACAATCACCCCAGAAAGATATAGGCAGAAAAGAAGAAAACTTGAGAGCTCGAGTTGTATTTAATAAATCTCTGTGTTTTCTCTCTACTATGCCATTCTGTTGTGGAGTTTTGACACAACTTGTTTGATGAATAATGCGTAGTGATAACAGGAATGTAGTGATTGCTTTGTTTAGGAACTCAGTTCCTTGGTCAGTTCTCACTGTTTTGACATTACAAGAAAACTGAGTATGAACATAGGCCAAAAAGTTTTGCACAAGGGTCACTACTTGAGTTTTGTCAGAAAATAGATATGTCTATGTGGCTTTGGACAAATCTTCAAGAATTGTTAAGAAGTAATGACATTTTCCATGAGTTGCTTGAGCATAAGGCCCCCATACATCACAATGAATCATTTGGAATTTTGATAAACTTTGTGAATCACTGTCAGGAAATGCAAGTCTAGTTTGTCTGGAATAATGACATATATCACAAGCATCAGGCATAGAACCTTTAAAATATATACACCCGTAACTACCTCTAACAACCTTTCACACATTCCAAGACATAACTAACTCTAACTCACATTATGTTGAATGACCAGAATACCTTTTATCATTGACAGAAGATCAATCTAAATATATTTTATTTTCTTGATGTTTAATGCCACAAATTTATCCCTAATTTTACACAATTCAGCGGCAATTTGTCTGATGTCCATTCTCTCCTCTGCTGTTTTCATTGAGCAAGAGATTCCAATTTTGAGAATTGCTATTAAACTCCCTTCAACATCGCGGCCTCGAGCTTCTGTTAAAATTGAAGGGTCTATAACGTCTGTTACTCTTTGATTATTTAAAGCTTCCTTTGCAAATAAGTGGATGTCCATTTCATCTGTGAACATGTTATCAGTTGGTCTCTTCCCTGTAAATAATTCCAACACAAGAATTCCAAAGCTGTATACATCTCCTTTCACCGATGCCTTTCCCCCCATTCCATACTCTACACCAAAACATCATTTGACAAACTTAATGCTAGCTTTATAGTTAAGATATAAACAACAGAATAGCAATGAAAACGTGTATTTAGTTTTCGAAAGGATGTCGATATTATCAGAACAAAAATGTTACTGTCAGTCAGTTACATATTTAGAGATATTCTTTTACCAAGTGGTTAAGACATTTAACAACGCTTTGGTAATAAAAGTACTATAGGGAGATGATAGCATAAGTTATGTTGTTAAATTAAAGAGGCAATTCTCGATAAATGCTCTCTTAGTAAAATAATTTTTGAACAGTGTATAAGTTTCAATTTTTCTTTTGTAGTTTATGTTACTATTTTATCATTTATAATATTATTGTTTATTAGAACAAATTTAAAATATAGATAGTAACATAAGACATTAGATAGTAACATAATAACATAAATTGCATAGAAAAAATCGTAATTTACACAAATTGTACGAGAATTATTTTTATTTTCAGACATTTGCATAGAATTTTCTCTAAGTTATAAATATCATTGAACATGAAAAATAAGTGATTGTTTTCATCGATAATCACTTATTTACGCTCGTCGTGAAACTCATAATGGGATCCATATATATATATATATATATATATTGTTACACGGGACCCCTAAATAGTATGCTCCCAGAATAATAATTCTGACTAAAAATAATTTTTGTCACTAAAACATATCGTTTACTCCCTCAGCATATCTTTTACGGTTTTACCTTACAATGAAAAACAAGAAAAAACAGAGTAATGCGAAGTACCCGGAGCAACATAGCCAACAGTTCCTCTAATCCCAAAACTACTGGTCTGACGACGTGAACCACGCAAAGTTAGAAATTTTGCAAGCCCAAAATCTCCCACACACGCAGTGAAATCTTGATCAATCAAAACATTACTTGGCTTCAAGTCACCATGTATAATTGTTGTTTGGCAATGATGGTGCAGATATTCCAATCCAGAAGCTATATCAATAGCAAGTCTCAGTCTCCAAAACAGACTTAACTTCCCCTGTTTCAATTGATTATCTTCACCCCTATGCAAAAAACCATCCAAATTTCCATTTGGCATGAACTTGTACACAAGGGCCTTGAATTCATTCCCATTACGATCTAAACTCGAGCAAATGGTGACGATTTTTGTGACATTTCTGTGACGAATGTTCTTCATCGCGTCGCACTCGGCCAAGAAACTCTTGGCAGCACCTCTCTGTTTTAGATTCAAGACTTTAACGGCTACAATCTTGTCATCATCATTGTACAAGACTCCTTTGTAAACACAACCATAACTTCCTTCACCAATTAAATTTGATGCTGAAAATCCATTAGTTGCTGTAGAAAGTTCCATGTAAGTGATCTTTGGGAACTTATGATTTTCTTGCAACATGGTTGAGAAATTTACTTCCCCTGTTTTGATTTCTCTTTTCCTTTTGATATTATCAAATTAAATCAGGTATTTTTTTTTCTTTCAATGATATTGAAAGGAACACGAATTGTGTTGACTTTCGCTATCAGTGTATGGTTAGAGAAGAAATGGTCTACTATTTCTACAGATGAGATCATGGTACAAAGTCGCGGCATCGGTGACGTATCGAGCGATACGCAATAAAAAGACTATATATTGCCTTTTAAAATTTCCAAGTAAGATAATGCATTTATTTAGATTAAAGTACATATACTACACAAACATTAAACTTAATTTAACGTGCATTCCATATATTTTGTATAAACAAAATACTAATAACTTTATTTTTAACTTAGAATGTTGAATTAAAATCAAATAATGTCCTATAAATAGTGTAAAATAAATTATGTATAATAAACTCCTACAATGTCTAACACATTAGATAATGACTATGTAATAAAATGTTATGACAAAATATTAAAAAGATCGAAAACAAATAATGTCACATTTAGTATTGTATAATTCACCATGCAAGGAAGCTCCTTTAATTTTTAGTGGCCTCCTTCTCTTTTCATCCATCAGAAACTTCTCAAATTAGACTATCACTGCATACTTAGATTTCTCCTTCTCCATAACAAGATTAATCTTTTGTCGATTCAAGTTTTCAAATATTGGTTGTTCGTCGTAGTTTTTGATAACTCGGCCGAGTTCGACAGATAATTCGCTGAGAACTTGGCGATTGCCAATGTGTACCGCCGAGTCGCCAATGTGACTGGCTGATATTGAAAGAATCTTGCTGTTGCATGCTAAAATCGCTGCAGACTTGAATCGCCCACAAATCTCGGATCGGACCTTGCCAATACTGTTTTGACTCGGCCGATACATTGACTTCTCGTCCATAATTTGAACCATGGATGAGATGTAGAAAGTGATAACGAGATTACTATAGAATGAAGAATTAACTAAGCCTGGTCAATTTGTTGGAGTTCAACCCACTGCACACTACTTTGAATACTCCTTGGTGTCAAGTCATTTGCAATATTTAAAATTTTATAATTATTAATTCATAATTGTTAAGAAAAAAGTTAATTTTAAATAAAAATATCTATGTTGTCCTTTAAAATGAGTAATGAAAAATGAATTGAGTTAAAATAAATAAAAATAGTAGAAAATAAAAAAGTTAAAATAAAATGATGTTACATAAAGTATAAATTGTTAAAGATAATTTGGATAAATTAAAAGATAAAAGTTTCGGAAAAAAATGATGTTGTAAATGAATAAGACATTCAAATTTTTTTAAAAATATTATAAATAGACCGGAATAAATAGAGTATATTATATGATACGATGGTTAACCAAAATGATTACGACTATTTCTTGAAATTCAAGTTATTAATAAGTAATAAAGTAAAATAAGTTTGTATATATGGGAGAATATGCGAGTTTGTTGACTGTTTATTTAAAAAAAGTATAAGTTGTACTATATGTGCTTAATCATTTCAGTTTTAAATAGTTCAATTGCATGTTTTAATATTTATTTAGAACATATTCTTCTTGAGTATTGTTTACGTCCATCAGACTAATATATGTATAGCCATGCGTAGAATTAGTCTAATAAAATTCTGGCCAAAAGACCAACCTAATGAGCGTAACTACATTTGTGCAATTCAATTTTTCCTTTAAATATTTTGAATTTCGATCTTGTACTACAAACTTTTAGATAACAATTCCATGAAATTCAACACGGTAATTCTGATTAATAAAGTCCGTTTTTCTCTTCTTTATTTTTTTGTTACATTGAATAATTAAGGTCATCATTGTCTTAGGAATTCTTTTTTTCTTGTTGAATATTGTTGCAAGAAATAACTTATCATCAATCTCAATCAGTAAAAATACAATAATAATTATACTTCACTAAAACAAAAGAAGCTTAGTCAGCAGAGTAAAAGACCATCTTACAAACTGAAAATTGTTGGTCTGAATGGAAGGAATTCAGTGTGCCTCGAGCACGATTTCGAATTTGAGCATTTTAAACGGAGAAAATAGTGTTAGGGAGAATTCTCTTTATGGGTCCGATTGTCCAATTGACACTTAAACTCAAATTAGTCGGATTTTAATTGACTATTAGATACCGAGAGAGGAACCCAAAAACAGAGACTATCTTACAAATTTTTACTTTTATTTTTTGATATTCCAAACTCCTAAGTTGAGACATGATAGAATTAAAGTACATAATAGCAAAATCACAATAATCAAAATATTTAGAATAATAATGACATATAAAAATTTCATACATTTTTTAGTCGAATATATATGAATATTTATATGAACCAGGCGAGGAAGATGATTTGGTAGAAAAACTTATTTTCATATGATACTCTCCGATATCTCTTATTCTCAATAGACTTCTCTAAATTTTGGGAAAGATACATGAAGATTAATTATTCAGATAGAAAAATGATAATCAAACAATTTGGAATACAAAAAATCCAACTGGCCAGCAGGGACCACTTGTTTTTCGTCATTGAATATTTTATTACTTAAAAAACGAGGAGTGGACGTGGAAGTCTAACGCGAGACAAGAACTCTAAACCCAAAAGTAGAAGATACTCCTTTGTATGTGCTTTATTTTATGTCATTCCTTTTTAGTTGTCAGTCATTTTTAGAATTTTAGTTCTTGTAATAAGAGATTTTTAAGATATAACAGATGTCGATTAAAAAAAAAAAGAGATATACGGTGAAATATTAAATGGTAAATGAGACAGAAGAATTGAACAGATTATATGTTAATTCTTTTTTTCTATTTTTTTCGTTTAATAAAAGTAAAAGATTGAAAGAGAGTCGAAATTTATATTTAGAATAATGAGTCACAAGCCGACTTATGTTTACCAAAACGAAATCAGAACATTCATAGCATCTTACAAAGAATCCGTCCACATTTTTACTAGCCCTTTGCTTTAAATCCTTCACACTCTGCAATTATTAAAGCAAGCATATATAATTATTGTAATGTGTTTAATTTCCAACCCATGTATTCAAAAGTCGATCCCTATTTACTTTTCCTTATTTTATTTTCAATAATTTCTAGTCAACGTATTAATTCTTATAAGTTCGTAAGTTGCAATAGAACAACAGAAGTCAGTCTTAACACCTTGAAGTAGTCTTTAACAAGTACTTTGTGATGCAGACTATGAGGAGTTTAATTACTACTTCGATCTGTCCCAAAATAAATAATTTTAACTCAATTTTTACACATAATTTTAGGTATAATTTAATATATGTTAAATATTTTATTTTATTTAATAAAAATAATGATATAAAATGTTAGGAGATGAAAATTAATATCATAAAAAAAATTTAATTTATTTTAAATATTTAACATATAATAAATTTAATATAAAAATATAAACAGGTATAGGAGTTAAGTCACTTTATTTGGAGACGGAGGGGAGGGAGTATGATTTTAGAAAGTTGACTATTAGAACTTACAAGTTCATTGCCATTTTTGTACTATAAATAAAGTTGACTATTAGAACTTACAAGTTCATTGGCATTTTTGTACTATAAATAAGTAAATCATCAAGTCAGTTTAAATTGTACAAGCATCTTTAGTAACATTCTTGGCCAATTCTTGAACATAAACATGACTCTTTCACTACCCTTTTACATCATCTTTCTTTTAGTACTCCTTAACCTTGTAATTCCAGGTTGTGTTTCAGCACAAACACAAGGCAATAACACAGACAAAGCTGCACTTGTTGAGTTTAAATCCCAACTGATGGAAGATCAAATTGGGGTCCTAAACTCTTGGAATGATTCTTCCCATTTCTGCGCGTGGACCGGAGTTACATGTGGCCTAAAACACCGAAGGGTGATCGGCTTAAATCTCAAAGGGATGAAGTTGGTTGGAAATATATCACCCCATTTGGGAAATATTTCATTCATTCGAACACTTGATCTTGCAGAAAATTCTTTCACTGGAGGAATCCCACGAGTATTTGGTAGGTTGAAAAGACTACAAAATATGAACTTGAGCTTTAACTTCATCAGTGGGGCTATTCCAAGTAATCTATCCAATTGTTACAATCTGAAAGTTCTTGCACTTGACCATAACTATTTGACACAGCAGATTCCTTCTGAGCTAGGTGCACTGTCAAAGCTCGAGAATTTGAATCTAAAAACCAATAACCTCACAGGAAACTTCCCTGACTCTTTCGGAAATCTTTCATCTATCCAAGAGCTTCTTTTAACATATAACAATCTGCAGGGAGAGATTCCGGTAACAATATCTCAAATGAAAAGTTTGACTATGCTTGGTCTCGGGGTAAACAGTTTTTCGGGTGCTTTTCCTTCAGCACTTTACAATCTGTCATCACTTCAACTGATATCTTTGACAAGTAACAATTTATATGGTAACCTCAGGCCTGACATAGGAAATGCTCTTCCTAATATTCAATGGCTTTATTTGGGAGGAAACGAGTTAACAGGAGAGATACCAGTTACTTTATCCAATGCTACAAATCTTATACATCTTGACTTGTCCGAAAATAAGTTCACAGGAAACATACCTATGAATTTTGGGAACCTAAAGAATTTGATGTTTCTATGCATTAGTTTTACTGAAGTAGGGAACAATGGAGATGATGATTTGAATTTCCCGACTCCTTTAGCAAATTGCAGCAGTTTGCAGTTTCTAGATATCGGCCAAAATCACTTTGGGGGTGAATTGCCAAGATCAATAGCCAACCTATCCACTCAGATGAGATGGATAGACATTCATGGCAACAATATTCGCGGAAGGATTCCTAAAGATATCACTAACCTTATGGGGTTGACTGGATTGGGGCTGGGCAACAACTTATTAACAGGTAACATCCCATCATTTTTAGGCCAGCTCCCAAATTTGAATGAACTTGAGTTGGGCTTAAATCATTTTACTGGGGAAATTCCTGATTCTTTAGGAAACCTTACTCAGATGTTGTATCTATACTTACAAGGTAACAGCTTAGAAGGGCACATACCTTCTACGTTTGAGAACTTCAAATACCTGCAAGAATTAGATCTCTCTGACAATATTCTAAACGGCACCATATCTAAGAAACTCATAGGTCTTTCTTCCTTATCCAGGACACTCAATTTGTCTCACAACTCCTTCTCTGGTACTTTACCAGATGAAGTAGGAAATTTGGAAATTCTTAATGCACTTGATATATCTTATAACAAGTTCTCTGGGGTGATTCCGAGCAAGATAGGGTTGTGTATGGGCTTGAGAAAACTTTATATGCAAGGAAATTTCTTCCAAGGAACCATACCTGATCTGAGTAAGTTGACAGACCTTCAGCGCTTAGATGTTTCCAATAACAAGTTGTATGGGGTGATCCCAGGGTACTTGGGGGACCTTTCCTTAAAAAAATTGAATCTATCACTAAATAATTTTGGCGGTGAGGTACCCAAAAATGGAGTTTTTCGGAATGCAACAGCAACAGAGGTTTTCGGCAATGATGGCCTTTGTGGGGGGATCCAAGAGCTGCAGTTGCATCCATGCCATGTTCAAAAACAGAAGAATTCAAGAAAGCATAGTTCCTTCAAGTTGATACTGGCGGTTGTTCTCCCTATTTCATGCTTGGTTTTTGTGTCTTTACTTTCAATTTGCTTGATGTGGAAGATGAAAAAGAGAAGAACTCACCCAACAGCTCTTTATAAGCACTTCTACCCCAAGTTTTCATACAACGAGCTCCTCAATGCGACTGATGGATTCTCTTCAAGCAATATGATCGGTTCAGGTAATTTTGGCACTGTGTACAAGGGAAATCTTGGAGCTGATCATGGAGTTGTTGCTGTTAAGGTACTCAATCTTCAACAGCAAGGCGCTTTTAAAAGCTTTAAGGCTGAATGTGAATCTCTGAGGTACATCCGCCATAGAAATCTTGTTCGGGTTTTAAATGCCTGTTCAAGTACTGATTTTAAAGGCAATGACTTTGGAGCTTTAGTATACCAATTTATGCCAAATGGGTGTTTGGAAAAGTGGTTGCATCCAGAAGACAGAGAAACTCAACCGAGAAGTTTGAACCTTCTCCAAAGAATAAACATTGCTGTAGATGTGGCTTCAGCTTTGCATTATCGTCATTATCAGTGCCTAACACCTGTTGTGCATTGCGATCTGAAGCCAAGCAACGTTCTTCTTGACAACGATCTAACTGCTCTCATCAGTGACTTTGGTTTAGCAAGGATCCTTTCAAGATTCAACAAGGACAACAATATGAGTCAGTCCAGCTCCCTTGGGATCAAAGGAACCATTGGATATGTTGCTCCTGGTAAATTGTTCACACACCTCATTTTCCGAGAAATTTGTTTTCTACTAACCATTTTGCTGAATAGCCAATTACTCGGAGTTCATTAGAAACATGAATCTTCTTCCAAGATACGGGACCACATAAAATTTAAACTATTAGAATTCATAAATATAGTGACAATATGGACTAAAAGTAAGAACTCCAGATCTCAAATTTTCTTGTGCTATATTTAGCACCTTATTTTCAAGAATGATTGATTCGAATGCTTTTCCGTGAAAGAATATAGCTGCTAGTAAAGCTAGACATCGATATCTAGTAAACAAATTTTACTCATTTTTGTTATTTTCCATTAATATTAACTATTGATATTCCAAATTTATAGAGTCTGGCATGGGCATAAAAGCGTCCACTCAAGGAGATGTATACAGCTATGGAATATTTTTGCTGGAGTTGTTTACAGGAAGACGACCAACGGATGAATCATTCAAAGATAATCTCACACTTCGCAACTTTGTCAGGCTGTCATTGCCAGATCAAGTAATGGAAACTGTGGACCAAGTAGCTGTACAGGAAGATATGGTTTGTAGAAAGACTGGATCGTCGAGTGGCTTGACAAGTGACATCATTGAATGCTTGGTATCTATATTTGAAGTAGGAGTTGCATGTTCTGCAGAATTGCCACATGACCGGATGAATATGAGACAGGTTTATAGGGAACTAAGTTTTGTCAAGGACAAGTATTTGGAAGCTCAATCCAAGCACAGTATACTGACAAACTGAATCAAAAAAATTTTTTTCCGGAAATACTACAGTTATATTTAGATTCTTAGTTATTGTTATTATGAATATTTTCTAGTATAATGATATTTTTCAATATCTGTTTCTGATACAATGGTGGTTTTGATTAAGAGTTGATTTGATGAATATTCTTAAGAGATCACACCACCAGATTATGTCAACTTGTTTTCAGAGATTATGAACAGCTAAACGCCATAGAACACATCAAGTGATGCCATCTGAACGATTTTCTTCTTTGTATAGAGCAGAAACTGTGAGTTATACTTCAGAATACAACACAAAGAATTACTAGTGACCCTGAAACTGTCTCTGATGCTTTGTATTTGTAACCAGTTTCTTCTGCAACACAAATGCTTTAGCAATGGTTTGGTAGGATGTCAGGAGAACTTATGATCGTTTGGTATTACTATAACAGGTTGTTGAAAGGATGTAATCTATTCACTTAGTATCAAAGTAAAGAAACAATTCTCATAGAAAATGCCCCAACTTATTTGTAAGTAAGTTACAAGCACATTTTATATCATTTTGTGTCCCAATCCAGCCTTTATTTTCGGGTTGAGAAATAGAACTCAAAATTGACATGCATATGATTCACACAAAATATAGTGTAAAGTAGTCGAATTGCATTCATACAGTAGAGTTAGTTTGTTCAACTGCATGAAGCAAATTTTGTTTGATTGCATTTAGCTCATTAGAAACCTGCCTCATATTCATCCGATGCTGTGGACATTCAACTGAACATGAAACTCCAACTTCAAGTATAGATGTTAAGCATTCAGTAATTTCACTTGTCAAGCCACTGAAGCATTCAATTTTTTGAACAGCATCTTGAACCAGATCTTCCTGGAGGGCAAATTGGTCCAAAATTTCCATTACTTTATCAGGCAGTAGCAGCCTGACAAAGTTGTGAAGGTTCAGATTATCTTTGAACAAATCATCCGTTGGTCGCCTTCCAGTGAACAACTCCAACAGAAGAATTCCAAAGCTGTACACATCTCCTTGAATAGACACTTGAACGCCCATGCCATACTCTACAACATCCAAATAACTTCCATTAGTACAATTAAAATATACCCCCTCCGTTTTAAAATTAGAGATACATAATCATTTTTCGGTTGTTTCAAAATTAGATATATATTTTTATCTATAAAAAGTCATGAAGTTCCTTAAATGCCATTTTACTATTCCACTACTCCAACTAGCTCCACTATCTCTCTAGTTAGTGGTCTCTATCATAATTACCACCACTATTACTTCAAATAACATGATAATAAGGATATATTGGAACATAGAACGGAGGGAGTATCAAATTAGGCAACTCAACTCCAATAACTTTAATTGAATTGACCCCCAAGTTTAACAAGTTTTTAATTATTGGAATTTCACGAGTGCTTATGGATCCACTCTAAGCCTTGAAATACAGATGCCAAACATATCCAAAGAAAAATAGTGAACTGAGTTCTTGTACATCCTATGATATTATTGGTGAAAGACAACCATAATTTATAAAGATGAAAAAATAATTAAGAAACCATGTTCTTGAAATAATTAGGTGAGAATATCACCTGGAGCAGCATATCCAATTGTTCCCTTGATTCGTAGCGAGCTGAACTGATTCATATTGATATCTTGGCTTGATCTTGAAAGAATTCTTGCTAAACCAAAAACACTAACAAGAGCTGTCAGATCATTGTCAAGAAGAACATTGCTTGGCTTCAGATCACAGTGCACAATAGGTGTTTGACACTGATGATGAAGATAATGCAATGCTGAAGCCACATCTATTGCAATGTTTATTCTTTGGAGAATGTTCAAATGTTTTACTGGTTTTTGTCCTATTTCTGGATGAAGCCATTCCTCCAGACAACCATTTGGCATGAACTCGTACACTAAAGCTCTAAAATCATTGCCATGAGAATCAATACTTGAGCAAGCAGTTAGAACTTTGACAAGATTTCTATGGCGGATATTTCCCAAAGATTTGCATTCAGCGTTAAAACTTTTGGAAGCTCCTTGCTGTTGAAGATTGAGTACCTTTATTGCAACAGGTCTATGATCAACTCCAAGACCACCCTTGAACACGGTGCCAAAATTGCCTGAACCTATTACTTTGCTCGATGAGAATCCATCAGTCGCGTTGAATAGATCATAGTATGATACCTCGGGGTATATGTGTTCATATGGAGCTGCTAAGTGAGGTTTCTTTTTCAACTTCCACAGCAGGCACATTGATACTAAACACACAAAAGCCAAGCATGAAATAGGGAGAACAATTACTAAAATCAACTTGAGGGAAATCCGCTTTCTTGAATTTTTCTGTTTTTGAACATGACATGGATGTAAATGAAGCTCTTGGATCCCCCCACAGAGGCCGTCATTGCCAAAGAGCTCAACTACGCTTGAGTTTTGAAAAATTCCATTTATGGGTACCTCACTGCGCAGATTATTTAGTGACAGATTCAAATTTTTTAAAGAAAGGTTCCCCAAATACTGTGGGATTAACCCATCCAATTTATTATATGAAAGATCTAAATACTGAAGGCTTGTCAACTTGCTCAGATCAGGTATGGAGCCATGGAAGAAATTACTTTGCATGTAGAGTTTCTCCAAGCCCAAACAAAGCCCAATCTTGGCCGGAATCTCACCAACAAACTTGTTATATGAAATATCAAGTGCATTAAGGATTGTAAGCTTTCCAACTTCATCTGGTAAAGTACCGGTGAAGGAGTTGTGAGATAGATCAAGTATTCTAGATAAGGAAGAAATCCCTATGAATTGCTTAGAGATGGTGCCATTCAGGAGATTACAAGAAAGGTCCAATTCTTGAAGATCTGTGAAGTTCTCAAAAGCAGAAGGTATGCTCCCTCCTAGGCTGTTATTTTGCAAATCAAGATACAACAGCTTAGTGAGGTTTCCTAGAGAATTAGGAATTTCCCCAGTTAAATGGTTTGAGCCCATCAAAAGTTCTTTCATGTTTGAGAGTTGCCCAAAAGAAGCTGGAATGTTACCTGTTAAGAGGTTGGAAGCCATGCTCAATGCATCCAATCCAATGAGATTAGCTATATCTTCAGGAATACTTCCGCGAAGATTGTTACTTTCAAGGTCTAGCAATCTCAACTGAGTTGATAGATTTGCTATTGATCTTGGTAATTCACCACCAAAGTGATTTTGGCTAATTTCAAGATTCAGCAAATTGCTGCAATTGGCTAAAGATGTGAGAAAATTCAAATCATCATCTGCACCGTGTCCTAGATCATTTCGACCTAAACCAAGATATATGAACTTCTTTAGATTCCCAAGATTCAGAGGTATGTTTCCAGTCAAGTTATTAGCAGAAAGGTCAAGTTGCAGAAGATTTGTAGCATTCGATAAAGTAACGGGTATCTCTCCACTGAATTGATTCTCTGCCAAATAAAGCCATTTCATATTAGGAAGAACAATTCCTATGTCAGGCCTGAAGTTACCATAAAAGTTGTTTCCTGCCAAACCTATGAACTGAAGTGATGACAGATTGCAAAATGAGGTTGTTAAAACACCTGAAAAAAAGTTCATCGCCACACCAAGGTCAGTCAAACTTTTAGTGTGAGATATTGTAGCCGGAATCTCTCCATGCAGATTGTTATATGCTAAATTAATCTGTTGGACAGATGAAAGATTTCCAAGAGAGGCAGGAAACTGTCCTGTAAGGTTGTTGTTTCCTAGATACAATATGTTGAGGTTCGACAGTAAACCTAGTTCAAAAGGAATGTTTTGTGTAAGATAATTGTGATATAGTGCAAGAATCTTGAGATTAGAACAATGAGAAAGATTACTTGGAATCCTCCCTTCAATAAAGTTGAAGCTCAAGTTCATATTCTGCAGCCTTTTTAGGCCACCAAATTCTTTGGGGATTCCTCCTGTGAAAGAATTTTCTGCAAGATCAAGTGTTCGAATGAAAGAAAGATTTCCCAAGTGGGGTGATATCATTCCAGCTAACTCCTGCCCTTTGAGATTCAGGCCTATTACCCTGTGGTGTTTAAGGCCACAAGTAACCCCAGTCCACGAGCAGAAATTAGAAGAATCACTCCAAGAATCTAAGATCCCGAGGGGATCTTCCGTCAGTTGGGATTTAAACTCCAGCAGTGCAGCTTTATCTGTACTATTGCCAAGTATAGCTGCTGCATCACATTTTGATACTAAAAGAGTAATCAGTTGAGTAAAGATTGCATAAAAGGCTAGTGAAGACATCAGGCTTGGTTTCATGAGAGAGAGCTTAAAATTTGGATGAGATACAGTGATGATGCTTGTCTTCTTAACAAACTCAATGACTTGATCGACTTGTTATAGTTCTCGTGTGCCACAAGTATCGCGAAAATATCAACTGAAGTTAGCTGATAGCAGGTAGAGAGTTGAAGCTAAAAACTCTCTAAAGATTACTACTGCCTTAGAAGAAACCTGAGACTTGAATAAATATAAGATCAGACTTCACTTATGCTTCATTGCTGTAATTATATCTGATACCAAGTAACTTTCAGATATTCAACCCTTTAACTTCAAAGCAAACGCCTAATACTCATTCAACTCTTGAAACTGCACTCACACAAATATGATTACTAATTGAATGTATTGTTAATATTATAATCAGGCATGTTGCTAAAATAAAACACAAACTGTAATGTTATGTACTGCCCTGAAGGACTTATCTCATACTTTTAGTGTAGCCTAACAATTATAATATTTTAAACATGAATTTATAATTAATGAGTTCAAAGAAATGAAGTTGTAAATATGATTTCTCAAGAAACTCAAAATAGCAGCATCACTTTTATTGCTTTTCTTCTCACGCTATGTTGGTAAAAGACCCAACTAATCCATCAGTGGTATCTTGGCAATGTAGCATATTCTAAAAGTATTTAAAATTAATAATCTGACATCAAATTATTATTTGTGGCTATTGGAATGAATTAAGAAACGATAAAAAGATAAAATCAAGATTCTTTGTATTAAAAGTCAAAGGCTGTATCAGGTTCATAATAAGTAATCTCTATATTGATACATAATACACTAAATCAGGTGTACAACCTGAAAGATGTACATGGATGTTAGTATTTCCCAGTTTTCCTTTTTCTATTCAGAATCTAGAGAAAAACACACACACACACACACACACAAACATATATACTCTCAAAGAACCAGCATACAGACTCAACAGCCCCGCAGTTGTATATGTTTGACCTTTTTATCAAACACAGATGCTATGTATATGTGCATTTTTAGGCTATGTAATCTATAAACTTAAATATTTGATATTGAGTTCAAACAAAAATTTTATTACAACACAATAAATTGCTAATACCTAGTTTGTAAATTACAAACACATTGTTTATTACAACACAATAAATTACTAGAACCTATTTTTGTGTCCTGAACCAGCCTCTTTAATTTAAAAAAAAAAAATCAAAACTAAGAATTGATCCAACAAGATAATACTGTAGTATATAGAGGTTACATTGCTGATTTGCTTCATTCAGTTTACTTAGTTTGTTCAACTGAATGAAGCAAATACTTGTCTTTGATTGATGTCAACTCCTTAGAAACCAGCCACATATTCATCCGATGCTGCGGAGAATCTGCTGAACATGAAACTCCAATCTCAAAAATAGATGTTAAGCATTCACCAATTTCACTTGTCAAACCACTTGAGCATTCAGTCTTTTTAACAGCATCTTGAACCAAATCTTCTTGTAGAGCTAAGGGGTCTACAATTTCCATTACATGATCCGGCAATGACAGCCTCACTAAGTTGTGAATGTTGAAATTATCTTTGAATGATTCATCCGTAGGTCGTCTTCCAGTGAACAACTCCAGCAGAAGTATTCCAAAGCTGTATACATCTCCTTGAGTAGACACTTGACCACCCATGCCATACTCTACAACATCAGAACAGCTTTAATATAATTATGAGATAATATGAAATTTTGGTAGAGTCCTTCCATATATAACTTCTAGGAAGCTGAAATGATTCCCAACTTGCATTGGATTAAACCCCAGATTACTTACAAAAAATTATCATTTTAATTTTATACATGTTTACTTTTTAGTTCCATTCTAAGCCCTGAAGTTGAGATCCTAAACATATCAAACTAGTAATTGAGATTGAAGTACTTGTTCATGATATGATAATTTTGATGAAAGAAGAAACATCTGATACATAAATGAAAGGATACTTGAGAGAAAAAAATTCTCGAAGAAAGAATAGTATGAATATATTACCTGGAGCAGCATATCCAATGGTTCCTTTGATCCCAAGAGAGCTGAACTGATTCATATTGGCATCTTTGCTAAATCTTGAAAGGATTCTTGCTAAACCAAAGTCACTAACATGAGCAGTCAGGTCATTGTCTAGAAGAACATTGCTTGGCTTCAGATCACAGTGCACAATAGGTGTTGGGCACTGATGGTGAAGATAATGCAATGCTGCAGCCACATCGACGGCAATGTTTATTCTTTGGAGAAGGTTCAAACTTCTTGGTTGAGTCTGTCTATCTTCTGGATGCAGCCACTTTTCCAAACAACCATTTGGCATAAATTGATATATTAATGCTCGAAAATCATTGCCTTGAAAATCACTACTTGAACAAACTGTCAAAACTTTTACAAGATTTCTGTGGCGGATGTTTCTCAAAGATTTGCATTCAGCATCAAAGCTTTTGGAAGCTCCTTGATGTTGAAGATTGAGTACCTTGATTGCAACAGGTCTTTGATCAACTTCAAGATTACCCTTGTACACGCTGCCAAAATTACCTGAACCAACCATTTTGCTGGAGGAAAATCCATCAGTTGCATTGAGGAGCTCGTTGTATGAAATCTTGGGGTAAAAGTACTCATAAGGAGAGGACGAGCATGGTTTGTTTTTCAACTTCCACAGCAAGAATATTGAAAACAAAGAGACAAAAGCCAAGAATGGAGCAAGGATAACAATCATCAGAATCAACTTGTGGGGAATATGCTTTCTTGAATTCCTCTGTTTTATAACATGGCATGGATCCAATTGCAGCTCCTTGATCCCCCCACAAAGGCCACTATTGCCAAACAGCTCGATTGCACTTGAATTTTCAAAAACTCCTTTGGTTGGTACCTCACCACTAAGATTATTTAGTGACAGATTCAAATTTTGTAAAGAAAGGTTAGCCAAATACTGCGGGATTAATCCAAATAAGTTGTTGCTGGAAAGATCTAAATATTCAAGGCCTTTTAACTTGTGTATATCAGGTATGGTTCCTTGGAAGAAATTCCCTTGCATATATAGTTTTTGCAGGCTCAAACAAAGCCCTATATTGCTTGGAATCTCACCAGAGAACTTGTTATACGAAATATCAAATGCATTAAGAATAGTCAGCTTTCCAACATCATTTGCTAAAGTACCAGTGAAGGAGTTGTGAGACAAATTAAGTGTTCTAGATAAGGAAGAAATGCCAATGATTTTATTGGATACGGTGCCATTCAAAATATTGTGAGAAAGATCCAATTCTTGCAGGTTTTGAAGGTTTCCAAAAGTGGAAGGTATGCTCCCTTCTAAGCTGTTATTGTGTAAATAAAGATACAACAGCTGTGTCAAGTTTCCTAAAGAATCAGGTATATTTCCAGTAAAATGGTTTAATCCCAACCAAAGTTCTTTCAAGTTTGGGAACTGGCCAAAAGAAACTGGAATATTACCTGTTAAAGAGTTGAAGCCCATGCCTAATGCATTCAGTCCAATGAGGTTAGTGATGTCTTCAGGAATGCTTCCTTCAAGATTATTGCCATAAAGGTTCAGCCATCTCAACTGGGTTGATAGATTAGCTATTGATCTTGGTAATTCGCCCCCAAAGTGATTTCGGCTGATTTCAAGTTGCTGCAAATTACTGCAATTTACTATAGAATTGATGAAATTCATGTCTCCATATGCACTGTATCCAAGATCATTCATACCAAAACCAAGAAAAATCAACCCCTTCAAATTCCCAAAATTCATAGGTACATTTCCAGTGAAATTATTACCACTTAGATCAAGACGTGCAAGATTTGTGGCATTCGGCAAAGTAACTGGTATCTCTTCACTAAATTCATTATTTCCCAAATAAAGCGTTTGGATATTTGGAAAAACAATTCCTATGTCAGGCCTGAGGTTGTCGTAGAAGTTGTTACCAGCTAAAGATATCAACTGAAGTGATGACAGATTGTAAAGTGAGGAAGGAAAAATACCCGAAAACTTGTTTTCACCCAGAGCAAGTGTAGTCAAACTTTTCATTTGAGATATTGTGGTCGGAAGCTCTCCCTGCAGATGGTTATAAGTTAAAAAGATTTGTTGGAGAGATGAAAGGTTTCCAAAAGAAGCAGGAAAATTTCCTGTAAGATTGTTGTTTTTAAGGTACAATATCTCAAGGCTTGACAGTGAACCTAGTTCAGAAGGAATTTGTTGTGTTAGATAATTGTGATCTAGTGCAAGAATCTGGAGATTTGAACATTGAGAAAGATTACTTGGAATACTCCCTCCAATAAAGTTAAAGCTCAAGTTCATATTTTCAAGCCTTCTTAAGCCACCAAATTCTTGGGGAATTCTTCCATTGAAAGAATTTTCTGCAAGGTCGAGTGTTCGAATGAAAGATAGATTTCCTAAATGGGGTGATATAATTCCAACCAACTTCTGTCCTTTAAGGTTAAGACCAACCACCCTTTGGTGTTTAAGGCCACATGTAACTCCAGTCCATGAGCAGAAATGGGAAGAATCATTCCAAGATTTTAAGACCCCCATCTGATCTTCCATCAGTTGGGATTTAAACTCCAGCAGTGAAGCTTTATCTGTACTGTTGCCGAGTATTGCTGCAGAATCACATTCAGGAACTAAAAGGCTAAAGAGTGAAACAAAGATAGCATAAATGGCTAGTGAAGACATCAGGCTTATATTTATCAGAAATTTCTAAATTTGGGAGGGAAGGATAGTGGTGAGAATGAAGTTCTGGTGCCTGCACATTCATAACATCCGAGATGTTTCTTATACTTCTTGGGTGGCACCACAAGGAAATTGACTGAAGTTAGCTAATTGGACAGTTAGATAAACAAAAATTACTCCAGTCATTGTTAATCTTCATTTTTTGCTTTTGTTATAACTAATACAAAATTCAACCTTCTAACCTCAAAGTAAACGCCTAATAATCTTTCAACTCTTGAAGCTGCACTGAAAAGATATAATTAGTCTTCTAATATTGAAGTTCATTAAATTTATGTGACTTGTGATACATTCTGTTATATTTTATCTGTTAGTCAAGATTAATACTGACATGTTAATAATAAAAATAAGAACCTTACTGTTTCACAAGTCTTTAGTATCAAATGGAGATTAAGCATGTGTCCTAGCTTATTTGACAATAGTTCATAAACTTATTGAGGTCAACAATACAACATTAGTACTTGCATCATGGGATTTTTATAATATGATGAGCCACAGTGTATGGCTTTACAGGAAATGAAGAGCCAAAACCAAGTAATATATATCTCTTGCTGATTAACAAAAAACCTCAATACTGAAATGGAAAAAAATAAGTAGTCTACTCTTTGTTCAACCTTTCTTTATTTTAAGATAATGGAAGACTTGACATAAATTCTTGGCTACAGAAGAAACTTCTTATACCTTCATGTTTACAGACTCTATGCTCTCCTTTTTTACATCATTTAGTTTAATCAGATAAATTATCTGATCTGGAGCTAGATCCGTGATGGTAAATTTCTACATGCATTCCAGATATAACAAACTTTTCCTTCACTGACAGCAGATCCATCGCAACTTGTCTCATGTTCATTCTGACTTGTGGGGATTCCTCTGAACATGCAACCCCAATCCGAAATACAGAAATCAAGTTCTCTATCTGTTCTTGAGTCCATTTATTCCCAAGTTTAACCTTTTCCTCAGTATCTCCTTCCCCTTCATTATAAAAGGCTGACTTGTCCAGAATCTCCATTACTTGATCAGGCAATGCCATTTTGACATAATTGTGCAGATTTTCATTGTCTTTGAAATATTCATCAGTTGGTCTTCTCCCTGTGAACAACTCTAACAAGAGAATTCCAAAGCTGTAAACATCTCCTTGGGTTGTCACTTCGCCACCCACTCCATACTCTGAAAATTTCACAGAACTCGTGCTATTTACGGGGATGCCATTTTCTCATGCAACAAGATGAAAAACCAATATACATTTCATGAAAATTATGTGAAGGTTGCTGAAAATTTAAACTCTTGAATGCTTGTGTAATTTACATAGCTATAGTAAAATTTAACAACTGCACCTAGAAATATGACATGATGTATTTGTAAAGGAAATGCTGCTTATAAGGGAAGTGCACAACAGGCAAATGATGTAGTATTTTACGGGTATTCATACAATTTGGAAAGTCAAGTCTGACAATTTTGAGTCTTCTAGAAAATATCAACTGTATATAGAAGATATATAATCTCCTCCATTACAAAACTAGAGATAAAGTTCTGAGATAGATTTTGAGGAAAATATATTTCTCTAAACATCCCCTTAACATCATAGAAAAATGGAAAGGTGGAAACATAATTAATGCAATATTGGAAATTGATTTCTGTTAATTGCTAAATCAGAAATGTATGACTAAAAAGAAAATTTTCTCTAATGAATGGAGGGAGCATCTACTTTCTTAGTAAGCCATGAATATATGATGGAAATACCTGGTGCAGCATAACCGATGGTGCCCTTGATTCCTAGTGAACTGAATTGATTCAGATTAACATCCGGACTGGAAGTGGAAAGGAGCTTTGCCAAACCAAAATCACTCACATGTGCTGTCAGACCTGTGTCAAGAAGAACATTGCTTGGCTTCAAGTCGCAATGAACTACAGGTGTTTGACACTGATGATGAAGATAATGCAATGCAGAAGCCACATCCACTGCAATATTTATCCTTTCAAGAATACTCAAACTCTTTTGTTCCATCCGTTCAGCATCAGGGTGAAGCCGATCCTCCAAACTCCCATTTGGCATATACTGAAAAACTATAGCTTTGAATTCAATGCCCTCAAAATTGATGCTTGAGCAAGCACTTAACACCTTGACAAGGTTGCGATGGCGGATGTTTCTTAAGGCTTCACATTCAGCTACAAAACTTTTAGAAGCTCCTGGATGTTGAAGCTTTAGTACTTTCACTGCAACTATTGTTTCACCTGGGGGAAGAATTCCTTTATAAACAGCGCCAAAACTACCAGAACCTATTAGGTTACTTGAAGAGAATCCCCCTGTCGCATTGAGGAGGTCTTCGTATGAAATTTTTGGGTAGAATTGTCTATCAGAAGATGTTGATAGAGGTTTGTTCTCCAACTTTTTCGGCCAACAAAGTGAGAGAAAAAATATTAGCAGAGCCAAGAATGAAGCAACGCCTACAATTGACAGTATCAACTTGAGAGCTGTGCGTTTCTTGTGTCCACCATGTGGTTGCACATAGCATGGTTGCAAATGCAGCTCTCTAATACCCCCACAGAGTCTTGAATTCTCTAAAACTTGAACCCCACTTGCAAATCTGAAGACACCATTGACTGGTACTGCACCCTCAAGATTGTTAAATGACAGGTTCAAATTTAGCAAACTTGAAAGGTTTGCAATGCTTAGAGGAATTTGTCCAGATAAGTTATTGCGAGAAAGATCTAAATAGCGAATGTTTCTTAAATTATCTAAAGGTGGAATACTTCCCTGGAAAGAGTTGGATTGCATATAGAGTTCTTCCATTGCCACACAGTTTCCAATCTTTCCAGGAATATCACCAGACAATTTGTTATATGAAACATCAAATACAGCAAGATTAGTCATTTTTCCAACTTCCTCTGGCAAGAGTCCAGACAAGGAATTATAGGATAAATTAAAGAGAACTGAAAATGATGAAACATTCAAAAGATTCTTGGGGATGGTACCATTGAATTTGTTCAGAGAGAGATCCAAAGACTGAAGGTAAACACAATTTCCCAAGCTTGAAGGTATATTTCCTTCTAAGCTGTTATATGGCATGTAAAGGTTTACCAGTTGAGTAATATTACCAATGGAATCTGGAATCTTTCCTGTCAGCTGATTCGAGTCAAAATGAATCGTTCTCAAACTCAAAAGTTTTCCAATTGAAGCCGGAATATTACCAGTTAAAAATGTCTCCTCGATGCTCAGAAATTCTAAGTTGACAAGGTTGGTAATCTCCTCAGGGATGCTTCCATGAATCCCATTTTTTCCAGTAAGTAGCTTTGTTAGTGTGGTTGACAGATTTGCTATGACACCTGGAAACTTTCCAACAAGCTGGTTGCCTTGAAAACTTAAAAACTGCAGCTTGCTGCAGTTAGTTAAAGAATTTAAAAAACTAAAATCATCTCCACCATTTCCAAGATTATTTACAGCAACATTAAACCACCATAGATTCTGTGAATTCCCAAAACTCTGGGGTATATTTCCAGTAAATTTATTGTAAGGAATATCAAATCTTTGCAGACCTGATACATTGGTCAATGAAACTGGAATTGGCCCAGTGAAAGAATTGGTTGCCAAGTAAAGAAGCTGGAGATTCGGTAAATCAAAGCCTATGCTGGCTCTGAGAGTACCCGTGAAATTGTTGAATGACAATGACAAGAGTATCAGTGAAGATAAATTGTAAAGAGTAGGAGGAAACTCCCCAGTAAGATAATTAACCGACATTCCAAGCATTTTCAGGCTTGTTAGTTGAGCTATTGTATCTGGAACTTGTCCCTCTAACTTGTTATATGAGATATAAAGTTCTTGGAGAGATGTGAGATTTCCAATGGAATCTGGGATTCTTCCTGTCAGATTGTTGTTTCTGAGATAAAGAGTCACCAGACTCGACAAAGAACCGAGTCCTGGAGGGATGTATCCCTCCAGGTAGTTTCGATCTAATTGAAGATAAAGTAAGTTGGAACAACGAGACAAATTCTCAGGAATTTTACCTTCTAAGAAGTTATTGCTCAAGTTCAGTGTTTGAAGCCTGGCCAGGAGGCCAAGTTCTGATGGAATAAAACCATGGAAAGAATTTTCTGCAAGGTCAAGGAATCGAAGGAATGAAAGGTTTCCAATATGGGGTGATATATTTCCAGCCAAACTATGGCCTTTAAGATCAAGAGCAATAACTTTCTGGTTTTGGACGCCGCATTTGATTCCCGTCCATTGACAGAAATGGAGGGATTCATTCCAAGAGTTCAGAACTCCTTGAGGATCTTCAGTTATTTGTGACTTGAGATCAAGCAGTGCAGATTTATCTGTCCTGTGTGCAAGAGTAGCTGCAGAAGCAGATTTGGGAAGTGACAAGTGGAAGAACAGAACAAGAATGAAGTGTAAGAAGAATGAGAAGATTAGACTAAAATTGAGCAGTTGAAGCTTCATTTGAGAGGATGAAAGTTTATAACTCTGCAGAATGCAGTTGAAGTAGTAGGTTCTAGAGTTTGAGATTACCCTTAAAGATGCTCCAATATATAGAAATGGAAGTCCTCTTTGGTCTTTTCCTACATCCACAAACCAACCACTGTATACCTGAAACTGCTACGTTATGTTTGACAACGCAATTACAACTTTCGAAATAAAAAGAAAAGAAACATTTCGGCAAAATTAAAATGCAATTAAAAATTTGACGATTAATTCTGATACCAAATTTTTGAAATTGAGTTGCCAGACGTAGACCGGTAAATTCCTAAAAATAGTCAAATCATGTCAAGTGGTGGAGTAAGCTTGTATCATACTAGAAGCTTCCATTAGAACTCAATATTGCTTCAATATTTAGGAAGGACGTGATTGAAGTGAATCAACTCTTATCTTATGGAATTATAGTATGTTGACGTTAACAGCTGTTTGGATCCTCTCTATCCCAAGTCAATGACTTTGAGAAAAGGAGACGTCGTTTAACCTCATTCATGATTAAAGTCAAAAACTGCGGAAATCTTAAATCAAAGATTTTGGCCGTAGAGAACCATTTATATGGTTGACTTTGACAAAAGAGATCATTGACTGACAAAATAATCTCCTACGCGGAAAGAGTTGAGCTCAGCAACTAAATGCTTTGACAGTTTGTATCTTGTATCAAAAAACTGGGGAGACATTTGATTCCATTTTTTCTGCACAGTTACATTATTACAAATAGCCAGCGTAGCTTTAGAGAAAACCAATGCTTGTCTAGGAAAAATGGCAACTTTTCTAAGCAAAGAACACTAACACCCACAAGAGCTATGAGACCAAAACAAACTTTGATGTTTGTGAATTTGAAGTCGGTTGATTTACTTTAATAGCTGAGGTGGGAAACATAGTTTGCTAAAAACTACTACTCCTTTCGTCCAAAACTAATCGTCACTGCATACACACACTTTTATGATATTTAGTACAGTTTATATATTTTATATAATTTTAGTTTTTTATTCATATTTAAAATATTTTTTTTTATTTTTTACTAAATAAAATAAAACATTCAATTTGTACTAAATATTACTTAAAAACATGTGCAGCAATAATCACAAAAGACGTGGAGAGCCAAATCCACAAGTTCTTAATACGAAAATGATTGATAATTATAAACAAAATACAGTAACTAAAAATTAAAAATTGAATTAGCAATGAACAATTTCTCTCTTGTATGTTGGGGAAGGGGTGGAGTGGGGAGCTGGGGGCGGGGGGCGGGGGGCGGGGGGCGGGCCGGGGGGGGTGGAGGTGGCGGGGTAGGGAATGCAAAATTTCAGTTATGATGAACTAGATACTGCAATTAGAATTAGAATCAACATACATGTTAAATGCTCAAAGGAAGATGTTACAATGAGTAACAAAAGGACTCTCAGATATATTAAAATACATGGGTCAACATCATTGATACAAACAGTGCCAAATTCAGGTTTTCTAAGAGTCTAAAGGTACTTCATGACCTTCGATAAGAAAAACGGGCAGATGCACCTCAATTGCGTTTGCTTCACCTCTGTTCTTCAGCTAACAGTGCAGAAACCATCTAAGATTAGTATCTTCCAGCAGCGAAGATTTTATACAACCCAAATCATGATATTCTTATCTGCGTGATTTATGTGGCCTATCTTCATCCGTCCTGCATCGATGGGGAGAAGAATCTCTATCATGGCTTCTCCGCTTGTCTCTTCCCCTGTTTTTCATGTCTTCACTGTGATGGGATTCTGATTCACGCTTTCTTGATCCATTTTCTTCCCTTGTACTACCACTTTCCCTTAAATCTGATTCAATGCCACGTCGTTTCGACCTTTCTTCAAAGGATTGTCTATCCCGGATATCCTTGTGATTCATTTCCTTCTCCCGCCGCTGCTCTGAGCTATCCTTTTGGTTATTTTCCCTCCTCTGCCGTTCTTCGACATCTTTGTGGTTCTTTTCCCTCTCCTGTCGTTCTACTCGCTTCTCAATGCCTCTGTCATCTCGATCTCTTGAATTAAATTCTGTCTGTTTACGATGGCTCCCTGTGCCACGTTCATTCACCGGTACTCTGGATTCTCTAACATCTTTATCTGGCAACCTACGCTCATCCTGACCAGTAGAATGTGGAACACGACCCAACTGGCTAGCCTGTTTTTCAATCCTTGCTGAACCCTCAAATTTATCATCTCCACGTCGTGACTTTCTATGATCCTCAGCACCCCAACCAGTATTTGCAGCTCTCTGAATTCAAATTTTAGAAAATATGTTACTACTTAGTAAATAATCACATGACAGGAGAGCAAACAAATTTTGGGATCAGGTAGAAAAGAAAGGATGCGCATCCTCTGGAGTTTCTAGGGAACTCTACAGTTTGGAGTTCTCAATATCTTAACCATTTATTTTAAATTAACAGTCAAGATAAATTCACATTTTATATAAAGTACTTTCTTCCACACATCCACATCACAACAGTTACCATGGCTCATTGCTCAAGTAAAAGAAGATTTTCAACGCCACCAAGTACCAAATATTAACGATCACTATTACAGCAATTTTAGACATTCTTGCCTAAATACAAAATTGAGTCCAATCAATCCATCACCCATGATAGCATTTTTAAATCAGCCCCAAATAAATTCATATTGGATATAAACATAGTCTAAGATCTATTTGGCTAAAGTTAATTGACAACATAATCTACGCATTTAAACACAACATGATTCCGCATTTCTAGAATAAATACTAGCATAATCAAACAAAATAAATACAGGAAAAGAGGTGTATAAAATTAGTAAATGCAAAACAGATTAAATATGAGGATCATATATCCATAAGATTAGTTAAGCAAAAAACGCGTATCAATAAAGATGCAGGTGTGCTCCTCTTCTTGTTTGTTAACAAGGGCAAAACAAAATGCCCTTCAGATTTAGTTGCATGGTTTGGTAGTAGTAATCTAACCTGTTCATTATGAGAGAATTTGCATCCATCCCCACGGGTGCATTCACCTCTTTGAAAAGCACGGCACACACCTCGTTCCTCCCTTTTCTGCTGCACTGTCTCTTCATCTTCTTCTTCTTTCTTTTTGTACTTGCTCACATGATCAACCCTTATAGTCCGGCCAATAACTTGGGCACCATTCAAATTATCTGTGCATCGCAAACTATTAATCATACTTGCCAGTATCATCAACAAAGGAATAAAAGCACAGGCTGTTTCCAATCCTTGTACTTGGGATCAGAGGTGCCTATTTATAAATGCGTGCGAAAGGCATACATACAGATACATATGTCTATATCTGTTGTGAGAAAAACGAAAGAAGCAAAACAATATCTTTCACCAGAATATTCATATCATTTCCTATTCTATTTACAAATATAAGAACTAAATGTACATATCATGTATAGATATATGATAAATGCAGATATGTATTCACATACACACACGCACGCAAGCATATATATATATATATATATATATATATATATATATATATATATATA
>CM025786.1:6561436-6586855 GCA_014636745.2 Centella asiatica | reverse complement strand
AGAGAGAGAGAGAGAGAGAGAGAGAGAGAGAGAGAGAGAGAGAGAGAATGACCGACCTACAGCAAGAATTGTACTTCTTTGATCTTCATATGCGATAAATGCAAAACCTTTAGATTTCCCAGTGCCTTTATCTCTAACAAGATTAACATCTACAATTTCTCCATACCTGGGTATTATTAATTAAAAGGAGACATCAGAGACCAAATTGGAGCAACAAATTGTCATTAAAATTAAGAGGTAAAAATAAATCATAAGCACCAGAGACTAGAAGATTAATGGTAGTACTAAAAACACCAAACATTCATCTCACAAGCTAAAGTAATTTTGTTTCAACTGCCATCTAGTTGGTAGTATTTCTAACAGCCTGTTCGGAATTGACATTTTCATTTTAACTTTTTTATTTTAAGTTAAAATTACTATTGAACTGTTTAGGAACAACTTTTTTTTTTTCTAACTTAAAACTTGAATATAAGTCATTTTTCAAAAGCAAAGAGGTGTAGCTTTTTAACTTAAAATCCAAAAGTTAAAATTTTACTTTAGTCTAAAAAGGAAGAAGTCATTCCCGAACAGTCCCTAAATCAAGACAAGTTGATGGCATCATTAGAGAAACCTAATGTTACAGTTTGCATTTCATCAAGAAAGTGAGACAAAACCAGATTTCTTTGGAAACATATTATTGAACATTATGACTTATGTTAGCTATGAGGGGTTTTTCTCTTCAACATATCTCGATTATTGTTACTTCCCGTCTAATTTCCCTTGCATTTTCCTTGTTCCAAAATCCAAAAGTTACAGAAATAATTTGGGGCACAACAATTTGATTGTTAAATTACGGCATTTACTAACAATTTCTGCCCAATTGTTATTTAGTGAATTCAATCTTTACAACCAACAGGTGAGTATATTTAGTTTCTGATCACAGTAGGCAATTACTAATAAAATTTCACAACTTCGCCAAGAAACATATTTTTCATTACCATAAATATCAAATTTATAGCTAACGAATACACAAAACGGTAGAAGAAAAACAAGTAAGAGGACATACTGGGCAAAAATCGCAAGAAGATCGCCTTCGGTGAGATCAAAAGGAATGCCTCCAACATATACATAAGCCGAATCTTTGTAACCCGCATGCCAAGAAGCATCTTCTGATACACCCAACGATGCTTCTTTTGAATTGATGTTCTGAATTCGCTTCACTAATGTCAACGGATTCATCGCTCAATTCCCAAAAAATCAAAAACCCTAGAACAAGAACTAATTGGGACAAAAAAAAAAATCAAAAGTAAAACCCTTATGACAAATCGAGCGCCGAAGTTTCGAAGCCCGGACTTTATTTGACCTTTATTGATTGGATTTGGGCAATCTTTGGATTACAATAGTCTGCCCGAGCTCAATTGTAAGAGAAGGTTTCTCTGAAAAAATTATTTAAAGGAGTGATAAAATAATCTTACAAAAAAGTCAGTCCTTTCAATTCAGTTTTAAGAAACTAATTTAATTTTAGGTGAAAATCCAAATAGAGATTTGAAATTTTAAGGAAAAAGAAGCTTCACTGAAGTGTTATTTTATAATTTAACACATATATTCAACTTTCAATTTGAAAATTAACATATAAACCCGATATATTGCATACAAAAGTGACTTGAAATCCAATTTCCAGCTTAAAAGTAATTTAGAATTCACTCTTCTACACATACCATATTTAATTTGATGATCTGAAAGAAAATTTAAAAAGTAAGTCAAAATATTTGAGTTTGATAGCAAAAGGGATTGAAGATTTTATTATTGTCCCATCTCTTTCTTTTTTTCGTCTTCTTCCAATAAGACAATAAAATGTCTTCTTTTATTTCGGTAGAAACAATAAATTATCTTTACTATGTTGAAGTTTTGCGGAAATATTTTGACAAAATAAAGTCTTAAATGTGAAGTAATCATTCACTTTCGTACACACAAAAAAATTTACAAAATAATTTTTCTAGATATAACTTAAAGTGAAGTCTTAATAGTTCTTGTACGATATGATATAGATACTCATATGTAATGTTAAGTAGTCTTAATTACCAAATTGAGTCGGTTCATCAGAATTTTAAAATAATTTAAATATTTTTATCTATAAGGTATGTTTCGAATTTTATTGCCAATAATCCCTCTTGATAAACAATTTCATAAATTTTAAAAATAGATAATTTATTTTTGTAAGAATCACAATAGGGTTTTCATTTATACATTGAAATCAGAGGACTTTCAAGTTACAACTTAGTAAACAACTATGATGTAGCTACATCTTTTCAAGTACTAATTGTAAATATTCAATTTCGTTGCATATAATCAGTTGTTGCAATAAGCACATAAATTTACCGATATAACATAAATATAAATTAACTCTATCATTTAGATAAACAATAAAAGAATATAATTTTTAATTTTCACTCAGATTCGTCTCTGTTGTTTCATCCTTGTTAATTCTTATCATTTTTATTTGATTCTCATTCTACAAAGTAAATATTTCATTGTTTCATAATAACTAGCATTTTAGTCATTTGCACATATATTAAGGAATTTAAAATCTATGTTAACATTTTGATAACTTGACAATTTTATCTCATTATTAATTAATATAGTTTGTACCACGGAGAGAGAATGGGTGTTGCATGCTGGCAAAGGGGAAAAAATGAAAGAGAATAATTTATTAAAGATTAATTTAAAAAATATAAGAGATACGCAGTAAATTTCTAGGAGACTAAGAATATGTAAAATACTAATTATTATTAAAAAACAAAAAATTAGGCTCTAAAATGCCGTAAAACGGAGGGAGTAGACTCTAATGATCAAATGTTAAATCACTAAGATTATCCATCTCATAAAAATTTAACGATATCACTATATCAGCCATCATGAATACTTAAGTTCGAGTAATATTATATATGTTGATAAATTTTGGTGAAAGAAGGATGAACATCTACTATTAATAACATGAATGTAAAATAACGTTTCACATTATTTACAATTACTGAAATTAAAATGAAAAAAAATAATCGTTGATTTTATAAAAAATCATGTAAAGTAGTTGATGGTTTTTACAAAATGAAGAAATCAGGAGTTTCGAAAAATCATGCAAGGTAGTTGATGGGATTTGCAGACTAAAAAAAATGATAAAATCATTGATAAATTTGTGAGCATGTCTAAGTTTTTAGATAATAACCTTTTATGTAATAAAATTAATCCATTTATATAACAGTAAAGATTAATCGAGTGGACATATTTATCAGCCTTCATTTAAAAAAGCAAAAATAAAAGAAATAGTATAATCTTCATCGCTGAACTTCAACCAAACAGGTGAATGACATAATTTTGACTTATTTAGTCAATAAATCATAGTAGAAGAAATTCTCGCCGAATCTAATAGAAACCCAAATTCTCAATTAAAAAATCCGAGAGAATTAAATATGGGATATCTATCTATAATTATATATTAATTCATAAGAAAAAAATATATATTCAAAAGAATTTTTTAACGTTTCTCTTTCAATTGAATTCTTTAGAGTTATTTTTTCAACCACAATTACAATAAAGACTACATCACTTATGTCTAAATATTCTTAATTACATTAAAAATAATTATTCGCATAAATAATAACCAAATAGTATTCCCAAAATTTGCAAAATAAATACTACTACTACTACTACTACTACTACTACTACTACTACTACTACTACTACTAATAATAATAATAATAATAATAATAATATAATCTAATCAATTTAAAAAAAGAAGAATCATGCAACCTAGCAGAAATAATTCATAATGAAATAATTATAATTAAATTAATTATAATATTAATCACTAATTAAAACTATTTATTTAAATTAATTATAACCAAATTAATAATAAAATAAAAACATGGCCAATATAATTATATTTAATGTACCAAACAAATTAAAGCAACTAAATCATGCATAAAACACGAGTCAAGTGATAAAATTTCTTTTACTTTCTCCTATACAACAATATAAAATATAAATTTGTGAAACATGAGTTATATATGTAAGATATAATTTTAGATAAATTATTTTTGTTTTAATAATTCTTTGTTAATTCTTTTTTGACATTACTTAGAACAATGATAATAATAAAATGAAGAAAATGTAAATTGTTTACATTAGGAATTGAGAAATATATATTCAAGCAGAATATTACATCAATCTATACTATTATTACATTTCAATTATAAAAAAATAAAATAATAATACATAAAAATAATATGTAAAACATGAAAACATGAAAAATAAAAAAATTATATTAAAACATTATAAAAAGGGAATTTATATTAATAGGGCAATTTTTATATTAACAGGGTGATTAATAATTTACTCTCTATGTCAGGCAAATTTATTCTTACCATATAAATTGTCCTATACTTATCAGACTATTCAAGTCAAATACAGAGTAAATAGCAGCAAATATTATGCAACCATGCATTCTGTAGAGCAAAAGCTTCCTGCTCGCATCTCCACTTACTGTTGTTTCATCTTCAACATTGGTAGGAGAAGATTCTTTAAATCATTTTGTGGCTTCTTGATTGATTCGTTTATTATCCGTAGGTAATCAAATACTTTGTAATGATTGTTTGGTGTTCTTGCAAATTTGTAAATTTCTTCTATACTATTTCTGTTTAATTTTATAAGGTTTCAATCAGACTATATAAAGAGATATCATTATACAAGTCATACAAGTTTTTTTTTTTATACTCTTGAATATCATATGTTATTGTTAACATGCTACATTACAATTGAATAGGAACATATAACTTTTTCCTTAATATTGAACTTTGTTTATTATTTTTCTCTACACTTTTGGAATCAATATACAGTTGAAATTAAATTTATACTATACAATTGTATTTTTTTTCCTATAACCAATATTAACTATGGAAAGTGAGAATCATGTGAAAAGTTGGGATTATGACAAGAAATATGAAACGCGTGAAGAATTTCTTCAATCAGTCAAAAAATTTTATTTGGCACAAGGTTATGTCTTGGTGATAAAAAGTTCGAAAAAAGATAAATATGTTGGTTTGGTTGTGATTGGGGAGGCAAATATTGAGATACATGCATGATTCTTGTGGAACAATGACAAAGGAAAATATCTAGTCGTCTCATAGATTGTCGATTTCAAGTTTAAGGTAAGAACAAGATGAGTTGTGGAAACTATATGTAAAAAAATAGTTTTCACAATCATGAGGCAGAAAGTGATTTATCAGGACATCCAAGTTATCGTCGTTTATCTAGAGAATAGATGAAAGACATATCGATATGATGACTTGGTCTGAAATTACATCGAAGCAGATTCTTTCTTCTCTTAGGGAGAAAAATTCTAATATCCAAGTTGTGGCTATGACAATATACAATGCCAAATTTAAGCTTTATAGGGACAATTTGTGTGATCGTACTCTTATCAAAACTTTGTTTAACGAACTTGGGCAAGGTGATTTCATACATAATATGACACAAGATGAAGGATGTCACTTGACACATTTATTTTTTGTACACCAAACATTAATCAAGTTGTGTCAACTCTAATGTGTGTTGTCATTGATTGCACTTACAAAACAAATAAGTATAAAATGCATTTACTTAACATTATTGGTGTGTCAAGTTTCAACACATCATTTTATGCTTGTTTTACCTTTTTGAAGAAGGAGGGGGAGGAAGATTATATTTGGACTTTGCAAAATTTTAGCAAAATATTATGTTTAGGACTCAACCTTTGGTCATCGTCATTAATAGAGAGTTAGCTCCTTGCGAAAGCTATTGAAGTTGTCTTTCGTATGAGTACTCATCTTCTTTTCATATGGCACATCAACAAAAATAATTTGTCAAAACGTAAAGGACACTTCAAAATAGAAAAGGAATGGATTCATTTTTATCTACTTGGAATGCAATTGTATGCTCAATTGATGAAACAACATTTGAAGACTCTTGGAAATTGTTTCAACCTTTTGTATAAGGGGAATGGAGAAGTTTTGAGTTATATAAAAAAGATGTGGTTGCCTTATAAGAAACGATTTATTGGTGCATGAACAAAAAAATATATTCATTTTGAGAATTGTGTATCTTCAAGGGTTGAAGGAGCACATTCCAAGTTGAAATCATATTTGTGTGTTTTAACAAGCGATCTTCTTCAAGTGAAAAACAAAATGTGCATTGCAATTAAAAATGAGTTTCAAGAGCTGAAAAAACAACTTGCAAGCGAAAGAATTTGTATTCTACATAGGTTAAATGATCAGGAACTTAATACTTACCTGTCGATGTTTGCAATGAAAGAACTATTCAAGTAATATGATCTAATGAGATTGGGAAAGATGAAAGCCATTTGCAGCGATAACTTTTCAGCTACTACGAGTCTTCCATGTGTTCACAAGTTGATATGCTATAAAGATGGAGTGTTGCTTCTTAGTTCAGTACATTTACAATAGTTTGAATGCATGTCCAACAATGTAGTTGATGAAATTAAATTCAAAAACTTGCTTAATGAATTTGAAGATCAATACATTCGTTGGCCTCTTATTGAGAAGGAAATTGCTTAAGATCAAAATTTTCAACTATTAGATATCTCGTCATCTCACATGTTGGTTGAGCCTAATTTTCAAGTGGGTAAAGGACGTCCATCAAAGAAGTATAAACAAGCATCGTAGAGAAGAAATCCTTATATGTTTAAAATTGTGAAATCAAGTAGGCATTGTTATATTTGCAATGGTATTGAACATAATAGTCGTACATGTTCATCGAAAACACAAAATTCGAATATCAATGTTTAGAAAGACACCATGCACATAATTGATATGAATTTTTCATCAAATGATTAAAGTAATTATTATTGAGAATTCAAGTATATTCATTTGACTAGTTTAATTCATATATTACTTGAATTAATTATGTCTATCATATATCTATATGGCATCATGAATATATATATATATGGCTTATTTTTATCATATCCATGTAGTATACGATCTATATTAGGTTGTTGTTTGTTGGAAGTTAATAAGAATTTAAATGAGAATTATTTTTCATTTGGAATGGAAGATGCAAAAATGAGTTAAGTAAAGAAAACTTTATCTCACATTAAAATTTGGAAGGTGTGTTGCTTACCTTTTATATGGGAAAGCAAGCTAATTAATCAAATTAATTGGTTATATTATGCTCCATCCTCCACACGTCCGCTTTGGCGCGACTCAACCAGACTTTGGCAGGAAAGCGTGTAGTTGTTATTGTTTTCTTATTATTTTTCACTAATTAATTTTATATGATTTGCAGAAATTATCTGAAAGTATTGAGCTGAATATTAGTTGATGTACTTCACTCATATGTCAAGCATTTGTTTTTCAACAAGAGAGGTTGGAAAAAGAAGAAGATTTTCATACTATTTTAAATAAGTACTTCGTGTATCTTCAAGATGGATTGTAAAATTATTTTAGCACTAATGTACCTTTTATATTTAATTTAGTTTATCAACCATTTTGATTGATATTTTGTCTATTCCTTTTTATATTTACAGTATCGAATCCAAATATGTACTTTAGTTCTTCTGGTCAAGAATTATTTAAACAATAATAGGGGTATTACGGTATAATATTATGAGGTATATTTGGTGTTTGATAGCTCAGAATCAATACAACATATCTTACAGAGTATTTGTTTCTAAATAGAATTGAAGTTTGATGTTTTATTTTTTGAATGATTGGCTTACTGCGAGATTCAACCAAATTTTTTTACCAGAATTGGTGCAATGGAACCTGTGGAATCAAACAGAACAAGTGAGTGAGATTATCATTGTTAAAACTCTAAAGCTTTCAAATGACTCAATTGCACATGTTAGCTACTTCTTGGTGTTAAAGTTGTACGTTTTAGAAATTGCAGTAGAATTTTGGAATTTCTCATCGATTTACCCCGAGAATAGAAATGATTTCACTAGTTACTTTATCATCTTAAGGTGCAAATTTATATGTGTTTGTGCCATGTACATTTTTTTTTTTTTGGATACCAACGTCATGTACATTATACTATCAATATTTGTATATTTGAGTCCATATCTTTTAGATGTTATCGATAATAAAATTATTATTGTTTCTTTGCTAAAAAAAAGGGTACAAAAGTGGTAATTAACGGTATTTTTCGTGTGGTTCAAGATTTATTAAAAATAAAAAATTTCACTTTAAATTTAAATTATAAGATTTTACAAATAAATTAAAATTTATATCTAATTTTGGATTGAAAAGAATAATAACAAATACTTAGTATTTTTCATGAGCTTGTCAAATTTGTTAAATAAGCTAAAATAGTTCAGTTTTAATCAATAGAGAGAATTCATAATTTGACTTCGTAGACTCTCAAAAGTTATGCAGGTCAACATAATATCACACAATCCATATTTTATGAGCTGTCTAGTGTTTAGAAGTATTTGATGATTTTTTTGTGAAGGATAAATTTGTCCAACACAGAGATATAAAAATTGCCCTGTTAATATAAAGTCTCATAAAAAAGTTATCAAAATATTTAAAATAGTAATAATAAAAAACCTGCACGGATTTGTATGTTGATTATCGGACAAGTTTACAATTATTTCATCTTTATATTTCCCTTTCTTCTATCATCAATCATCATTTATATTCTCAACTACCCCTTCTACCAGAAAATACTGAAAAGCTTATCCCTTTACACAGTCACCGGAAACATGATTCTCCGGCGACCCGCCGTCGCCGCTATCTTCCTCATTTTCCTACTACTCCCATCACACTCTTTCTCACTTTCGAAGAAACCCCATAAAATCAAAGGCCCCATCAAAACTATAGTTGTCTTAGTAATGGAGAATCGCTCATTCGATCATATTCTTGGGTGGTTCAAACAAACCCGACCCGACATAGACGGTCTTACTGGCAAAGAATCCAATCGTCTCAACGCCTCCGACCCATCTTCTCCCCAAATCTTCGTCAGCGACGATGCCCACTTCATCGATTCCGACCCGGGTCACTCGCTTCAAGCAATCCGAGAACAGGTATTCGGGTCGAACACCTCTACATCCGACCCTGCTCCGATGGACGGCTTTGCACAGCAAGCAGCAAACATGGGCATTAAGGGATTACCCGAAACCGTCATGAGCGGGTTCAAACCCGAGTTCTTACCCATTTACACCGAGTTAGCCAACGAGTTCGCCGTGTTCGATCGCTGGTTTGCCTCGGTACCTGCATCGACTTATCCGAACCGGCTTTACGTTCACTCGGCGACTTCTCACGGCGCTATCAGCAACGTGAGAAAAAGCCTTATCAAAGGGTTCCCGCAAAAAACCATCTTTGATTCATTGGACGAGAATGGCCTCACGTTTGGTACTTATTATCAAAACATACCTACCACTTTGTTTTTCAAGAGTTTAAGAAAGTTGAAGCATATATTTAAGTTTCATAGTTTTGATTTGAAATTTAAACTTCATGCTAAAAAGGGTAAGCTCCCAAATTATGTGGTAATTGAGCAAAGATATTTTGATGTGAATTTTTTTCCTGCTAATGATGATCATCCGTCGCATGATGTGGCAATTGGGCAGAAGTTTGTGAAGGAGGTGTATGAGATATTAAGAGCTAGCCCCCAGTGGAAAGAAATGGCACTTTTAATTACATATGATGAACATGGTGGGTTTTATGATCATGTGCCAACCCCTGTTTCTGGTGTGCCTAATCCAGATGGGATCATTGGACCGGACCCCTATTACTTCCGGTTTGAACGATTGGGTGTGCGCGTGCCCACATTCTTGATTTCGCCATGGGTTGATAAGGGCAGTGGTGAGTTTTCTTTAATTTTGGTTGTTATTAGATTGTTAATTTGATTTTGTCATGAGGGTAGTTAGCTAACTTGGTTCCAAGAAATGTGGTATATCTTTTTTGGGGTACAGAGTTGTTACTTGAATTGCTTATTAGCTTAATTAAATTTGGTAGCATTTGATGGGGACTTTCTACTCTTTGATTCTAGTATTGAGGTCACATTATGTAATTGATGGTTTATTTCTGTGTTTAATAAACCAAGCTGATTCATATGATCAACTGCATTATAATAGGGCCAGAAATTCCCTGAAGTTATGATACTCAATGAAAATATTAGTATTATAAGACTGAGTTAATCTTTAATAAGTTTAATTCATTCATAACAATATTTGATTGATCTAGATACTGGCATTTAAATGTCACTTTGTTTGGCTTCAACTCTTGGTTGTTTGACGCAGTAATCCATGAGCCAAGTGGTCCAACCCCTTCTTCACAATTTGAACATTCTTCTATCTCGGCTACCGTCAAGAAGCTTTTTAATCTAAAATCAAATTTCTTGACTAAACGAGATGCATGGGCAGGAACATTTGAGAATTACTTCTATCTTCGTGACACTCCGCGTGATGACTGTCCAGGTATGTACATAAATCTGTTCACATTTAATACTTTGTTTTAAATAAATTTTACAGTTAATGTATTTTTTGTGTTTTGGTTGGGTAGTATTTATGTTTGTCTGATATAAAGTGTGGACAAACTTTAATGTGTACAGAACTCAACAAGTCAAGTACATTAATTTTTAACTGGAGAGCTGAATGGATAATTGGATGTGCCATACACATTATTAGAACTTAGGAGGCCTCAAATGAGAATCAATGTAATGAATACTACCTTTTTATCATTCTTTGACTAATGTGTGCATAACTTCAATGGTGATATCTTATCATAATATTTGTGTCTTCTCTCTTGATTGGTATATTAGAATTAGTAGTAAGAGCCACCATTAGAGGAAATTCGCGTCCAGCATTCCCTATAGGTACCTTGTTCTGAGATGTAGGTTAGGCATAGATGTGATCCGCCTTATGTTGTTTAGAACTCGAAAAACCAGGTTTTGATTTCTTATTGTTATAATTAATTAAACTGAATCATAACCAGTAGTGAAACTTGCTTTCGGACAGAAAAGCTTCCAGAAGTTAAGAGATCATTGAGACCTCGGGGGCCAAACGAAGACGAGCGACTCTCTGAATTTCAAGTTGAATTGATTCAGCTCGCGTCCCAGCTTAACGGGGATTATCTTCTGAATACTTACCCTGATATCGGCAAAAGCATGACAGTAGGGGAAGCCAATAGATATGCAGAGGATGCTGTTGAGAGGTTTCTCGAAGCTGGACGAGCTGCTTTGAGAGCGGGAGCGAATGAGTCTGCCATGGTTACAATGAGACCCTCGCTCACTAGCCGAATATCTGGAGAAGAGTCTGCTACTTCTTCAAGAACCTATTGATCCCCAACCAATCTAAGTACAGTTGTATATGTAAATTAAAATTCAATTGCTCGTAGCGCCTTGTGTATACAATTTACTGTAAAATGTCTTGCTAGAGCTATAAAATTCAAAATGTCTTGTTAGTGTACCAACAGCAGAAACCAGTAAAAAAATTGGAAGCTCCTTCCAGCCGAACTTTTTCCGAAAAATGTATTCTGTCATTTCATGTTGTCATTTTTCAGTAGTGTTTATTGTATAATTTAAAGTTTATGCATCCTTTGTATTTTCTTAAATTTCGTAAAATGACTTACAGAATTAAAAAAAAGAAGAAAACGTTTTTCGAAAATTAATCAAGAATAGCTACCCGGTCAAAGTCATCACCACCATCCCGTCGTCACAATCACATTTTTATGCATTTTTCAAACTAGTAATCATACATTAAAAAATGATTTTTCCATAAAGCATTTTTTTCAAAAAAATATTATTTATCAAAAAATATTTTTAATGTATCAAACAGAACCTAAATTAATGAAAGTGTGATGATATTGTTTGCCAAATTTCGATGTCCACAAGTGTAGTAAATAGTATGTAAAAAGTACCTCTGTATTTTTAGACAAAATAATGTTCTTAAGACTTATTTTTCTTTTATAATTTTGATATTGTGACGAAGTATAGTTTCTTGAAGTTTAAATTTTTTGATTCGTTAAACAAACAAGAAGAGGAACCTAAATTGATAAATGGACGAGTAGTTTACTTCCAATTAACAATAAAATGGACGGAGTGGTTTAGTTATTTATTCATTTTAAAGATAGAATAAAGTTCTTCCTAGATTCAGTGGCTGGCCGACAGGCACAGACCAAACCCCAACTCAAACCTAGCACATATATTCTGTTTTTTTAAAAGAATCAAAAAAAAAAATTAAAAAAATTTGCATAAGTTAAATTAACACTATTGTGAGGCCGTTTGGCAACTCCTCATTCCTCAAGAGTGTTTGGCAACTTCTTCCAAGTTTGCTTATAAATTGAAAAAAAAAGTCAGACAAAATGAGCAGTTTTTTGTTTCTTATTACAGAGTATTTAGTTTATACAAAATTAAAGATAAGTCGGTTTGACTAATGTAATATACATAACCCTTGATTTTTTTGATTTTATTTTTTGAAAGGGGTGACTATTTTTCCTATCATTCCCAAATTGATAATCTTCACTAATGATTACTCTCATCAAATAAAATGTTTTAGAGATTTTTCTTTGTCCTATGATACAAGGCATTTACCTTTTTTAGAGAAGATTTAAAGCTTCATTTCTTAGAACATCTTTAATAATACTTAATGAGAATTAGCATTTGATGGAAAGAAAAGGAAATGATAATTTTATGTATTGAAAAATACAAAGTTACTTTTTTACATCGCATACAAGTTCAATATAAAAATTAGTAATTCTTAACTATTGTGCATTGCTAAAATTTATAAGCTACCAAAAGAAGTCTCAAATAAGTTTTGCCAAACAAGCTATGCTATGTAGTCAACCAGTGAAAGTTCTAGCAACCAACCAGAAGCGACTCCAACCGATAAATACCCAAGTTTTCGTTTTTTCAATTAACGAAGTCTTACTTGACAAGTGAATTAAATCCTGCAGAATTCACGACCCATTATCATGGTGATTTAATTTTATCTACAAGTTGAAATTCTTGGTAGTACTTATAAGAAGTTGCTTATGTAAGAAATTGTAAAATAAGTGATTCTAAAGATATTAATTTATATACATATGAGTGCACAAAAATTGAGATCGATAGGGAATTGTTTGGTAAATCTTAAAATATATTATAAAAAATTTAATAATTAATAATTTATCACATATATTTGTATATATGTATCTGTGAAATTATTGACGTCTAGTGTTTTTCATTTTTTAATACTATTTCACTATATAATATTAATAGAAAAATAACAATTTTAATTTACAATCGCATTCTAATCGATCACAACAAAATCAATCATTAATCTAGTCTACCATAATTAAATCAAGAAGATTATGAACTTCACAAGTCACGGGAGAATCACATGCTAAGAAAGGCCTAAACGATCCATATCAAGCCACGTCATCTCCCGCCACAACCCAGCACCGCACTGTCGAAAATACCCCAGCATTTTATACAAAACCCTTCGATTGTGGAAACCATCTCCGGAGGACACATCGGTAATTGTGCCACCCCAGTCGCCCCATTTCACAGTCGGTTGGTTTGTCTTCTTCTCCACTCCCACTCCAAGCCCTCCGCTTCCCATTTTTCAAAATCACAAAATTTCCTTCGTTGTTGGCTTCCCCTGCTCCAAAACCCATTACTCGATCTGCGTATTTGACGAAAATGGCACCACAAACTAGACGAATAGCATTTCCTAAAGTTGTTATTGAGAGAGACGAAGATTCTGAAGAAAGTTCATCCGAAGAAGAAGAAGAAGAAGAAGAAGTGGAAGTGGAAGATGAAGGGGTTGAAGAAGAAGAAAAAGAAGTTGAAGAATCGAAAATAGAGGAAGAAAGTCAAGTGGGTTTGGTGGGTAAGAAGAATGATAAAGCACCGCTTACTCTCAAAATGAAGAAAGTCTGCAAAGTAATCACTTTTCTCTCTATTTATTATAATCTTGCCCATTTAGAAATGTTGTGTTTTTATGGTGTTTTTATGGTATAGGTGTGCAAGAAAACAGGTCATGAAGCAGGGTTTAAAGGGGCTACATACATTGATTGTCCAATGAAACCTTGCTTTCTCTGCAAAAAGCCTGGTAATTTTGTCTAATTCATAGAACCTGGCAAAGTATATTTTGTAGATATTTAACTGAATGTTTGTGTGTACATTTAAGATTATGGGTCTGCTTCTAGTGATTTTTTATTTAGGGAAAACTTTATCTTAGCACATTAAATGTGATTGTTCTTGTCTTTGCCAAAATTTCAAAATCAAATCTTTTAAAAGTGGACTCGTGTTTGGAAGAGGAGTATGTTGACGCCTCTTGTAAGTTTCACTATCGATGGCAGCTAAATGAATTTTGTATGAGAAAAGTTTTCGTGTAAGAATCTTGTGTGAGATGTGCTAGCCCATAATGTCAAACAGTCAGATTTTTTGTAAGAATCATCCGGAATGTCTTCCTTCAGTTAGTGAAAGTGGGACAAGAGTAAGGATACAAGCCTACAACCTTTTGCCATCTTCTTTTTCTATTTGATTTTATTTTATAAATGTACATCTTTTTGAAATAATGACATGACTTATCAGTGTCTGTTAGTTTGTTTATTTTAATTCTATTTCATAATTTATAGAAACTATCTTTCCACTTGGATTGTAAACTTTATTATTTATGGTTGGCTATATCGTGGTGATTTTGATATATCTAGAGTTAATGGTAACTATATTTTTCTCTTATGTTGGTTGTTGAAGGCCACACAACAATTACTTGTCCTCATCGAGTAGCCACTGAATATGGAGTTATACCAGCAGCCCGTAAAAATACACGTAACCCATTGGAATTTGTCTTTGAGCGTCAGCTAAAACCCAGAATTACAAAAGTAAGATCCTTCACAGTTGCTGAATTGTTTCAATAGTTGGATTCTATATTTGCATCTGTTTTTCATAGAAGTTCAAATGGGGTTTTGCCGACAAGCTACACTGGTTTGATTTTCCAAATGTTTTCTGGTCCTATTTTCTGCCCAATGAAACATTGCTTGGTAACAGAATGATTTATAACTAATATTAGCAAAGTCTGTTCAAGTATGTATATTACTATATGATCTCTTTGCAAATTATGTTTCTGCTTGAATTGTTCAATTTATTTCACCTCAATTGATGCTGTTTAGAACATTTCATTGCATTGTAATTGCTATAGATTTAATCCTGTACCCCATTGCAGTTATTTACTGCAGTTTAGGTTATTTGGAGCTCATAATGTAATTGTCTTCATACTTCTTTCAACTGATAGATTAAGCCGGCATTTGTTATCCCGAATCAAGTAAATTGTGCAGTAATCAGATACCATAGCAGACGAGTTACTTGTTTGGAGTTCCATCCAACTAAATCTAACATTCTTTTATCTGGTGACAAGGTTAGTAGTTTTTTTGTAGTTAAACTCAGTAATGATTTGAGTCGAGGTTAGACATTAATTATTGGTTATATTTTTCTTCTTCGGTTCTTGTAAACAGAAAGGACAACTTGGGGTCTGGGATTTTGATAAAGTGCATGAGAAGACGGTTTATGGGAATATACATGGTTGCATACTTAACCACATGAAGTGAGTTATTTTCTATCTCATCAGGTCTAATGATGGATAAAGTTTTCTGTTCATATGGTTGTTCTAAAGTGGGACTAATTTCCTATCTGTATAGGTTCAACCCTAGAAACGATGGGACAGTATATGGTGCATCCTCAGATGGAACCATCAGTTCAACAGACTTAGAGGCGGGAATTTCATTATCACTGATGAATCTTAATCCTAATGGGTGGCAGGTATTTCTAAGTTGAAATTTTTTCTTTCAGTAACTATGTTCATCTTTTTGCCATCCAATCTCATTGAAGAATTGATTTTGTCTTATAATTTGTTCTACATTGATTAATTTCTGGATACAACTTAATATTACTGTTTTTTGTCAAAATCCCTGAGTTGGCGAGGACTCTCTCATTAAATTGTTATTCTACCATCCATAACTTTCTAGAATCCTTTTATTTATTTATTTGTTTTTTTGCGTGGAAGAATTATTCCAAGCATTAAACGTTCATCTTACGTGATGCTTTGCACAAATTTATAGTGCCACTGCAAAATATAATTGGATTTTACTTAAGAATTTTTTTTTTTTTTTTTTTTTTTTTTGCCCGAGGTCAAAAGTTTTTGGGGTTTTGGCAATAATCTGCCCTGGCCATCCATGTCCTGGTGTAAGGATGGTAGAGGCTGTAGGAGTTGATTAAAGATACAATAATTGGTCTTAAACAATTAATTATTGATGGTTCTCTGTAGGGTCCAAGCACTTGGAGGATGCTTTATGGGTTGGATGTGAACCCTGAGAAAGGTCTTGTTCTTGTTGCAGATAATTTTGGACTTCTTTACATGTATGTTCCACTCTTTTTATCTGTATTAACGTTAGTGTTAGATCTAAGGGGGTTTACATTTATCTGCCAGTTTTCTTTTCGTTGATAATAATGGAAGTTGTTATGCTATGGTTTCTGGTATCTGCTTCTCTGTCATTCATTTCAATTTAAAAAATATTTGTATTAGTGCTTAAGCTAGTAGGATTAGATAATTGGGGTAGTGAATAGAATCAAATTCATGCCATGGATAATAGCTAAAATATTTCCTCCACAGAAGTTTTGCAGCTGATTATATACTGGTGTTTGCATATATGATTGCTATATTTTCTACCAGAATTAACATATAACCTAGGTTAAGTTCTCCCTTTTGCTATATACAGGGTGGATACCCGCTCAAACAGCAAAACAGGGGAGGCAGTTTTGATTCATAAGAAAGGAAGCAAGGTTACAGGGTTACACTGCAATCCTGTTCAGCCAGATCTTCTCCTGAGTTCTGGAAATGATCACTTTGTAAGTTTTCTTTACTAGCTACTCGAGTTCCATTTTCTTATTTAGTGTTTTTGTTTGAAGAAAATTGAACATGGTAGCCGGTAGGAATTCGTGTGGGATCTTTGTGAATCATGTGTATTTATGTGTTCGTTTCTATATATTTTTAGTTTTCTTGGATTATTTTTGAAACGATATGCATTTCAGGCTCGTTTGTGGGATATTCGCCGGTTAGAAGCTGGGTCTTCTCTATATCAGCTTTCTCACACACGTGTAGTGAACTCTGCATATTTTTCTCCACAGAGCGGCAGCAAAATACTTACTACATCACAAGACAATCGCCTTCGCATATGGGATTCTATTTTTGGGGATTTAGATTCCCCTAGTCGAGAAATTGTACATAGTCATGATTTTAATAGACATCTTACTCCCTTCAGAGCAGAATGGGATCCAAAGGTGATGCTAGTCTTCTCCTCAATATAAGATCAAATTTTTATTACTATGATTATTAATTTTTTTCCCGGTATATGCTGACAATTCCTCATGTAGAAGGTGGAAATAGTAATTTAGATCTTTAAAGTCGTTTTGTCTTTTGCAGGATCCATCGGAATCTCTTGTAATCGTTGGACGTTACATAAGTGAAAATTACAATGGATCTGCTTTGCATCCTATTGATTTTATAGATATCAGCACTGGACAACTGATTGCTGAGGTGATGGACCCAAACATTACGACTATCAGTCCTGTGAACAAGCTACACCCACAGCATGATATTTTGGCATCTGGTAGTTCAAGGTACATCGGGCAGTCATTGTCTTATCGCATCATTATGGTATTTTATATTTATTTCAATACTATTCGGTCGCACGGACTGGGCACCCGTTGGCTGTTTTGTTCTCAACTCGGTCGATGCAGTAACATAGTTGTCATTCTGTCAGGTCTCTTTTCATCTGGAGGCCTTCAGAGGAATCGCAGTCTGTTCAACAGAAGGATGACAGGAAGATTGTCCTCTGTGGAAAGGCCGAGAAGAAAAGGAAGTTTGACGACGAGAGCGACGAGTCCGACGATGACACATTCAAATGCAAGAAGAACTCCAAGAACCCCAAGTCCAAAAAATCTCATCCAAAATCAACCTCACTGAGCATCAAGGGCAAACGCTAAGCTAGTTAATGTAAAATCTTCCTATATTTACCAGCTATTAGATATTCGTCAACCTTGTACAGAATGATGGAATCCACTCCCTTTTTGCGCGTTCTTTGGCTGTAAATTACCCCTTTTGAGGCTTCTTTGAGCTGTATGTTCACCTTTTGAATTTTAATGCCTTATTTTGGGTAAATAATGTGGTTATACTTTGTGCTATGCTATCCAACAGTTGTGGTACACTTTTGTAGTTCTGCGTCCACTTCCATCAGTCCAGATAATTTGTTTTGTTGTTTGGTTGAATTCATCTCGTTTAATATTTGATTTAGTTTGAGTCGACGAGTTAAAGGAACTGATTTGAGATACTTCGTCTTAGCTCGAATTAGCTTGAACTTAAAAATTTGGCTGGTTCAATTTATGGTGTTTGCTTGTTTGGTTTGACTCAATCAAACTAATTTTTTATAAGAGAAAAGAACTAACACATAAATAAAAAATTTTGCTCGGTTTTTCTACTCGAGGTCCAAAGGAATAGAAATATCTCGTTAATAAATATCTGCTGATATTTGTCCTAGTTTAAAATTAGAGCTCTAAAAGTATTTGCTTGCTTATGAAATGACAGTTTTTAAAATGCATTATGTATGAGACTACCAAAACTTGGATAATTTTTCTGAATGGAAGGAACTATTTCTAAGTAACCAGTTTAGATTTTTATTATAAGACTCAGGATCTATAAACTGAAATAGTCTTTTCTCATCTACACTTTATTATTTAATGATATTATGATGGTAAACTTGTTACACAGTGTAATTACTAGAATTCTGGAATTTTAAAATAATGTAATTAATTCAGAACTCATTTGATATCGATTGATTACAGACATGTTACAAATTTAGTCAACCACAATATATGACATTCACAATTAAAATATGACTCACATTATTTTAATTTATGATAGGATAAAAATCACAAATTATATACTTTATTCTGAATCCTGACTGATACTATTTTTTATTTACCACTTGAAGGTCACAAACGAGAAAAATTCTAGTCATGAGTTTTAATTTTCTCAATTACTGTATGTATGTTAATTAGAATAATATATAGTTTGCTTTTAACTTAAGAGAAAAGTCTAGAGTTCTAACCAAGAAAAGAGTTCAGAATAAGATTTTTGGGAAACAAAATATAGACATGGGAAAGAACATTACTCCCTATTTTTTTAACGGGATGTTGTTCTGTTTGATTCATTTTTTGGGTTACGCTTAAAAATAAAAAATCTAAATTACTACGGAACAACGTCCATACGCGATTTTAACGGCATCACTTTGTATGTTCAATCCCAAACCAACAGGCACATCTAGTAATTAAGAAGAATTGACTTCGTTATCAATCGCTCTATTAACAAATTAATTTACACATATATTACATTCGCAATAAACATATTATACTCTAATTAATCAATTTAATGTTTAATTTAATTTTAATTAATCAGAATTCATAGTCTACCGGTTACTAAATCTCTAAGTTATAAAAAAAAAAAAAAAAGACACGTATGTATATACTATATAATCAAATCACATTTTGATAAGTCAAATATACTATTTAAGATTAGGAGAGTTTTGACCACGAATTAATCGTCTTCGCCTTGACCGTAAATTAAATTGGCAACGGATAGATCCTTTGGCAACAGGTTAAACTGTAATATATGAAAACTATATATAATGTGTCATCTATCTTTTATTTATACACGCTTATAAAACCTTTTTTCAATAAATATTCATTTTATATTTCTATTGCTCAGCCAATTCGAATATTTAATATTCGGAGTCATAATTTGAATAATACTTCTTATGATTTACGTTGTGTGATTAAAGAAAAAGGGGATGTTCTAAAATCTAAAGAAAAGGGAAGGGAGAAAAATGGATTCAGAAGAAATAGGTGAGTCCTTGAATCGGGATGTGTTCTGGGAAATTACTATTTCTATTTCTAATATTTCAATTTATTCAATCTTTATAGGTTGACTATCTCAGCTCTATATTGGATTCATTGAATATATACTCATAAATCATTATGGTATCTTTAATGCCATTACACATGATTAATTAATGTTTAACTGACATTTAGTAAATGTGTGACTATTTTCTTTACCCATATCACATCCCTAAATTATGTTCAATGGATAATGGATTATGTCATTTTAAAAAAATAAAATCTAAATTTCTGGTCGTCTATAAAAATGAGTATAGATTTTTCTTTAAATTTTGTAAGGGTATATAAGAAGACACGTCACCCACCCATCCTCACGAGCATTGGATGCCAGCTTTTACTGAAACGATAATAACAAAAACCAAACAAACCAGTTCCAGTAATTTTCGCTTTCTTCTTTTCTTCTGTCACAAGTAATTTTGCTATTTACAAATCATTATCAATGAACATTAATTGAAAAGTTTTCATTTGTCCAACTAAAATTTCAACTCACTAGTACATGGCAAATCATATTATCACAGATGTTGAATTATGTTTTTAGCTTGACAATACTTATTATTATAAAATAAATAAAGGTTTTATTCTAAAAAAATGACGGTGCATGCAAAAAGTGGGCAATGTTTATCCACTAACATAACTATTTCAAGAAACAAGTTACATTTTTATTGAACAGAAAATGAAAATATAAAGTAGTGAGTATCAAAATAGAAATTTCCCGAGTAAAGTTATCATGTACCTTTTCTACTTTTTTTGTATTTATTAAAACGTAAATTTTTGACAGAAAAAATTAATAAAGAAGAAAGAAAAGCTAGGGCATAAATTTTTTTGATTGGTGAAATAAGGTTTTATCTCTTGACATGTTATCTAGGGTTATAAGGGAGCGTTTCTAATTAACAAAATCTTTAGGGTATAATTCTATGATTGGTATAACTTTTGAAATTAATGTTGTAAATAGAATGAGTCATTATTTACTGAAATTATAACGAGTGAAATATGTTCCACAATTTTACTTATTAATTGAGTAAAGAGACATCATGGAGGATTCAAAATTTTAAAAACCGAGTTTCATTTTGTACGATTATATTAAAATTTCTTGTTGCATCGATAATTCTAAAAATTTTTAATTTGATAGGAGTGCTCCGGGTGACAATGTTAGGCGCTTTGGAGGAATTAAATTGGTTAATAATAAATAAGAAAAATATTGTAAATTTCTTCATCCATTTATTTAGATTATTACGATGTCTAAATTAGAATGAAGTTTTAAACATAAAGTAGGATTAATGAAAATTATATTCCTTTCCATATTTTTCATGTAACCCTACCTTGCCCCGAAAAGCAAATTTATTTTTTGTTTTCAAAAATTGATTCTAAAATCAAATAGTCCAAATGGTTGGAAAATTTCATCCAGTTTCTTAGATCGAAATTACACGTGTGAGCAAGACAAGCCACATCCATGACTCCCGCGATCTAATGATCCGGGCAAATAAAGGTAATTACTTTAAGCATCATCACAGGGCCACTTCCGTCATTTCACGTCTTCAAAGTTCGCGGGCTGGAGAGAAATATGTTTCCAGATCACGTTTTCTGCAAGCAAGAGTTTAGCTGGGACTTAAACGATCAGATACTGTAAAAGGATCAGACTCCCATCGATCTCTAACTCTATCTATATATACATATATGATATTTAGAGAGAGAGAGTGTGTGTTATATTTGAAGTTTAATTTGCAGAGAGAGAGAGAGACTAAGATTAATTGATCTATGGCGACATCAAATGGAAGCGAGTATTTTGAATTGGATGTGGTATTCGGCCAAGGCGACACGTTTTCACGGCCGTCGAATGCCGAGGAGGTGGAGAGAGACGAGGAGGAGCTGGTGTGGGCGGCGTTGGAGCGGTTGCCGTCGCAGAAGCGTTCCAACTTCGCCTTGCTGAGGCGTGAAATTTCGAAATCCGCCGGCAGCGCAGCGAAAACCGAGACGGTGGACGTCAGGAAACTCGATCGCATCAATCGCGAGCTTGTTGTGAAAAATGCGTTGGCGACGACAGATCAGGATAATTATAACCTCCTCTCCTCTATCAAAGAACGACTCAATCGGTATAATTGTTATGTAATTATTGTTTACTATTTTATGTGTCTTTATGAAGTTGGAGCGACACTATCACATCTGAGTGGACTATAAATAAAGTTGTACTTGGAAAAATTGGGTGCATCATCCATTTTATTCTCAAAAATGTATTTGATATAGGAACTGACAATATTTACATTAAAATTACTACGTTTCGGGCTTTAAGTGAGCCTTGTATAGTTTATATATTTGTGAAACAATATACTTAAGAGTTACATTAGAACATGTAATTATCATACAAACATATAATATTAAATTGAAGTGTAACTAACTCTTTTGGTGGAGTAGAGGGAGTATTATTTTTAACGTTAGGATTCTACATAAGATTGAATTGGAAAGAAATTTTTTGCTGACTGATTGGTTTTTATTTATTTATTATATACATATTTTTCAATACTGGAACAATTAAGAGCTGGAGTAGAGGTGCCAAAAGTGGAGGTAAGGTTTGAGAACTTGACAATTACTGCAAAGGTACAAGTTGGTAGCCGAGCTTTGCCGACTTTGGTAAATTACACTCGCGATGTTTTTGAGGTATAGTGGAAGTGTAATTTGTATATGTATTTCAACGTTTTCGCCTTTCATTTGATTCATCAGTTTGTTAACAAAATGCTTGTTCTTAATTTTGTTTTCCTGAATGCAGAAATTTCTAACAAGTTTGAGATTTTTCCATCCAAAGAGACATTCTTTAAATATCCTGAATGACGTCAGTGGTGCAATAAAACCAGGAAGGTATGTAATCTAATTAAACTTGTCAGTCTTTTAGAACAATTTTGGTACTCAATTCCTTTAATCCCTTGTTATTGTTATTATTATTATTATCATTATCATTTAATAATATTTGTTAGTATTTATAAATTGCAAGTTTAATGTGTTTTTGTTGATCATAGGATGACATTGCTTCTGGGGCCTCCAGGTTCTGGTAAATCCACCTTGCTCTTAGCTCTCTCTGGGAAACTCGACAATGACTTGAAGGTATGGTGAGAGCAAAGAGAGCTTGCGTTAAATTAGATTTCCATTATGTGTCTAATTTTCAATTTAATGTTTCGGTTCAGAGAATTGGAGATATCACGTACAACGGTCATAAACTTGATGAGTTTAATATAAAAAGAACTTCAGCTTACATAAGCCAAACAGATAATCACATTGCAGAGCTGACTGTACGTGAAACTTTAGATTTTGCTGCTAGATGTGAGGGCACAGAGGGCTTTGCAGGTATGTCCTGTTTTAAGAGATTACTATGGCTGTTATTATTATCATTTGTTTCAATCTAAAATTATTTACTTTCAAATATTTTGCTTCTTTTTCTCTCTATTACACATTCAGAAAGACTTACTTTCCATAAAATTTGGTGTACCAAAATTTGAACTTCTGCCTACCTTTCTTCTATCCCGTTGTTCAAGGGTGCAAATTTGTCCCATTTCATCTGGGAAATATAAAGAACAGAAAGTTTCTTCTCTGTATCTATAGTTAATAGTCCTATTCCTTTTATAGTTCTAACTATTACTTATTTCTTTAAATTCTCTTAACATTATTTACCTTATCGGCAGTATATAAAAAGTTCCCACCTGCGCTTGCTTGATCCCCATCTAGGCTCTAAATGGCGCTCCATCACCTCAATTTGGCAGCGCACTTAGGCAGGAGCACTACCTTGTCGATTTAATGACGAATTATCAATCCAGATTGGTGCTTTAAATGAACTTGTCGTGTTTATAACATTAAATGTTTTAGGGGTAAGGTTTTCATGTTAAATATAAATTCTCACAACTATGTTTTTGAAGTAATAGAAATAAATATTCAAAATAGAAAGACAAATAAATAAGATCCTAGGAAAAATCCCAGGTGCTAAGTTGCCTCCTTCACTACCCAGTACTATTTTTAGGGCACTGATTAGTGTTTGGTTATTATGTCCTTCTGTTAGTGCCCAGTTATTTGATGTTAAAGTAATAACAACTGTCTGAGTTGAAGGTGTATCTCACATGAAATTCTTACAATTTATATTAGCATTTTATGTCCAGGACATGGATTAATAGTTCAATGCGGCTACATGGCTATGCAAATATCCACTCTTGATTTTTTATTATTTATTTATTTATTTTCATTTCAGATCATATGGAAGATCTTATGCGATTAGAACGGGAAAAGAACATTCGCCCTAGTCCTGAAATAGATGCTTTTATGAAGGTTCACTTTAATATAGTTGGAGCTTGACGATGAATATATATATGTCATCCAGCCTGCAAAACATTCATCCTAATACTTGTCAAATATATCTCAATTGCTCAGGCATCATCAGTTGGTGGCAGAAACCACAGTGTTTCAACAGACTACATTTTAAAAGTTCTTGGTCTTGATATATGTGCAGACACTCTTGTTGGTAATGATATGCTCAGGGGGGTTTCAGGTGGTCAAAGAAAAAGAGTTACTACAGGTCTCTTTCTACCTATATTTCTCTATATAAACATATATGTATCTACTAATCTATATTTTTATGGCTGCTTTACTTTTATCAGTGTATGAACTCTTTTTATGCTTATCCATTGCATATCAGTTGTTCTGTTTCCTTTTGTAGTTTCAGTAAAAAAAGAGAAAAACTTATAATGGAGTTATCCTATGTCTGTGGAGTTGCAAATATGCTGTAAATAAATTTGATATCCTGAATCAGCTACTGAAAATTCATTGAGGGAAACATAGCTGCAGTGGCATTTGATATAATCATATATTCCCCAAAAAAGGAAATTTGGCACTAACGGGGCCGAAGCCCAAACAACCCTTATACACAATCACGTAGCTACTACCTAGGGAGGGAAGAACCAGCTAAATTACAGTCTCAAATACCAGTACTTGTATACCACTACTCAGCTACCACTACTCATATGGTCTCCAAAGAGCTCACCCAAAATGCTGAAACCATATCAGCCAAGTTTCTTGCAACTGATGTAGGACTAGCCCATAAAGCCATAAGCTAATAATGGAACAATAACAGCTTACTTCAGCTTATATATGCTTATTTACCTTTTGTTTTCTATGTTCCTGTTAGAATTGTGGAATTTTTGTTCGTATAATTTTCTTGTTTTCATATTTTGTATTTCAGTTATCCCTCTTCCACATAGATCTATTCCTTAGTTTATGAGATGTGAATATGTGATTCTCCACCTTGAGGCTAGGTGGTATCGTATCAGTATATCACTAACACCACCATTCGCATTTGATGCTTCTGATAATCTGTTTGTGGAGTAATGTCAAACTGGTATATTATTTCATTTTCATTGATGAAGAATTAAGAATTAAAGATAATAGATCCTTCAGATTCTGCATACTAGAGTTACCAATATGTTTGAT
>CM025786.1:6525929-6561426 GCA_014636745.2 Centella asiatica | reverse complement strand
GCCACGGTTCTAATGGCTCTGCTCCAGCCTGCACCTGAGACATTCGACCTATTCGATGATCTGATTTTATTATCAGAAGGACATATTGTGTATCAAGGTCCTCGAGCTGAAGTTGTTCAATTCTTTGAATCATTAGGTTTTCGTTTGCCACCACGTAAGGGTGTTGCAGATTTCCTTCAAGAGGTAACATATATTATCAATTTTAAAATCAGATATACTGTTTCCTTGTTGCATGTCCGAAATTAGAGATAGACTTCTAATATAGAATTTGTGTGAGATGAACATCCTGTCATGCCATTACTTATATTCTTACTTGACATTATCATGTCACTGCTATTCCATTAGATATATGTTTAGAAAGAAGCCCTTAAAATTTGTTGTTCTAGAAATGTATTTTTTAATTTTGGAGCAAAAGAAATTCTACTTTAAATGATGTTTACTTGATTACATCCACTTGTGCACTTCTGTAGGTAACCTCAAAAAAGGATCAGGCACAATACTGGGCAGATTCTTCAAAACCGTATGTGTTCCTCCCTGTTGAAAAAATTGCCGAAGCCTTCAAGAATTCCAAATATGGAAGTTCTTTGAAGTCTTCTCTTTCTGTTCCGTTTGATAAATCCAAGAGTCATCCTTCTGCTCTTGTTAGAACAAGATTTGCTATATCAAAAAGTCAGCTATTCAAGACATGTTTTGCAAGAGAATTTCTTTTGATAAGAAGACATCGATTTCTTTATATATTTAGAACATGTCAGGTATGCTAATCTTTCTTTTTTGTTAATGTCAATCTTTATCAATTGATTGTTAAAGCTTGGGTACACATTTCTTTATGATTAGATGTAATGTCTTTCTGTTGTTATATGAAACACATTCTGCAATAATATAGACTCAAACATGTGAATTCAAGTTCAAGTTACAATAAAGGGAGAGACCTTAACCACGAGGCTGACACCTTTGGTCTTAAATAATATTGTTGTTTAATATAATACGAACCAACCTTTTGGCTCAATGTCTTGTTTCAATTACTATTTAGTTTACATCAAGTATTTATTGATCATAAGCAGATCAGAATATCAGATATTTCACTGGGTAAGTTATGCCACTTCTATGAAGCAGCATTTTGCGTTTTTACTGGTTTTCTTGGAATCAGATACAAATACAGGAGCACTGGCAGCTGTGGCCTCTCCCAATTAGTTTCTAAAAAGACTTTCATATCCATGAGAAGGATAAAGGTTTCTTATTGGGGTTTTGGAAACTTGTCAGGAATAGATTTGGTTCACTTAATTCAAAATGTCACTCTAAGAATTTACTGCTTAGAGCAATAAGCATACAGTGAAGTGAGGACAATGATGACTCCCAGGAGGTAATCTTCATTGTAGTTTCCACAATGTTGTTGGCAACGTAGTTGTGATACATTTGATAGAGCGATAGAGGTGAGTAGCTACTTTAAATGAGTGAGGTTTCTAAGCATTGAGACACACACACACACACACACACATCTAGCTTTTCAAAGATATTAGTTGCATAATGTTTGTTGGTATTTCTTAGGATCTATTTTTCCTAGGCTGTGCGATACTTCAGAATTGGTAAACAGAAACTTGCCTATCATATTCTCTTGCATCAAGATTGTTCAGATTTTTCATCCTATGTATGTAGACTGTACAGGTCCTAATTTATTGACATAGTTATATGTTCCTCCCGCATAATTTTTGTTGGCTTTGTTTCTAGTTAATAGTGAAATCCTATATTCAAATTCATGTGAATCTATTTATATATTTGTCTAAAGAACTTGTTGCAAACCAGCAATAAGGATCACCTAATGGCGCTCAAACCATTAGTCTCATTATTATATAAGTCATCAACTTAAAACAGTGCTGTGTATATCCCAACCGTGAAAGAGAGATAAAATAAGGGGCCGGTATAAAGACAAAGCCCAATCAAACAAAAGTTGTAAAATACTACAGCCATATATACACCAAGCCTGAGGAAAACGCGGAGGGGGAAATACTCTCTAACAAGAGCATCATAAAAAATAAAGGCATCTCTAATATTGATTTTTTGGTTTTAACATATGCTCTATGATCAAAAGTAAAGGCATCTCTAATTTTGTAACAAAGAGGATTTGCTTTGATGGAGAGATATATAATATTAAGTCTTATCTTATGTGTCGAGGAGCGTGGTTGTTACTTCAATGTACTTAACGTAGTAAAGGTTTAACTGATATTGGTGATTAATACTGTTTATCTGATCAACAGCACATCTTATAAATCTTGGTTTTATATTTCTCAGGTTGCATTTGTAGGATTTGTGACATGCACAATGTTTTTACGAACAAAATTACATAACGCAGATGTATTAAACGGCAACATCTATCTTTCTTGCTTGTTCTTTGGACTGGTGCATATGATGTTTAATGGATTTTCTGAGTTGCCACTTATGATATTTCGGCTTCCAGTTTTTTACAAGCAAAGGGATAATTGTTTTTATCCTGCATGGGCCTGGTCTGTTTCTAGTTGGATTCTACGTGTACCATACTCAGTAGTTGAAGCTGTCGTATGGTCTTGTGTTGTTTACTACACTGTTGGACTTGCTCCTGGTGCTGGAAGGTGCCTGCCATCTGTTGCTGCTACCTTTCAAATTATTAACATTTTTGCGATACTCATCTACTCGTTGTAAATGTTTCAGGTTTTTCCGGTATATGTTTGTACTCTTTGCAGTTCACCAAATGGCGCTAGGTCTTTTCCGAACATTTGCTGCTGTTGCACGTGATATAGTCATTGCCAATACATTCGGCTCTGCTGGTCTGCTAATTATTTTCCTATTGGGTGGTTTCATAATTCCAAAAGGTATATCATTGTTGGTATCAATTAAAAATTTTGAAAGGAAAATTTTATTCAACGAGTTGAATTCTTTTTGCAGATATGATCAGGCCGTGGTGGATCTGGGCATATTGGGTGTCACCCTTGTCGTACGGGCAAAGTGCAATTTCTGTGAATGAGTTTACAGCCAAAAGATGGATGAAGGTCCGCTCCCATATGAGCTGCATTATGTCGCTACTTTGATACAAGCTTCATGTTTCTTATTTTTTACTTTGGATGAAGACTGATTCAGACTTGCGACTTTGCAGAGACTTGCAGCTGGAAACACTACAGTTGGAGAGACTATTCTCCGTTTACATGACCTACCTGTTGATGCCTATTGGTATTGGCTTGGAGTTGGAGCCTTACTACTTTATGCTCTTCTTTTCAATTCTGCAGTGACTGTGGCATTGACCTACCTCAACCGTAAGTTTTCGGATATTTTGTGTGTTCATATAATGTTTTTTATTTTAAAAATCATACAGTTACTGCATGCTGTTTTCACTTCTTTGTTTTCTATTGCAGCTATCAGGAAATCACAAACAATAATTCCTCAAGATGCAACAGAAGGGGGTTCAGCAACTAGTGCTGGTTAGTCATTCTTGAGCTTTATAACTGCTATTGTATCTCTGTTAAAACTGTGAGCTCTTTTAATGGTTAAGATACCTCATCCTGAATGTGTAAGGAGCCAATTCTCTTAGAATGTTGTTCACACATATGTTATACTGATTTGTCAGCAGGCGGTGCGAAGTCTGCAGCAGACCCAGTCACTAGTGAAGGTCATGGTAAAAGGAAGGGAATGATTCTGCCATTTCAACCGTTAACAATGACTTTTCATAACGTTAATTACTTTGTTGATATGCCCAAGGTCAGATTCGAAGGTTTCTAGGTCTTCGCTACTACTTTATACTTTAAGGATTGGACATAAAAATAATATTTTACAGGAAATGAGGTTGAACGGTATACCAGAAAGGAAGTTGCAACTCTTGTCAAACGTAAGTGGAGTATTTTCACCGGGTGTTCTTACTGCATTAGTAGGGTCAAGTGGGGCAGGGAAGACTACTTTGATGGACGTGCTTGCTGGTAGAAAGACTGATGGATACATAGAAGGGGACATTAGGATATCAGGCCATCCTAAAGAACAATCCACTTTTGCAAGAGTTTCTGGATATGTTGAACAAAATGATATACATTCTCCTCAAGTGACGGTTTTCGAGTCGATATGGTTCTCTTCTAGTCTCCGCCTTCCAAAAGAAATTAACAAAGAACAAAGACTTGTTAGTTGCCTCTAATACAACATCTAACAATTTTTTTTTAATTGTTCTACTCAATTATTATAACACGTGTAATTCTGTAGGAGTTTGTTGAAGAAGTGATGGGACTTGTTGAGCTGGATACTCTAAGGAATGCTTTGGTAGGCCTTCCAGGCCGTAGTGGCTTATCCACAGAACAAAGGAAACGTTTAACAATTGCTGTGGAACTTGTTGCAAATCCTTCCATAATTTTTATGGATGAACCTACATCTGGACTTGATGCACGAGCTGCAGCTATTGTCATGCGAACTGTTCGCAATACTGTTGATACTGGAAGAACAGTGGTTTGCACCATACATCAACCAAGTATTGAAATTTTTGAAGCATTTGATGAGGTTAGTTAGCTCAACTTTCTTGACATGCATCAACAAATTGTTTCCTATATTTTTGTGCATAAAAAAGAAAATTGGAGAATAATATGTGGTAAACAAGTAGTTTTACTGAGAGACTGTGTTTATGATTCTTATCTCAACACTCAGTTACTTCTTATGAAACGAGGAGGGCAAGTAATCTACGGGGGGAAGCTTGGTGAGAAGTCACAGACCATGATAAACTACTTTGAGGTAAATTTTAGCATATTAAAAGTAGTTATAATAAGAATAATCTATTCTTATATTTTATCATTGTTCAGTAAGAGGAAGTCATTCTGCAGATATAGATGTTACTTGTCTGGATCAAAATATGCTTCAAATTAATGAGTTCCTCATGTTACTAATATTTTAAGGGAATCCGTGGGATCTCTCCAATGCCTGCTGGATACAATCCAGCAACTTGGATGCTCGAGATTAGTACGCCTGCTGCCGAAGGAAGAATTGGTCAAGACTTCACAGAAATCTACAAATGTTCTAAGCAGTTCAGGTAACTTTTCAGGGAGTTGCTAAATGAAGATAAATTTATACTTTTTTGGTAATTCTGCATTTATTCCTTAAACTCCTTTTGATCCAGGGACGTTGAAGCTTCCATTAAGCAGTTCTGTGCTCCACCACCAGATTCGGAGCCTTTGAGATTTGCTTCCACTTATTCTCAGACTATGACAAACCAATTTAAGATTTGTCTCTGGAAGCAAAATCTTGTATATTTCAGAAGTCCATATTACAATGCAGTGAGGCTATTTTTTACTACTATGAGTGCATTGATAATTGGCACAATATTTTGGGATGTAGGTTCAAAAAGGTAGTTTCTTGTTTGTGGAGCTCTTGAATAAAATCTTTTATTCACACACATACATCGCGCGCGCGCGCACACTTATATATTGATGGTATTATTGTTCACAGGTTGTCGTTAGTTCGCATTTATATAAAAAGTGCTAGTTACTTCTGTAGCTGTGCAAATGTTTGGAAATTTTAGATATGAACTGATTTAAGAGTACCTATAATTTTTATGGGTGGAGAAAATTAGCATTATGAATGCTGAAGGTATTTTGTAGATAATAAGTAGCGAATAATTGGCTAACACTATATTTGAACTACAAAAAATAGGAAACAAATTCGATAAGAAGCAAGAAATGGGAGTACACATTATTGAACTGTTGCAATACGTACTAACTGCAAAGCTGAGAATGTGATGGCTAGGTGATTTGACAACATCAATATACTTTTGTTAGGCAATGAAGATGTTGAATAAGGGAGGCTCTAATTGCCACAAATGGGTAAAGTTTAGCAAGGAAGGTTCCTGATGTAGGAGATTGTTTTGTTGGGAAGTGCTTCTGACATGTTGATGATCTAGCAACATGTACATCGAAATGTAAAAGGTTTTTTAAGTAAAATTGTTCATCTGTAGAAGATAAACTAAGGGTTTGCTATAACTTTTCATCCAAGTAGTTATGTTTGATTTTATCAGGAAAACTTCATCTTAGAAGTTAGTTTATGTTTTTGAGATGCTTAGAAGACAAATTGTTTAACATACTTGCAATAATACATAACATTTAATTGAAGATACTACCTATCTTCAGTAATTGTTGGATTCGGTGTTGAATTCACAATTTTGCATCCTTTGGTCTATTGTTGTGCAAGGAGCTACTGCAGATCTTTTTAGGGTGGTCTCCAGGGTAGTTTAAGTGTGCGGATTGATGTTACATCCCCGTTTTAATGCTTTGTCTACACGTATTTTTGTGCTTATATAAATATCATGTTTGAAACCAAGGTGGATATTAGTGGAATTATCTGAAAGAAATCACTTTGCACCCTTTAAAGTTTGATTGAGACTTAGTTACAGGTGTTTATGTACTTGGATAATGCTGTAGGTAATAAAGATTGCATCTCAAAGTCCACCTTTTTGGCTGAATTGTCTCTGTTTAGAATGCAACCTTAGCTACAACGATCGAAAATTGCTCTGCAGAAAACTCTCTCTTGCTCTTAGAATAAGGAAATGATATCTCTTGCAATGCACAACTTGCATCACCTGCATACACTACATACCAATGGCATTTCCAGTTCTGTGTTCTACCTCAGAATACCATAAAATGGCTTTAGAGAATTCTAACATGTATCACTAATGGAACATATATTTCTATCCTTTGCATGATGAGATTGTACTAAGGCAGGTACCAAAAGGACTTAGTGTTGTTAAAATTTTGCAGGGATAGTACCCAAGATTTATTAGTTGTCATGGGTGCTCTTTATGCCTCTTGCATGTTTCTCGGAGTAAATAATTCTTCTTCAGTGCAACCAATAGTTTCAATTGAGAGAACAGTTTTCTACAGAGAGAGAGCAGCTGGAATGTATTCTGCTTTCCCTTATGCTGCAGCTCAGGTGTGTGCCATGAGATGAATTGCTTGTTAATTTCATTAAGTAAAGTTGGTGTGGAATTAAGACCTGATTACATGGTTCATACAATGTTATATAGCCCAGCACGTACAAATTTGCGATCAAACTTTATCACAAGCCAATTACCATCTTGTGCCGACACTGTTGCCTTGATTGGCAACCCTTCTTTGTTGACATGTCATTGGTCTCATTAACTCTTGTTAACCGTTAAGAGTTGGAACGATCAAGACAATAAAGAATTAGATAATAGCATAAGAAGCCTAATAATGTGCCATCTCCAGCATTACTTTCCCTCTACCCCAAGCAGTAAATGGTTTCCTAACAGAAGTTGAAAGTTTGGTTCTTGATAATGCTAGACTAGGATGAAGCAATGATGACTTGTGTTTTTTAACTTTTTTTTTTTGTTCTTTTTATTTTATTTTATGTTTGTATTTTTGCAGGGTCTGGTGGAGATACCATACATTGCTCTGCAGACAATTATATATGGTGTCATCACATATTTCATGATTCACTTTGAGAGGACAGCCAGTAAGATTCCAAGTTTCTGTTTGAATCATTTTGGCCTTTAATCTCATCATCTATTGATTCTTATTATCAGTATCACGTTTGCAAGTCATTACATTATATGAATCCTGACAATGATGTGCCCCGTGAAGAAATTAATGGCAAAATGGGTTTACTGTTTGTGGTGCAGGAAAATTTGTCCTGTACCTTGTGTTCATGTTTCTCACTTTCAACTACTTTACCTTTTATGGCATGATGGCTGTTGGTCTTACACCATCTCAAAATGTAGCAGCAGTTGTGTCCTCGGCCTTTTACTCACTATGGAACCTCCTCTCTGGTTTCCTTGTTCCAAAACCAGTAAGTGCCGTCTTTATATGTCTGTTACTTTGAAATCAAGAAACTATTGATCGAACCATAGGAAATCTTTCTTAAGGTATATTGAGGAATAGTTTCTGTCAACTTTTTCTCTTTTACTCTCACTTAAAAGGTGTTGCCTAAAATTGCTGTTTTTCTGTACAAAGAGAAACAGGAATCCTATTTTAACTTGTGTATCTCATCATATGTACTGCACACCAAGGTAAATTTAATAGATTAGCTTGATTTCTGATGCTGAAATGCTTCTTAAAAATTTTGTTATAAAAAACACAAAGATAGGCTGATGAATTTGGATACAAACTACTACTTGTTGAGATGTTAACGCAACAGAGAGATTTTAAATTCTGAATTTGTAATTGTTATTCTTTCCACCTAATACATGTCATGTTTGTTTCAGCTTAAATTTTATATATTGTAGATTTTTGTATTGTAAATTACACAATTATAACTTAGAATCTCTAAAATTTAAGCCGAAACAAATGGGTGATAGTAAATTAACTGCCCTGTTTTATTTTTCTCTGTGAAGAACATCCCTGACTGGTGGATATGGTTCTACTACATCAGCCCCATTGCATGGACCCTGCGTGGCATCATTACCTCTCAACTCGGTGATGTTGAAACAATAGTCATAGGACCAGGTTTTCAGGGAACTGTGAAAGAATACTTGGGTGAGAGTCTAGGCTATGGCCCTGGAATGATTGGATACTCAGCTCTTGTGCTTTTAGCATTCAGTGCCTTCTTCTTTACCATCTTCGCTCTCTCTGTCAAAGTCCTCAACTTCCAGAAAAGATAGAATGAGATTTAAACAAATCCCAGTATTACAATGTCTTGCATTACACAGTAGGCAGGAGGAATATATCAAAGCTCTACTTTGCGCGTAAAAATTCTACAAGTATTCGAAATGTTGAAATAGGATGTTTGTTAGGGTAAAAAATTTCCTTTTCTAAACTGATCATTAGAAATTTAACATTTCATAATCTAGAGCAAGTGTTTCTTAGATAGGATGATAGTTACAATGAAGTGAAGAAACCAAAAATCTAGATTGGATTGATTCTTCAACTTTTCTTGCAAATATGTGAAGGAGCATTTTACGAGGAATGTTGTTTTAAATTTTCAGGTAATTTTCTAATTTTGGGATAATTTGTTCTTCGGTATATTTTAAATTTTCTTGTCCTTTTTGATGTTTCGAAATTCTTTTACAGCTGGATATTCATGGCAGAGACGTGTCAAAAATTGTTGGTAGGGAATGTGGCCAATTCTACTCCCCAAGTGAAAGTTATATAAAAGAAAAACAGTAACTGTATTTAGAGGTCAATAGTTGGTGCTCCCATCCCACAAAATAATTTACTGGGCAGAACTTTTGAAGACAAGATCAGGAAAACAAGGGGACAATAGTTTGAAGAACAAGACATAATATATCACTCCACCCAATAAACTAATGTGCAGCTTACTATTCACCTCTATGATATTAGACATATAATTGGAAATAGAATATTTTCAGTCAAACAAAGGAACTCCAACTTTAGCTTTGCTTTCTATTACAGCTACAACTACTTTGTTGTCACCACGTACTCTTCCTAATTACTATTTTTTTGGCTTTTTTTTTTTAAGGAATTAATTTATCCTTCCTCATATCATCTACCCAGTACAGTATTGAATCCAAAGTTTCATACTTTGCCTTGAATCCAAGCCGATCAGCCTTGTCTCGTGTCGCCAGCATCTTCGTCGGGCACCTAAACAACTGATCAAGAAATTCCCAGTTAGCCAAATCCTCCACTTCTGTCTCAACTAGTCCTTCCTTTGCTACAATCTCCTTCCAAACTCCTCCCTTATCACCCATAGCTTTCGAAAACATGAAATCCTCCGAAAACATGTCATCTGGCTCGAATGCCCCGAACTTCAAACCAATCTTTTTCCAGATTTCCTTCCACGTGAAACGCGGTCCATTAATAGCATTAAACGCATCTCCATCAGTAGAAAATAATGCTTCATTATTTGCAGACCATATCTGTTGTTCTGCCACTAATCGAGCATCTGCACCATCGATGAACGTTTCTTCCCAGCACTCTCTAGTCCCTCCAAACACAAAAGGAAGATTCAGATGTTTACAGATTGTCCCATAAACACATAAACTTCCCATAAAGTTAAACAAGGCCCTCTGGGAGCTCCCCAGTATCAAGCCAGGCCGGTGAACCGACCAAGCTATTTTACCACCCAATCTTTCCTTGAGCAAGTCTTCAAGTGTATAATAGAAGTTATTTTCTGAACTCAGCCTTGGAGATTCCTCTTCGTAGTAACGAACCTCGTTGATATCATAAGGCCCTCTTAATGATATATAATGCTTGACTCCAGTCTGTAAAGAGAAATGTCTTAAAAACTTGGCTGTTGGGAGAATAGCATTCAAGGCATTGGACATCATGGCCTTGTTCTGGTCACAACACTCTCTGCTGTCAAGAGGAAACTGGCTTGCCCAAGTGATCCAAAAAATATGGGTCACATCTTCTAAACTTGAGAGCTTTTCTCGTGTTTCTGAAGGCTGCAGAAGATCACATGAGATGAAATGGTAGTTGGAATGTTGGATGGATGTGATATCTGTTCTACGAGATACCCCATAAACCTTCCAGCTACCTTCTGCAAGTAGCTTTCTCGCCAACTCCTTCCCTACAAGTCCGGTGATTCCAAAGATCACCGCGACATTTTTAGTGAAGCCCAATTGTTTGATGGCCATAGAGGAAGTTGCTTTTCTTGGCTCACTTTTGAATCTGATCTGCTTCTTCTTGTTAGCAGGGTTTATATTGAGAATGCCTTTTGTCTTCTTGTTTAATGATAGTTGTAAACAATGTTTAAAGAAAAAAAATAAATTTAAACGCCTATGTCACCTAATTAAAATACTAATCCATCAACATCCTATTTTTTAGGAACACTTGTGTAACATTAATGCTTGTACTTTATACTTGGGGTTATTATAATGATATTTGTTTGTATATAAATGACCATTATTGATCCCACTCGGTCATTGACGGATCATTGCCGTGTTGAATGGACTGCAAGCTACACCAGTAGCAATGTTATTGGCACACTATTGGAGTGTCAAATGACCTGCAGATCTGAGGATAATGACCAGTGGCAATGTTATTGGCAGATCATTGATCCCACTTCGTCATTGGTGATCACTGGCATGTTGATTGACCTCAAGAACTGAGGAAGATGACAGCAACCGCAGTTGGAAATCTTCTTTATGCAGTACTAATAAAACTGATATATATATATATATATATATATATATATATATATATATATATATAATTGAAAATATATATAAGAAAAGGGTTTTGATTATTAAAATTAAACAAATAATAATTGAGAAAACAACAACGGTACGGTAAGTCCAACAATTGAAAATTACAAAGAATACAAAGATTTATTAAATAGATGAACAGTTGAGTCGTCAATCCTAGAAAAGGATTTGACTGTTCTTGAAGAAGTATTTGCCCTACTCACATTGCAGTGGATTGCTGCGAGATAAAACAACACATCACAGATATGGTGCAATCCAATATCAGTGCAATTTCAGAATTTGTGAGTAAATGAATTCACTTGTATGTTCTGAGTTAACTTTTAGTTTAGTCTGTATCAACATATAAGATTCCGAGTATTTTAAAAATATTTTTGAAGTTAACAGTTTCAGGTAACGTTTTCTTAAAATACTTCATGTAATGTCTGCCCACAATCAGTAATTAATAGGTCAATACAAAATGGGTAACACTCAACTATAATAAAATTAAAATACTTAATTATTATCTGAATTTGATAATAATACTTAATTTTAATTCGAATCAAGTTGGTCCTTTGAAATAAATTTTCATACAGGATTTAATATCATCTGATAACAGATTATCCCCGATGAAAAATTATCCGATGAGAAAATATATGTTGATGCTGATGAGTTATTTTATCTAACGATGAACAAATATTTTCTGATGAGTTAATTTATCCACCGATGAATAAACATATTTTGAGGAACAAATATTATTTGACGGCCAAATTATCTACCGATGACCACTATCCTTTGATGACCATATTAACTACGGATAACCATATCATCCGACGAGCAAATTATCTGCTGATGATTATATCCTTCGATGAACAAATTATCTGCTGATGATTAAATGTTATCGGTGGATAATTTCATCAGTAGATAACCATATCAGCAAGTAATTCTTTCGGTGGATAACCTTATCAGCAAATAATTACATCTTTTGAAGAACACTTCATCGTATAATTTCATCGGTGAATAAACACACTGCAATATCACTCATGCATGCAGTCTAAGTTTAACCACTTGTTGAAAGTTATTTCTCAATCATTTATTTATGGATTTCGTTAAAAAAATGTCTTAAATTCAAGAACTATTACATATATTAGATTTCAGCATAAAGCATTATTAGACTCTACTTTAAATAGATTTTAAAGCTTCCCATTTTCTTGCGACCGCAACGTTATTGGCAGATCAAATCAAAGGAACTTTTAATGAAGATGTTGTAGATTAATAGTTACTGAAGTTTCCTCCAAATAAGGAAAGTCAAGTCAAAGGCACACCTGCATTTCTTCAGCTGTGCCTTACAATGCTATTAGCTGGGCAACATTATTAGGACACTCCAACTAATTATACCTATAAATCCATATAAAATTCTCAGTCAGGAAATTCAAACTTCTGCTCGAGTTATCGGTGTTACATCAGAAATTTCTTAGATGCCTACAATGCTAACAAGGTGGGGAGCATTGCCTATAATGCTATATTGGGACAGTCTAACTAATTTTATTAATTTAATCAATATGGCTTATAATAAAATTCCCCATTGGCAACTTATATATTTGGATATTACTTATCTTTGTTTTACCAGAAAATTCCTAGGTGCCATCTTTTGCAAGGAATGATGCCCCCTTTTCCCTTGTAAACTAGATCATGTGCATTATGACTCATTCTCCAAACTATGTCGTTTAGTACGCACGACGCAAACGAAAGACCATGTAAAGAGAATGATAGAACACAAGTGGTAAGTAATCTGTCTGGCAAATGCATTATTATAACAACCAAACTGTCTTGCATGCTGTGAGGATGCACGACGAATTATATGACATTTTTTAATAGTTCAGGATCAGTTATTTATAATTCTTCCAGTTATGATGCCTAATATCTTAATGTAACTCAGATTAGCCGAAATATTCTTCAAGTATTGGCATGATATAGACCTTTGAATGTTCTAAAAGGTCAATGTTTTTATAGCCACAGGTGTGTACAAGAGAACTATAATCGTATAAACAAGTTGAGCAGATGATTAAACAAAAGGCTGATAAAAGGGATGAAGGGGGCAGAACTCTGTTTTTCTATGGCGAAAAAGCACACGAAATCTCACCATTCCTCAAGCACATGAACATATTGTACTCCCCTAATGTGTAATTAGTTCTGTAAATGTTTGTTTTTCACATTCTTGATATGGTAGGTGGGTTTTTCGAATGCTTCATCTGCAATATTTATATTTCCTTACATTTGAATGGTCTTATAAGAGAGATGTACAGATCATATATACTTGATACTCAAGACTTGGATACTTGTGCGTGCAAATTAAATCAATTATCAAGAAATCAAGAGAAGATATGTGAGGTTATATAAGTAATAAGCAAGGTGAACATGCTGATATAACTACATAAACTATGATCAATAATGTCAAAGGAGAATTCAAAAAGATATGCTCGTGAAAAACAAGATCTACAGAAAATTCACAAATGTCTATCCTAGTTTAAAAGAATAGCTTTAAGATCTAAACATAAGATAGGGTCGTAATGGTTCAAAGATTTTATTTCAGATTGCTCCTTACAAGAGTTTGTAAAAACAAGTTGCATTCTTCTTTGACTCGTGAAACATGCCAATGGATCGCGAGGACAACATTTTGTTACAAAGACAAAAAGAAATATTTACAAATACTGCAGATGCCATACATCTCAACATCCACACAAATGCCTTGCCTTTCTTGAGCATCAGGTCCACCTTAAGTCTCTACAGAAAAATAAAATTGAATGGCTATTAAATTTCACTAATGCTTAGTTCGCTAACAAAAGATTGATTTAGATGAGAAACTAGCTCGTGGGACTGTTAACTCACGGATAAAACTTCGAATTTGAAGGTTGAAGGTGACATTCAATAAGTAGTCAGGCTTCTTGAGAATGCAGGACTCTCAAATTTGAAATGTCATTTTGATCTACAACGAAAGATTTAGTAATAATTGTATAATGTTATAAATACACACACACACACATGAAAATAAGAGACTGAAACCAACTTATGTGGTTTAATTAACTAAGATTGTCAAATGTAGGCACTTACTGATCAGTGGAAGTTTCTGAACGAAAAAGCATGCAGCAATCACTGTGTAGGAAAGACATAGAACCACTCCTTTCAAGTAATGTGAGGTTCCATCCTGTATATAACAGAAAAATGAGATTTTAGTACTGAAAAAAAGTTGCGCAGTAAATTTCTAAACATACAAACATAAACATTAGTAGATATGTTGATTCCGGTTATAGACTAGACATGTTTGCACTAAAATATGATCGTTACTGAACTAATAAAAGCCACAAACCAGACCGATCAAGGTCCTTTCTTGTTAATACCTGCAAAGTCAAGGCTACCAGGATAACTGTAAACACGAGGGAACTGGTTTCCAGGAGTCCGAAATCAAGATCCATTGGGATTCGCATGATCCAACCAACAACCACACAAAGGGGAATCTGAAACAGAGCCAATTTTGAATAAAAGTTTGTGTTAGTGAAAAGCTTTATATGAATTCATGTATATGTTCCCTATATTGACAATTGAACTAGAAAGGCTTACTAACCACAAACATTGAAATTTGAGTTGCAGACCCCAGAGAAACTCCCAAAGCTATATCCTGCATAATCCATTAAAAGTTTCATTAATATATTCATGAAGCATATGAAAACAAAAGTTTGATATACAGCTAAAGTATAAACTACCAATTTGTTTTTTAAAGCAAATATGACTGATCCAGCATGTTCTGCTGCATTTCCAACTATTGGTAACAATATGATGCTAATAAAGCTAACAGAAATGCCCCAAGAATCTGATGCAGCCTGATTAAGAAGAAAAAGTGCATATATCAATTATATTGAGAAATAAACCAAAATTCTTATATATTCTGCTAAATTAAATCTATGGAAAAGATCAAAATTATATTATATACCTCTATTGTACCAACAACATACTCAGATAGTAGAGCTATTGCAATTGTCATGCCAATTAACCAAATGATTCCACTCCAAAATCCTATCACTGGCTTCTCTTCAGTATCCTCATCACTTTCACCACCCTACCAATATTGAGCTATAATATTCAGTTTTACTACAAACCACATATACCATAATACTCATGTAAACTATCTTTACATAGTAAATTAGAAAAATTCGACAATGTTTGTTTTTTCCCTTTTTTTCTCTCTTATTTTTCATTTTTTATTTTGTGAGGGTTTGGGGATGTTTAATATTCAGTTGCCACTTACCAAGTAATATATTTGTTACTCCTAAGTACTTGCTAATTGCTTGATCCAAAGTTAAAAGTTGACAACCTTTACAAAATTTACATTTTTAGGGTCATTAATGGAATGTACTTAGTAGTGTTGTCACCTCATCTGACACAAACAACTGGTGGTGAGTCTTCAACTGAAAGACTATATATGCAACATATGCTACAAGCATAACAATGCTGCTTGCTCTGGACAACAGCAGAACAGAACCACCTCGCATCAGTTCAGCGCCGCCTGGCACTACAGCATACTTGAACATCAATGCCAGCATATGGCAGATCAACCCCAAGAACAGAAGCAGTGCATTCACATCAGCTTGTTGCTGTCAAATTCCAAACAAAAAACAAATATTATTACGCGAAAGTAAAATAATTTGTTTAATGAAAAAACTATTATTTACTTTGTTATAAGTCTGTTCTTTCTTGAGATTAGCCAATCCTCCACAGAAAAGGGAGCTTCCAAGAACAAGAAGAAGGTTGGATAGAACAGAGCCCAAAAGAGAATATTTGAGCACATCTTGTTTTCCTTTATGCAAAGCTAATAATGCTATTATTAGTTCTGTTGCATTTCCACATGTTGCATTTAGCAGCCCTCCAACTGCAAGTATTTTGCAACAAAAAATAATAATAATAATTACAAAAATCCTTAAAATCTGCAATGCTAAATGATCAACAACATATTTAAAAAGTTAATGATAGTGAAAATAATACCTGTTGGACCAGTGTAGTATGAAATTTGCCTAGAGAATAAATAGAAAATGAACGTGTTAGAGATAAAATGTGACAAAATAATAAGTATGTAAAGTAAAGAAATGAATAACATAGTAGATTAAATCAATTGGAACTTACTCAGTCACAAAGCTGATACGCTCAGCAAGTGGAGTGAGCCCCAGTAAACTCATAGCAAAAATCCATGACTGGTGATATATGGGTAATCAAAATTTTAATTAAGAAGGAAAAGCCAATGTAAAACTAACTAAATAATTTCATACATAGCACACTCAAATGCATGCATGTGCCTTGGTATAAGATTATGTTGAGTATAAGTAAGAAATGAGTAATTTATCGGAGAAGTTTGATAGAAAATAGTAACCGATGAGAAAGTGAATTTTTAATATTATATTTTATTATATTTTTAAATATTTGTGACACAAATTCATTCATAAAAATTAAAATAGGAGCTCTAGATCGTTAATATAATAGATAGATGTTTGTGTTTTTTTTTTTGGAAATGAGGAATGTTATTGATCACTTTTTAAATTCAAAATTCCAAATTTAAATTTCACATAATTCATTCGAGCTTTTTATAATAGAATCTTTCAATAATTAAAAGAAAATATGATACAAAATTAAAATTACGTCGTTTTATTAAATAGTCTTAAGCAATTTTACCTAAGACATGTTTTAGATTCTCCTTGCTCATGTTAATATTATAACTATAATATATATAATTAATAGCTTAAGATATGAAATTGCAGCAAGCAATTAATAAAATAAACAATTAATTAGAAAAAGACTTACACTTGCAACATTGTAACGCTTAGCAATAAAAGCAGAAGGAATAGCAGGAAAGAGCAGAAAAAGCTTGGTACCCAATATCACCTCCTGAAGGTTGGCTACCAACATTCTCAACAATTGAAACCGGACCCTCGAAACTAGTGCCGGGTCGGATTTTTTCCGGACCATCGACGCCGATATGTTCTGCGCCGTCCGGCTAACCGGCAGCTGCACCTCCTCCTCCTTATCTCCCCCGTTTTCAATATCATCCCACTTCCCCTGTTGTGAACCCATCACCATATTCAAAGTGAAGGAGAAATAAATTAAGTGGCAAAATTTTATATATACGAGTGTGTGTGTGTGTGTGTGAGTGAGTATATATATATATATGAGTATAAATTTGATGAAATAGATATGGTGCAATTTCGGGGAAATTTCGTTTTGGTTTATACGGTAGTGCAGTAGTACAAAATAAATTTGTTGTGTTTTGCATGAATTAACCTACTGCTGATCGCATTACATGTGCATGCCACAGTTTCCGAAATCCAAATAGTTGCTGTTGTGAGTGAAGGGATGGATTCAACAATTCAATTTATTCAGTTGTTCTTTTTGGTTGGATGCATTGATTGATATTTAATTTTGATTGATCCAACATACACATTTTAAGACATCTGTGATTTGACTTTTTCTTATAGTCGTACATGTTCAATACGAGCTTTAGTTATTTAGGCTTTTTTTTTAAAGTAATATATAAGTGGAATTAAGAACCATCAAGCAAGGAAAAAAAAACACATAAGAATCGATACATCATTGCACCAAATTCCGTGAACTCATCAAAATACACATAACTCATGAGTCAACAATAATTAAAATCAAGTCACCGAGTATTAAGGAGTTTTAAAACGAAAAAAAAAATATAAAAATAGAACAGTCGTTGCACCAAATTCAGTAAGGTCATCAAAATAGAGTCAATACAATGAGTTATCAAAAAATAGATCATCAAAAAAAGGTGTTAGTCCCTTAATAATATAAAGAATTGATTTCGTTTAAAGTTATATAGTTTTTCGTTCTTTCTTTTTGATGTGGAACTTAAGTTTAATTAGTCTACAAATATTTTAGTTATGTGTATATATTATTCAGATACTTTGTAGAAGTGAAGCTGAAAAGGATAGAAAACGTAGATATGCAATCGATCGACTGAATGAGAAAAAATTAAACTACGTAATAATAAGAATGGAAAAACAAAATGAAATAGACTCACACAAGCAGCCAAACCCTAGGGGCGCCAACCATATCATACACTTCGTCACTGCCGAAAACCTTTTCTTCCTTTTTCCTCCGTGGGGGAATAAATTAGTACTACTCCGTCCTACAAAAAGTTATACACGCTCCGTTCTACAAAAAAAATTATATTTTAATTTTTAACGATTTCTAATTTTATATATTTGATTAAGAATTACATGTAGTAACAATAAGTTTTTTTCATTAAATTTATTATAAATGTCCGCTTAAAAATTATATAAGAAAATTATAATGACAAATTTCAAAAAATATGACATTATAATAAAAAAAGTTATGCAAATATTACTTTTTTTTTTAACAAATTTTATTCTCAAATATTTTTATTCTTTTGAAACGGAGGAAGTATTTATTTATTTTTTAATTATAATATTATATTTTTTAAAAAAATTATTATAGTAATTTTACATAACAAATTGTATAAAAACTTATTAATTGATCACGTAATTCTCGATCAAAAATAAAATATAATATTAATATTATGATCAAAAACTCAAAAGTAACTCTCTCTCTTTAGAGTAGAGGAAATATTCCTTAAAAAGTTGGGTTTTCAAAAATGTATGTCTTGTTTGTTTAGATAACAATATATATAAGAATATAATTTAAATGAAATGAACGCAATCGTAGCACACACGTAAATTATTAAAGTTGTGTTTGTTTAATTTTTAATATATTTTAATATATTAAAGATTAACATACTAAAGATATGAGTATGTTCAGATGTTATATTGTTTAAACCATTTATTTAGTCTACCATTTATCTTTTAATAAATTCAGTTTTATCCAATGTTATCAAAACCGGACCAAACTGACCGATTCGACCGCTTTAACTGCAAACCGGCCATGGGTCTAGTTGGTTTGATTAAAATTAGCGATTCAAGAGAAAACTAGAAAAAAAACCGGTCGAACTGGTGAACCGGTTAGAACTGGGCTTTTTCCTTTTTTCTTTTTTTCCTAAGTGGGTTTTCTTTTTTTGTTCTTTAAAAGTGTGTCTTTTGTCCTTTTGTGATCCAATTTAATGAATTTTTAGAATATTTGATAAATTTATTCTGATTATTAAAAATTTAAGACTTATATTTGATGAATTTATAAGAATATTTATGATTTATATATAATATTTTTCCTAAAAAAATAATTGTCCAATTGAACCATGAACCAGTAGTTTCATCAGTTTAATATCTGGTCCGGTTATGATAACATTAGTTTTATTTGAATCTAGTAAGTCAAATAAATGAAGTTTAATGGATTAAGAACAGATAAATTAATAAAATAAATTAATTCAGATATTTAAGGCAAAATATTAAATAAATTATTTAATTTATATTTTAGAATTAAACATAAATATTTAACTGATTCAGTAAATTCAAATATAATGAATTTAGTTAGATTCAGACAATTAGTTGAGTAACCAAGTTAGGTGTAAACGATAGCAGTTACCATAAAAAAGTTATTATCTCCATCAATATATCAATATATATAACTATTATTTGAGAACTCATATTTCATACACCCTTAATTGGTTGGTGACAGTCTTTTAAAGAAAAAAATGAGTTGACTCGTTACCGATTTTATTTAATGTATACTTTTAAACATATGTATATTTATAATTATATGTATCAACGTCATATGAAAGAATAATCGTTTATAACATAAACTACAAAATGTACATAGCTTCAATCATTTTGTAGAATTAGTTTACAGTTATTAAAGAATTCAAAATCGTTACATTAAATTAAATTATAATTCTAAAAATAATAAATAAACCCTTTCAAATAAAATTAAAAATTTAAATAAATAGCGACAAATATAGTGAATTAATATATCACAAATAAGCAAAATAAATTTTCATTATAATTAAATATTATTAAATTTATATTATATAAATATATTTACAAAATAATAAAAATTAATCCACGTTGTGCGCGGACTTCTTCTCTTGTAATTGTGTATTAGCTTATCATCTAAAGATGTAAATATACTTAACCTAGCGACTATGTAGCTCATTTCTTGTTTAAAACTTATCGGTTAGTTTCATTTACTATTTTTAACAAAATTGACTCTCTTGAATTAATTATTGTCTCGATCAATTTAATTATTATTATTATCTTATTATTGTTGCCTAAAGTAATTTTAATCAACTCCGGTCCAAATTATTTAGTTTGCTTTTGAACGTGATTCCACTTTCATATTTAGAACAACTACTATTTAGTTTTAATTTTGAATGGTTTAATAGTTAAAAAAGTATTAAGTTATACATATATAAAAATATTAGAAATAAAAATTTTAATAATTGTAATTCTTTTAATATTACTTAAAGAAACAAAAATATTTATGCAATACACGATTTTGCTAAGTCAATTATTGATTCGTCAATGGTTATTCTTTCATTTCTCTATCGTTACTAAAAATAATTTTGATTGACTTAAATTTAAATACTACTTAGTTTTTACTTTGAATGAATTCGTACTTTCATGAATAGTACAAATAATTTAAAAAATATTATCTTTTACATATAATTATATATATATATATATATATATAATTATATATATAATGCACATACATACAAACTAGTTCAATTTAATTCACTACCAACATATACAAATAAACTCGACACGAATTCGAACTCGGTCGATCAACACTTCAACTCATTTACACCATATAAACTACCATAATATCATCTTTATATATATATATATATATATATATACTCCATATTATTTAATTTGACTACATATAGCTAGACAAAGCTCCGATATACACGAATAAACTCATAAAATAAATTCATAAATCAGTTAAATTTGGAAATGTAAACTTTTTATTGGCCTTTTTCCTTTTTCATTCGATAAAGTCTAAATTTAATCTTCTTACTTATGCTAATTTGTGAGTTAATATTATGAATTTGTTGATATGCATAAATTTATTAGTAACACCTTATACTGCAAAAATGAAGATATTTTGAACCGATGCCGGCACAAATATGCACAAAAAATGAACATGCATTAATATGTACCTGTTTAGACAGCCCTATATTAAGCTTAAAGTATGTTATTAAAAGTTTTTTGAACAATTAAAAAACAGAATTTTTTTTTTTTGGGAATTGTTTCGGAGTTTAAAAGAAAGAAAAGGGAGAACTGAGTTTGATGTTAGAATATATTTCGTATTCTTAGTTACTTTTATGTTGTTGTATCTTTAATCTAATGCTTTGAATCCTTTGACGCTAAGTGATGTTACAAGTGGTTTTATAACATGTAAAAAAAAAAGCAGAGTTAATAATTTGAGATGATAAACTAGAGTAGAAAAAAGAATAGTTGATTATGATTATAAAATAGTGGATAAGAAAGAATAAATTAAAGAAAAGGTTAGGGGATGAGAGCATGAAAAGGGAAAACAAACGTGAGAATTTTGCAACTTGAGATGATAGAATTCATCAATGACATGATAATTAATTTATTACTCATTTCAAAGATGAAAAATGAAATCTTCCATGATATATATATATATATATATATGCAGGAGAATATTTAACACGAAACTCAATCACACATCTGAAAAAATATTCAAGAACGAGGGAATTCTTAATTTGTATTAATCACCCAGTTAGCTAATCTTTACTTTTGTTCGTAGATCTTTAATGATGCGGATCTTTAATGAGTTTTTCAGGTACGTACGTGTGGAACTTTTTCTCTCTTTCATAAAATAGGATTTACTTTTTTGTTATTTCATGCCAAAACATAAGTTCATGTTGCAATGATCACATGTACTTAAAACATAATGAAGTTTTGGAGTGAGTAAATTGAAAGATGGAAGTTACACGAAGAAACAAACAAGAAGGAAATTTCCTCACTCGAGGATTTTGTTGAAATACACCTTCCTTCAGCCACGCACAGCTGCTGGATCCCTTCACTTCCTGCCTGTTGCTTGCTTGTCTAATTAATTAAACCTCCCAACTTAATTCATCTCACAATTTCCCTATAAATATATCAATCCTCTTTATGAGTTGGAATTTTTATCATATGACTGTTGAGATTATATATATATATATATATATATATATCTTGTCCTGAAATTTTAAATTATTGTGTACAGTTCGTAATTTATATTTTTACAATAAGATGTTGTTTTTTTATTTTAAATATGAAAGAAGAAATAAATGAAGAGAGAGGAATTTTCCCCTAAGAGTGAAGAAAAGAAATCATCACATTGTCTTTGGAGTTTTTATAAGTGGAGAAAGTAAGAGAATTGAAAGTGTTTTAGTTGTTTTCTACCAATCATCTTTCTTAATTCTGATCATTTTTTTAGGTAATTTGGGGAGTAAAAACACACCACATTTTTCCCCTCTTGTTTTGTGTTTTTTTCTTTTCTCGTCTCTTATTTTCTTTTCATTATAAAGAATGTAATCAAGAAAGTATTTTTTTTAACAATAAAAACAACATATGCAATAATAATTTTGTATTCTTACTATTTTGTTTACATAATCATCTTTTTTTTTTTAGAATAAATAAGTAAATATCATCAAGTTTATCATTATAGAATCATATCATACAATATGTATAAAACCAACTTAGTACGTATATTTCACTAGTATTTTTGTCATTTAAATTAGGTGGAAGCACCTTTTATTTGGCGAATTTAGGAGAAAATGGTAACTTTTCTCCTCCACTCGTCTATACGTAGAGTAAAATATAATGAAAAAGAATGAGAAAGACGACTATATCCGGAAAATATGCTACAAATCTTTTTTAGAAGAAGAATTAATTCGTGCAACAAGATTGATATCTACTTCTTTTTTCACTTTTTACTCCACCGTGATACCCGCGACAAAAGATCTTTTATTTTGTCACCCAAAAAATGGTATTAAGTACACTAATTTATATATAAATAAATATAAACAAATTGATGCAGCTAAATTTTATAGGGAATTAAGGAATTCTGATAGACTCACAATTAAAAATTTTAGTGATTGATAATTTACTATATATATTTGTGTATATTTGTTTGTGAAAATTATTGGTGTCCATAGTCCTTTTAAAAAAAAAAAAGAAAAGAAATAAATAGATGCGAAGATAATTTAATTTACAAATATATGCAAAATATGATCCAAGAAAGAGAAGAAAATTTTAAACTTCACATGGAGTAACTAATTTTCTCTTTCACGATATCTTGATTTGTTTCAAAGTAGAGAGCACAATTGTAGTAGTAACGGATAGCGATGCTAACGGCACCAATTTCTTTCCATTTTTAGCCTTTTCTTGTAATTTATTTTATTGGCAGAAAAAACGACTATTGAACTCATCAGATTTTCTTTGATTCCCTTATTTCTCGTTTGTAAATCCAGGAACTTCGTAATTAGGTTGAAAACTTAAATATTCTTTTCATTTGGTACTTGAATACACAATATCGGGAGATATGGGAGTTGGATTTAACTTGTTTTAACTCTCAAATAATGTTTCATTCACTGTCTTGTTTGTTTTTTATGAATCAAAAATTTAATTTTTTTTTTGTTATTTTTTGTTTTAAAAATTCTAAAAAAAACAATAGTTGGACAAATCTTCGAAGAATAATTAAAATTATTATTTAAGCATTAAGATTAGCATATAATTATTTTAAATAGTTAGAAAGTAGTGGCGACGTGGTGGTGTTTGAATCTTATATATGATTGTTAGTAGATCAGTAAATCAATAAAGATGTAAGGAATGGTAGTTAAGCAAAAGTAATCTATGTCCTTAAAGTGTTAAACGTCCCTTATTAAAAATGATTTGTTAAAGAGTTCAAAAACGTTTTACCTCTAAGATATATATGTCAAGTCTTTAAGCTAAATTAACTGTAATAGCAATTCATAGTAAACCTTAAAAGAATATATGTCATAAAATGTAGAATGTAGGAAAAAAAATAATTCTCAGTTGTGTTGTATTTTTCTGTCAAAAAATTCTAATATATATGAGTTTCGTATTGAAACTCACAAATATGTCATCAAACATTGATTATCAATGTGAAACATTAACATTTTATAACTAATAGTCACTCTGAATCATTAATCAAAGAAATTGATGTCAATTTAAATGACATAAACTGATTATCAATGTCAATAAATTATCATAAAAATATCTTTTACAAACTTCAAAATTTTTAAACTTCAAAGTTTAAATAAGATAACTAAATCTAGATAAAGAGAGTACTAGGTAAGCAGCGGAATAACAACGGAGAAGTGGACATTTTTCTAATTTTTGTGCAACAATTTTTTTTTAAAACAAACCCTTGACATTATGAAGTGTCTTTTCCACAATTATTTCAGTGCCCAGCAGAATCATATTCGCAGATCATTTGTTCATTATGATGCGATTACTTTAAATTTGATGGTTTAGCAAAAAGAAAATTTCAATAGGAATACGTCTCAAGAAGATACTCTAATAATATTGCAATCTTTTAAAGTTGTAAAATGACGTAAACTGTCGAGACAAATATTGGCCCTTTCTTAGAAAAACATTTCGGATTAAAAAAAAAAAAAAAATATATATATATATATATATATATATATATATATATATAAATATGGAGTAGTAGTTCTAATAAAAAGGCGACACATCTCTTGCAAAGCCAGTGTTTACTAACAAATTGACCACGACGTCGCAAAATGACAGCATATAAGCAAATAAAATAAAATGTCAATTATTTGTAGTCTTAATTTATTGGTTTTTGAAGTACAAAAATACTTTACCCCTCATGAAATTATATAATTTCCTAATATATTATGACTTTATGAGATGATAATAGTCTTGACTGTATTCAACTAGAGACACGTGAAGCTTGATCTGAAAATTTCTTTCGGTTAGAAGAAACAAAAATTAGACAATTTGGCAACAAAAAAGAAAAGACAACAGAAAAGGAAGATGTGAATATGAAAAATAGCTAGGTTGTTATCGACAGAAAAGAGAGGAAGAAAGAAATATATATTCGAACGCTCTTTAAGAATAGAATAAACATCTATAAATTGTCAAGGCAGTTTCCAAAGTTAACATCCTAAAATACTTTTTAAATGATGATAAATGTAAACTTTTCATATCTTGATATATACATAGTGTAAACTAAATTTTAGAATTTAATAAATAAATTATAATTAATGTATTTCTAATTTTAAAATAATATATCCTAAAATAGAATTGGTTAATACTACAACATTTTACTGTTACCAGTAATTTGAATTTTGAAGTTACTAACAATCATGATTTTCTTTAAAATTACAAGATAATATCATAAAATTACCTTAAAAACTTAACCATGTTACTGTTGTTCTGAATTTTTATTTTATATAGTTCATCCTTAATTTTAGTTGATGTTGTAAAAAATATTAGACAAATTTATGTGATAAAATAATATCGAACGTCTAAAAATAAATTTAATTGATATTAATCAGATATATACAAAGTAAGGTGGTAAAGGGTAGAGAGTCGGACTAAACAAAATCAGCCTAACAAAATTAAATCAGTGGATAAATTTTACATGGATCCAATCACTGTTAAGCATTAGCTGAAAGGGAAAGTCTTTTTTTATCCCTTTCGTGAGAAACACCAAAATGGAAAGTTAAATCGTAGAAAAAGACTTAAAACAATAAAATTTAAATGAAACAGCAAAATTTCATTGCCGGTCCCATGAAACCTTAAACAAATTAAGCATAGAGAAGAATCAAATCGCTTTCTTTCGGTCCGCATTTCAATGTAATGGCTTCCGTCTTCTTCCTCCCCAGTTTGAATTTTCAATTATCACTTTTTCACCCACCTTTTCTCTCTCATACTGCACCTATATATACCCATTCTGTATTGCCGCGCGTCTTCTTCTCCTGTACACCACCTCCGCTTACAATTCCAGTCACCATTTTTGTCCTCATTCTCAATTTTCAGATTATCTGACACCGTTTTCTCTCATGATCACGAAATCCCATTAATTTCATCACCTCTCTTATCAAACCCTCTTTCATCTTCTCCTCATGGTTAGAGAAATTCAATCCCCCTCCGTCGATAATCACGTTCCCCGAGGCTTAATCGTCGGGAATTACTGCCATGATGTCCTCATAAAGGACGACGCCGTCATAGCTGAAAGCCTCGGCGGTGCCGTTTCCTTCATCTCCGCCGTCCACGACGGTCTCTCGTTATTCTCCGATTACGTCTCTAAAGTGGGTCACGACTTCGCCTATACAGTCAATCATGAACCCCTTGTTTCTTCTTCCTCTGTTACCACCCTCTTTCACGCCCATTTTTCATCTGGAGAACCGACCCGACAGGACCGGGTCCTCAAACGGGTCAGTGCGTGTGACCCGATTACCTCTTCTGACCTCCCGGACTCTAGATATGATTTTGGTATGGCTGTTGGAGTTGGAGGTGAGATCTTGCCCGAAACCCTAGACAAAATGATAGATATATGTAATGTAGTGTTTGTTGATATTCAAGCTCTAATTAGGGTTTTTGATCCAATTGACGGCACTGTCAATCTGATTGATTTGAAAGAAACTGGGTTTTATAACCTGTTGCCGCGAATTGGGTTTTTGAAGGCTTCTGCTGAAGAAGCCATTTTTTTGAACGTGGAGGAGGTGAGGAAGTTGTGTTGTGTTGTAGTGACTAATGGGAAAGAGGGTTGTACTGTTTATTGGAAGGATGTGGAGTTAAAAATTATGCCTTTTGCGACAGTTCAGGTCGATCCGACCGGAGCTGGTGATAGTTTTTTAGGTGGATTAGTTGCTGGGCTGATTCAAGGGCTAGTGGTGCAGGATGCTGCATTGCTTGGCAATTTTTTCGGGTCGTTGACTGTTAGTCATATAGGACTCCCCAAGCTGGACTTCAGGATGTTTGAGGTAAATTGCTATGTTACTATATATCACATTTTTTGCTATTATGTTGTTATTTTATACGAGTCTTTGTTTAAATTTGTTGATATCTTTTGTTTCTTTTGTTGTTTTAAGTGTTTGGCTAGTGGATAAATCATGTAGTTATTGGAAAGCTTGGAACTTGATACATAATTTGAACTATATGGTGGCTTTTGGAAGTTCTTGATAGATGGAAATAGACCTGTCAGGATGGGCTAATTAGTATTTTCAGTCATTGAGCTGCAGAGTGGATCTTCAATTGCAGTTGTTTCTTGTTTTATATATAGCTTTCCTTGTTAGTCATTTTTGTGCCATTTGATGTTTTGATTTGCTGAGCATGTCCGTTACAAGTTTTAATCATTGAGGTTCCCAAAACACGTTGCTTTCACCGTTTCACCTCTAAGGAATTTTCCAAAATACATGCTTTAAAATTCAAAATCCTATGGAGTTTAATTTTCTTGGCCATTTCTTATGGACCTGTGAAGGTTCCACCCACCCGTCTTCTACTTTTCTTTTCTTTTATTTTTTCCCATCCAAAAAGCTATATTTTGTACCTTCCTCAGTGTTTGATACTGTGTTAAAAAATAGTACTAACAATAATAAACAAAATTCAAGGATGGTAAACAAGCTATCAATTTATGAAGAGCTCAATACTTCATTTCAGCCTCTGGGCACGTTTCAATGACTGTTGTCTGCATGTTTATATAACAAGGTGAAATGCACTTGGGGATTTTGGTCACTAACACACTTTTGTTGGACTTATTGGAGTACCTTTTTAGTTTTGTTCAGTTTACTTATCGCTCAGAGTAATGTACTGCGTATCTTCTTCCATGCCTTCTCTTTCCGCATATCTTCTGGTTCTTTTTATTTGTAAACATGAATTAAATAATCTAACGAGGTGTATTAAAAGAAAGCAATGGATAAATAGGATTAAATTGTATATATATGTGCTGTATTTTCCATTACATGTGTTAATGGTGACAACAATGTTTCTCAGTTCCACACTTCCACCATAGCTTCTAAGCATGTTATTCATGTCATTTATGTAATTATGATTTCTGAGGACAGGGAATTAGCAAAATAACATAGTCAAATTCTATTCCATCAGAAATAGTTCACTAAAACTCGTGCTGTTTTAGATTGTGTCGAAGGTCCTGTCAGTTATTTAAGTTAGCTCAATCATGTCCTTTTCTTTTGCCCAGAGAGTTAAAACTGAAGTGCAGAGGAGGAAAATGCAGTACATCAACCATGACGAGAGGCGTGATGGTGATGATCAGTTTATGAAGCCGTTAGGTCATGAACAGTTCCTTTCGGCACTTGCTGCAGCCAAGTTAATGTTCACTCGTCCCACTCAGGATCGTCACCGAGACCTCCCAGATTCACCTACTGCAACTGCAGTAGATCGTGGTCGCAACCTCCTGTGCACAGGCCAACGAAAATTACTTCTTAACAGTCCGGTGTATGAAGAACCAATCGAGTCAGTTGATAGCAAACCTTAATATGGTCAAGACCCTTATCCTTCTCACATTATTATCACCATTTTCCCCCGTTTCTCTTTCTTTGACATATATCTGGAATAAAAAGGTCATGAATCTGAATTGCGGTTGACGGCGAAACCCTACCAGAAGATGGTTCATTATGATTGTTTCTGAGAATGGAGTGGTAGGTGAAATTAGAGTGAATGGCATTCACCAGCCCAGGAGCTTGTAATACTTTGGTAGAAATGACATTACATCCATTGTCATGTAGAAGGATTTCTCCGGTTTCGAACTCGCTGCAAGTGTTAACCCAAAAATAGACAAATAAATAAAATGTTTTAACTCTTAATTTACATCAACAATCATCCAATTATACGGGCTGTAATGTTTTTGTGATAGGTTTTACAATAATTTAATATTTTTTTCTTCGTTTCTGTATGGCTTAACTTCTTTTTTTTTTCCCTATTACAGTTATGAAGTCTCAAATTTGAACTTTATATGTAATTCCATTATTTTGATTCATACAAAATTTGGTACTATGAAGTACAAACTTATTAATAATTGCGTTACAATTTTACAAAATCTACTGTCACAATCTAAAATTTAAGATTTTACAATTGTATTAAAGCAAAATCAAATGGAACTCGTTTTTGAAATGGGAAATAATAAGGATCATGGCACTACGTCGCTCCAAGCGCAGGTAGCATCAAAGCAAAGCACAAACAAAATTCATCTATGAAAATAAATTACTTTTTCGCTTCTCATTTCAAATCATAAATGATGGAATAGATGTTGTTACGTCTCTGTTTGGACATAGAGATTGGTAAATTTCACCACAAAAATAAAATTATGAAATGAAAGAGAATAAAAACAGATACACAGGAAGTATTTAACAAATATTTCTAGACGCGCGTATTAAACAGGTTACATGTATTATTATTTAATTAGATTAGAAGAAAATGCGGATATATGTTTATGAACCTTTTGGTTTAATATTTTTTTTTCCTTGAAGGACATAAAGGGACTAGAGGGTGTTCAATCCAATTTAAAATTTTTGAATTACAATTGAAAGATAAAAATTTAATCGAATTTATAACATTTCTACATTTATTTAATTACAATTTTGAACTCAAGTGGAGTTCCCAAAAACTCTTTCTTTGATTATAAGAGACTTTATTTTAAAGCTAATTTGACTAATTTTTTAACTTAAATTTATCTTTAAATTTTAAAAATAATAAAAATTAAATCTGAAACATTAAACTCTTCCGGCAGCAGAAAGTACTAAATTTAATATTTTTTAAAATTATAAGAGATAATATTTTTTTATCTTCGATTATAAGAAATAAATTTATCTTTAAATTTTAAAAATAATAAAAATTAAATCTATAATATTAAAATCTTTTAGCAACAGAAAGTACTAAATTTAATATTTTTTTAAAATTATGTTTTAGGCTATGTTTGATACAAAAAAAATATATTTTTCAAACAATCTTGAAAATATTTTTTGGAATAAGTTTTAAAATTTTATATTTAGGGCTTCGTATGAGAGCGGTGGCAACAATCATGACTACAATGCGATGGTGATGATGATAATAATGACGTCAGTGGGTTGACAACAATTGTTGTATTGCGATAGTGATGACAATGACAATGTGGTGCAGCAACAGAAGTGATGAGGCGATGATGAGTGTGGTGGCAATAAGATGGGGCGAACATTAGCGGGGTCAGTGATGGTGGTAAAGATGACTTTGTATTTTAGAATTTGGGAGGTGATGTTTTCACATGTAAAAATAATATTTTTACAATGTTTTTTTTTTGCATAAAGTTAATATTATTCACAATTATGTGCAATAAATATTGTGAAAATATCAATTTTCTTGTGAAAGTATCACTTAACTTAGAATTTTTTTTAAACTGTCGAATTTCTTTTTACTTTATAAGCCATATTTTGAATATATTTAAGAGAGTATTTTCCTAATTTTAGATTTTTTATTATGCAAAAAAACTATTAAAAAATATTTTCTATTCCAATAACATAAAATAATAGAAAAAGTTTTCCAAAAATCATTTTTATTATCAAACATAGCATACAAATATAATACATTAACATTAACGACACAAATAAATTCATAAAATTTTGAAAGGAGACCGTTGAAGACAAACTCATTCCCCGAAATCGATCACCAAAATTAAAAAAAAAAGGAGATAATTTCCTCCGCAAAAATTTCCTCATTGTAGGCATTTAGCCTAAATTCCCGTAAAATCTCCTGCCACTTCCGTCTCCCCCAACAAAAAACCAGTCAACATCTTCCCCATTTCATTTCAAACAAAGCTTTTTTCTTCTCCAAATTAGGGTTTTCTTTCATCTATGTTCTTCGACTATAAACCCTAGCTTGGAAATCGTTTCACTTTAATCTATCTATTTATGTATCACCCCGCTTTTCCCATTTCTGGATTTCACACACAAATTAACCCTAATCGCACAAACCCCTTTGCTTTCAAGTTCAGATCTTCATATCCAATTGATCGGTTTCGTACTCGTTCTTCTGGTTCGACGAAGTGTTGTTTTTGCAGGGAAAATTGTATGTAAACTGTGTTTTTGTTGTAGGATTAATTTAATTTGACATAGATAGATATGAAGCATGCGAAGAAGAAGAAGAGATCAAGGGCTTCGAAGCAGCAGCAGAAGCAGCAGCAAGGTACTGGAACTAGAAATGATGGGGATAACGAGGAAAAGATGGTGTTGAACTCCTTGATGGAGGCTTTTGCTTCGGTTTCTATGGAGGAAGCTGCTTCAGCGTATAAGGAGGCTAATGGCGACCCCAACAAAGCTGCGGAGATACTTGGGGTTTTGGATGATCGGGCTATGTCTTGTTCTAGCTCTATCGGAGACTATTCCGCCTCTGGTTCGGAAACGTTTGGTTCTACTTCTAGCACTGAAGTATATGTCGAGAACAAATACCAACCAGTTAATGGGTTTAAGGTTAAGTCGAAGAAGAGGCTTGTTGCTGCTACAGGGACGGTTTCAACGGTTTTGGGAAAGGATTATGTGAGGTCAATGCCAAAGAAGGAGAACTGTATCACTGATCTACGTGCTGGCAAATTGGAACCAGAACAGTTCTTGTGCTCTATGCTAGGAGATGAATGTGAATTGAGCATAGCCGTGGTTAGAGATGTGCTATGTGAGTCATAAATATTTTTTCATGCTTTTTTTTATCAGCATTTTTTCCAAACCAACTAATAATTGTAATTTTGCGGCAAAAGAAAATAAATTAGATTTGTTGAAGCTTTCGAGTTCTCAATTTTAATGCTTGTGAGGTAAAAGTAAACCAAGAGTTGAAATTTGCATTTGTGCAAAATTTGAAGGTAAAAATACTGCACAGGGACATAATATGTAATTATGTATGACATAGTCATGTGGGTGCTTGTAACTATAATCTTCACATATGAGTCATGTTAATTCAACTGTTGTGGATCTATATTACTTTATCTAGGTATCCGGTAGCTAAATCTTTTGTGATCCTTTGATCTGTATGCATCTTTTCAGATTATTCATAACTGCAGTGTTTTGTGCTGTATTCAAGTTTTATTTCTATGCGAGCCAGGATAAGATACAAATATATCGACCCTGAAATATTAAAAAAAAAGTTTTCCTGCATGTAGTCATTGTCGGAAACAAAACATGGTGGTAATATATTGCCAAATATTACCAAGGTGGCCATTTGGCTGTCTTAATAAGTTTTGGACCAGGAATAATTGAAGACAATGCCATGTGCTAACTGTAATTTCTTAAGGCACTTCTAGCATATTGCACGTAGCTACAGTTAAAGTTAGGAACAGGATGACTGCAGTCAATGGTGCAGGACAAAAGTTACAAACATTAGTAAGAAAACAGAATACGCCTATCTCCACATGCAATCAGCCACCTTACAGGGTGTGTGAGATAAACCGACTGAATGAACTCATGTGTGCAAACAAAAGAAACACAGAGTTAACTTAAGTGTCAACAGAAAATTGAAATTATCTGAATTTAAACTTACTGATAAGATTTTGATCCCTAGCATGTGCAAATATATCCATTCTTTGCAACATTTTGCAGCTTTAGTAAAACAAGAAGTTGTAACTTTTTTTAAAAAAAAAGTTCGGGATTATCCTTCTAAAAGGTGGAGTATGAGAAATCAAATATTTGGATTTCACGTGCGTAAGAGTATGTATTTGGGATACTTTACTAAGGTTTTGTAAGAGGTTAGATTTCTTCTATATTAAGTGGTGTTTGTTAAATGTCATCTTTTCACTGACTAGCAAGGATAATAAGCTTTTTGATGGGTCACATTGAGTAGGGTCTCTGGTGATAGTTCCGCAATTTCTCTTTCACGAGGAGTTTGTGAAGTTCTTCTATTGGATCTTATGAGGCTTGGATCGTCCACCTTTAAATTGTTTGGATATGGCAATTCCAAGGATGGCAAGGCAGGGTAGTACAGTTCATGAAAACTTTTATCTCGACCTAGTTTAGGATGTTTCTACTTCGGATTCACACAAAGCTATATATGATATCCTTCGTTAGGTTGTTTACCTCTTTCTTTTGATGTCTTTTTCTTCTCATGTGTACCTCTTTTCACAAAGACATAAATAAAAAGAAGTCTGCTAGTAATAGATGTTTATTGACCTTTTTCTTCAGTTTTATTTTCTCAATATGTATTCAATATTTTAAGTGATGCTGACAATCAAAAAAGGATGATACAAGTGCCAATAAAATGATCTCTTCCTCAAAAGATTGGTACAAGTACTTGATATGGTGGTGCAAATTTGCATGAGAACTTGACATATATTTACCCCTTTCCCTGAAGTCCTGAACCTGGTTTACATATGTGGCGATTGTTAACTTATAAAATAGTCATGAATTTGGATGGTATGTTGCATGAACTGAGAAGCTTCTTTTTTATTTGGCAGGTCAGTGCAAATACGATGTTGAAAAGGTAAAAGTTATCATTTTTTCTGTGTTTCATAGTAGATCACTTGCTGGGTCTTCTTATTATATGTTCTATTCTATCTAAATCACGTTATTAACGGTATAGCATCCAAAAAGTCACTTTTAGCTTAATTAAAACAATGAGCATTGGTGTAATTTATATGTTGTTTGGCTATCATAATGTACATTAGTATGTAAGAGCAAAGCTTCTTGAGTCGGATCTTTTTAAAGTTTCATCATCAATAATTAAGATCAATTGTTTACTTGTCTATTGTTTCTCAGGCTTTGGATGTGTTGCTCGATCTATCTTCTTCCTCCACCCAGCAGCTTGCCACCGGCAGATGTGCTGATGATGGTGCTAATATAAGAGAAGGTGCAGGATCCCTTCTTGAATCCACTGACTATGTAAGTGATATTGTCACTGTTGCTTTTGAGCGTTGTGATATTGACATTAGTCCAGCTATCTTTACTTGCTTGATATTTTCTGAAGTTTGAAAGTGATGAAGACATCCCTCTTCACCTGTTTTTTTGAAGATCTGCACTGTATGAGAATATATTATGGATGAAAAGAAGACTTTTGCTGGTTTAAATTCAAAAATTTTCTTGGAGTCATGGTAGTTTTTAATATTTGGTTTTGATCTGGGTCATGTTACTTAATATGGATGCTCATGTTAAAAAAAAAGAAAAAAAAAGAAGAAGAAACTATGAAAAGAACAGGGTTAACATACGTGCTGCTTGCTCATCCCTTGTAATGGCATAATAGTTATTCTCTAACTCTTTCCGCTATTAAAATTTCTCAGATGCAATTATTAGGTGTTATCATAATTTCTATGGACTTCATATTATCTTTGAAAAACTTTCCATTCCCATGGATTTCAATGTCAAACCACAATATCGGTTTTTCAGTCTCAGGATACTTATACAAGTGATCAGACATTTTTTCTTTCTATTTAACTGATTGAATATTAACCTAAGATGTTGAACAATGTAAAGTCCTTAGGATACATGGATAACTTTATGTCCAGTGCAAGTGATATAATGTCATGCTATTTCTTCGGAACTTGTCACTATATTTTATTCTATATATATCAACTAAGTCTGTAAATTTTCTACAGTAGTACTCCATTTCAAAATGTAATTATGTAAGATTACCAGTGATTTAGTCAAGCTGAACCACTTTTCAGTTCAGAAGTATGATGAACGTTTTTTGAATAATCAATGCAATTACCATATTGTAATATGTAAACTATTAAAAGACTATCTCCACTTTGATTTTTTTTAAGAATAAACGTAAATAGAATCATGTGACTTTTTAGTTTGAAACTGACTTCTGAGAAGTCAACCATGGTCTTTGAGTGAATGGTTTTCAACTATTCATTTGCATCTAAAGTCTCACATAGAGGTTGTTCTGTGTGTGCGTGTGTGTTTTATCATGGGATTGTAATTCTAACCACATACTCACTTTTAGTTTTAACCATGATGTAGGTGGTAATTATTATCTCTAAAGCCAATTGCAATTATCTAGTTACGTACTGATTTAGGAAATTTATACAGTTAACAGATAAGACATCTGACTCGACTTCTCATTCATCTGAAAGTGAACTTCAGGATAATTTTTGGTCTATGAGCAACAATAGGAGGTAACTATTCTATTGCGATGCTGTAGGAGGTAACTATTTTGGTATGATATTGTTGTCTTTCCCTTTTCTTCATTTCCTTTGGTACAATGTAGTTACCTTTTCAATGGCATGCCATCTCTACAATGATATGGTTCTGGAAAGCATTCTTTGTTTCGTTGAAAGTGAATTAAAGATTAAATTTGAGGTTGTGATTTGTTTCTCTCTTCCAATATCTTAACTGTATAGTTGCAACGTATTGTTAATATTTCAAGATGTTATTAGAATAATGTTCTCTACATAAGGCGTTGGATCAATATGCAAAGTTGTGTATCTTTCAGAAATCAGATTTAACAACCTATGTTTTGA
>CM025786.1:6344713-6525919 GCA_014636745.2 Centella asiatica | reverse complement strand
AAAGTTGTGTATCTTTCAGAAATCAGATTTAACAACCTATGTTTTGAATTAGGTCTTGCTAATCTCAGTGATTGTGAAATCTAAAAGTACAGAGAAAAAGTAGACTTTAATAGTTTGCAATATATTTTAATGTGCATGAAATCCATATTTTAGCTGTCTGTGTGCATCCACTGTTGCAGGAGTTAGAAAACTGAGGTTAGATAGAGTTTTCTTATGGAGATCCGAGATCTAATAATGAAAACTTATTCAGAAGCTGCTTTCATCATTTTTTGCCATTTGCTTCAGGAATTATTTTGAAGTTCTTGTTGGTTCAGAAGCAGATTCTTCAAGTGGCCCTGAAGCTCCTATGTCAGAACTCCCGCAGAAGGTTCTGCAATCCTTGTATAACACCCCCAGGAGTTCTGAACATAAACCCAACACTATGAACTGGAGGAATGTGGTAAAGAAAATGGAAGCACTAGGACAGAGTTTTCAGGTTGGCACTTCTGGGGATGAAGGACCAAAGCCACATATCCCTGGTATTCGTTTTGCTTACATATATTGCCCATGAGATTTGATGCTCTATTTCGAGGAATATATTCATTTCTCCATGTTGAATGTCATGGTGTAAAATTAGAAAAGAAATTTTTTAATCTGTTTGGGTCGATAATTTTTTTAATCTAGACTAGTCAATGGCAGGTCTAAGCTGCAAACTGCACAAACATGATTTTAAACTATGATATCCATAGAAGGATAAAGGGATGAGCGATTGGGATTTAGGTTTCTTTCCAGTTATGACCTCTGGTAGCCATTACCGCTAGACAATTCTGTAGTAAACATGTGGACTTCATGTGATTCAACTCGTTCTACATAATAATTGATAAAGTGATAACAGCATTTATAACTTGCGACGACATGGACCTAATGCAATTATATTATGACAATGATAAGAACCATAATATAATCAGCAGAGAGCTCCAAGACCTTTTGGTCAGAATATTGGGAGAAATTTTGAAAGCCTATATATTTATGGGGTGTTTGGTTGGTTATAATTATGGGGCGTTTGGTTGATTCCAATCCATTTCATTCCTTAGTTTGGTTGGTTATAAGTGGTTGGAATTGATTCCAACAGAATCCTCCATTCCTTTTTATGTATTGGAAATGAGCATTACCTAGCTCCCCTTGGTAATCTAGGATTACAACGGATATTGGAATCAATAAAACAGATAAAGACATGTATACCCTTATTATTATTATTTCTACTTCTATTATTATTATTATTATAATTCTTATTAGTATATTATTGTTATTTAATATTATAATATAATAATTATTAGTGTATTATTATTTATATTATATTGATAATATAAATGTATAACAATTAATATTTAATACCATCAATTATTATGTTAATTCATATACATACATATTTATATTAGTTCCAAGAAGGATATTTTAGTAAATTTTCATAATATCATTCCATTCCAAAGTATTCTTTAAATAGTGTACCAAATGTATCAATGGAAAGAACCATTCCCATTCCATTCTGATTCCCATTACATCGTAAATGATTCCGTCAAACCAAACACCCCGTTAATGTGTTACAGATACTGCGGAACCAAGTGTTTTTCTTCAAGTTGATGTCAGGACAATACTATGGTGATTAACGACAATTTCCCCTTCCCTGGAAAAAAGTCATGTTATCATATATTCTATGTATTAAGATAACTGTCATGGTGTAATTGTGCCAGCATTTTATACGCCAAATATATCCCTGCAAATTTCATATAATTACATTGAATATTTATGTGATACTAAAATTGATCTAAAATAGTCATTTAAACTAACTGCGAACGGAACACCATCTCCCAATACTCCCACTTGCAGATTTCAAATTCAAAGTAAATTCTTCTACTCATTGTTATCCCAACCTTTGGCTTGATTGCAAAGTATTTTAGATTCATCTAAATCTCTGATTATCTATAAAAGACCCTCAGAAATCTGCGTGTGTGCGAAGCTTGTTATTATATATATATATATATATTTGGTTTTGGTCTCATAAAATGAGTATAGATGAGATATCCCAAACCCATGGTTGGGCACATGCGTCTAGAACCATCATATCTATTGAAAGAACTCCCAACTGCACCCATATTGGTGCTGAAGCTCATGGATCTTCCATCAGTGTGGTGCAGGATGTGGGTTGCCACCAACCTTCTTTGTCAGTGGGAATCGAACTCAGGTACAGTCCAGAGCTGAACAATCCAATCGCCACAGGACCAACGGATAATTTGCTTGCTTCTAAATGTTGTGTAGCTCATACTTTTGTAACATTTCTTTTGATTCATATCTGCGTATGCTATTTTTTAGTAGAGTTATATAATTAGAAAATATCCCCTACATTCCAAAATACAAAATCTACATGCTTTTGATCCAGTGTTTTGGAGTGGATGTATTATTACTACGAATCCCCTAATAATGCAAAACATGTCCGAACAAGGTTATAGGATTACATTATATATTACTTATTTTTTTGAATTATATTATTGATTTTATATAACTATTTTTAGGGGAAAAGGGAATTGAGCTATAGCTCATTTTTATAATCACCGTTTGTGCTATGCTTCGGTTTCTAAAACATATGAGAAAAATTTTCAGTACGGATTAAAAGGGCATGCAAAAAGAATGAAATATAATTTTTTGAATTTTTCTGAGTTTATTTACATGTTTTTATAATCATATAAAAATTAATAAATCTTAGCATTTGAAAATGTATAAATTTTACATTTTTATAAAAACCATGTTATACACCACAAAGAAAAATGTGCAAATTTATATACCCATCTATTTTTTATATACTTTCAATCGGTACGGCTGGATTTTCTAAATAAGTCTTGAATTCTCAAATATAAAACTAGTGGTTGGGATTTGAAAAATGAGCTATAGCTCAATTACCTTAGTCTTCTATTATTATTCTATTATTTATTTATTTTCTAATTCAATGCATAGGTGCACAATATTTATTGTGTTTCTACTTTTATACTTTTAATATACTTTTTGAGCTACCCCAACTAGATGGGACAAAGATGCAATATTGAGTTGGAAAGAACATAGAGAAAAAAACGTTTTTGATAAATGGATCTGTAACCTATCGTTTTCACTGGCCACATCTCTTCGTAGTTATGTCTATTCAGCTCTTGACTGCATCCAAATCTTGTATATGAAGGGGAAGAATACCAAGTTTGTAGAGAACCCGCGAGGCAGCACTGGGACCTAATGAAGTCATACTATCATCAGGTGTGAAATTTTTGGTTTTTGTCTGAACTGTGGTTTCCTGTATCATCTTCATATATCAAATTGAGTTGTTCATTGAAAGTGGACTCTTGGGTCAAATTTATCCACAGGCAGCTACAGCATATACAAAGGGACAGCATGGCTATGCAACATACCTATCTGACCAGGTGTGTTTGGTACTTTGTTTTAAAAGTTTTTGTTGTTATGCCCATAAGGGTGTGGGATGTTTTAGGGGGAACTGTTGAGGCTAGTTGCATTATCTCTTATGCACGGCCAGGTGTACGTATTTGATGATGTAATGCATTTGTGGCACATGATCATATGCACTACCTCTGCATAAATCTTTTATTGTCTAGGTAAGTTATTTTGATTGTTTATACAACTATGTGCGTCCAGAGATGGTTGAAAAGGATGCCCAGCTCAAGAGTGGTTTATTCATATGTTTCTCCTTTAGTTGTGTCCTTAACCAAACATATACTCTGTCAGATAAATCAAAAATTTTGAAGTTTACTTTTTCATGTGCTTTTTTTTTTAAAAAAATTGATGTGCGTTGTTGTGTCATGTGTAGTTGTGGATTGATGAAAGCTTCAACATGTTGAATAATCTGTAGTACCGAGAAGACACTTTCTTTAGCTGAGAAATACCACCACGAGTCTGACTGTATACTAAAATGGGTTTGTGCTTTGCTCCAGGGAAGGATACACAATAAAAAAGCTCGTGAGGCAGATGTGAAGGCAAGCCAAGATATTTTTGATGCCAGGTTGGTATTTGACTATTTGTATAACATATCACATTCTTTTGCTTAAGATATGGTTTTGATATATTAGATTTACTGCAGAAACAAGAGCATAGAAAATATGATAACCATTGATCTGCATGGACAACACATCAAACAAGCGATGAAAATGTTAAAACTTCACCTGCTATTTGGTGCATATGTCCGCTGTAAGTTTGTGGAATGTGGATTTTAGATTTCTGGTTTCAATATCATCTCGTAACACTTATTCTTCTGTTATACTGTTAATTTTGTGTATATTCCTCATTTGTTCTTCTGCTCTAGCTGTCCGTTGCTTTAGAGTTATCACTGGATGTGGAAGCCATGGTTTGGGGAAGTCAAAACTGAAGCAGTCGGTATGTCTTAGAAAAGTTTTTTATTCATTTTGCAAATTTAGTAAATTAAAAATTGAAGGATAGTTGGATCCTAAAATTTTGCTATGTGGAGTTTATTGAATTTGATCTAGAAAACATATAAATCAACACAGGAGGTTAAGGAATTAGTGGAATAAACTACAAACTGAGAACTACTCCAACCAGTGACTTCATTAAAAGTAATGCAATTTGATTTGGTACATGTATGGATTTAACAAATTCCTTCTAAAAGTTATTGACCATTGGGTACAATCTTTCTCCATGATTGTAACTTTTATATGCGTATATAGCAAGTTGGAAGGTATATAGATCCTACTTGAAAAGGAATAAGTAAACTATAGAAAAGAAGAGACAAGAAAGTTGAACAAATAAATCTTTAGTCTCTAGTTTCCTAGATTCTTGCGAACTGCCCTTTGTTTCTCCATATAGGGCTGCACAGAAAACCAACCAGACCGAGTCAAATCGAGCTGAAACGAATTTTTTTTTTCAGTACAACCAGACCGTTGGTTTAGTTTGTTTTGAAAGCCGAATCGTGCAGTGGCTTTCATGTTATTCATTATCAGACACTGTTGTAACTGATTTGGTCGCATGTAAATTATACATATGCAACATAGATAAAGTTTATAAATCACTATCACTAAGGTACTGATGCACTAACTAGTGGTGCACACGGTTGGTTGTGGTCGGTTTCCACTAAAAAATCCAACCAAAACTGTCTGTTCTGACCATTGCTCCTGTCAATGCCAACTTGTATTATGATTTAGTTCAGTTTGGCTTACCAATAATTTCAGGAGGTTTTAGTTGTGTTTTTGGTTGTACGCTTATACATAGAGTGATATTTAATGATTTTTATCTCTGAAACTCAGCCCAAAGTTTCAGCAAAACTGAAAAAAGAAAAAAAAAACAAGAATGCTAAAGTCAGTTTAATTTACTCGTCATATTCCAATTTTTCTCTTTATATCTTGGTAAATTTCTAACCATATCAGCGTATTCCTGTTTCAATTATGGAGATAAGAGAGGATGAAATAGACATGAGTAGAAATCAACGATTTCATGGGAATTGAGATCTAAGATGTAACTAGAAAGAGAAACGGTGTGAGGAGAGAGAGCCCACAGAAGATGACAAAAGAAGTGGGCGGCCAACTATATGTCAACCATAGTTGTCACATCACGGAGTCAAGTGAATCAGTAGTCGACCTATGAGTTATGCTGAAGCTTTACTCTGAGTTTCATAGATTTAAAATCATCAAACATCACTCTGTAAGTGTATGACTGAAAACCGTCTGAAATTTTTAGTGGTCTGAGCTGAACTAAAACCTTAATACCAAGTTGGCTTGGGCGAGAGCAATTGAAGAACCGAATCTGTTGGTTTTGTCAATCTATTCTGAAAATCATCCATCTCCATAATCCGTTCAAACAATAAAGATGACATTCATAAATAGCTTTCAGACTTATCAAAGCCTCACGTATGATATTGACTAATATGAGGCCATACAAAATTGCAAATAGTTGTCCTCAAGAACAATATGGTAGTGGATACAGTATTTGTCCTCATCATCATCATTCCTTTAGGCAGTGGATATGGTAAATAGGGTAAGAAGTTGGAGGGTTAATCCTTTTGACAACCGGATAAAAACCCCCTCATCTCAGGAATGAAGTGGTTTGTATGTTATCTGGTTTCCAACTTTTCGCCATGTGAAACCGTTATTCTATATCTTCCTATACTTTTGGCAGAACAAGGATTCAGCAATTCTCAGTCTCCCTTGTGTGGGTGTTACCTTGCTGCTTCATGTATGTGTTTTTCATGATCCAGTCCATATTTAATATACTTTTGGAACTATTGCATTTCCAATAAGTAAACGAATAGATGTTCACTATACTACCATGCCTTTGTGTATTCTCCTCATCCAGAAAACCATACCCTATGTTTCCAGCAGAGGGAGTATATTTTTTTCATGAATATTTAAGATTGGCCTTGTGCCGAAGGGGAGTACCTGAAATATGTTAGTTGCTGCATGCAGGTGATTAATCTTCTTCAAAATGAAGGTATTAAATGGAGTGAGGAAAACAGGGGAACCTTGCTAATCAGGCTAGATGGGCAGAGAGAGTTCAGCTTTCTGGATACAGAGAGTGATGACGAATAATATTGGTCCTGGTCATTGCTCACAATTAGTTGGATTTATTCTAACTTCTGGGCAATAGGCTATGAAAAGATCTGGATATATAGGCTAGCTTATCTCCTTTCAGTATTTCTGGAAAAGCGTATGGCTTGGCTTAAGATATGTTGATCAACACTCACAAGTGAATCAGGTCATATAGTGCTGCAGAACAGGTTATAGTTGCAGATAATCTTCATTTGACATATACTTAGAATTGTGTACAATATCTTGGCTCAGAACCACAGCAGCGGCTAACTTCTTGTCGAGGCTCAGGGACATCGTGTTGTATGTGTTAATTTAGTGTTTCTCAAGTAGTATCAAATTGTACAATATCAAGGGTAGTAAAGTTGAGGATGATTCTATTGTCTTCTAAATTTTAAGTTATGAATCATCTCTTTATGGGTTGAGAAAAGTGCGTTCTAAGTTCCATTGATGGTTTACTGAAACAAAAACAGCTATACAGTATTTTCCAAGTTCTACTATAAAATGTATCTCAGATTCTAATATCAAACTACTCCTGCAAAGTACGAGTTGCTTTCATTTTATTATTGTTTTCAAATATTTTATTAATATTTCAAATATAAATTCTTATTTTACTTGGAAAGGAGACACTTAGCAACGATATCAAATCAACAATAACGTCAAAGGTATCCAGATTTAGAAAAAACGAAAATTAGAAAGGTAATTTACAAACAATGTTGGTAATTAATTTTGGTCATTAAGATTGGACATCCTTGATTTGGTAAAGGGAGGAAACTTCAAGTGATCAATTGAGAGTCAATTCCTTACTATTATCATTAACTCATTAAGTAAAGGTAAGATGAAATAAACGAGTTTTATCTTATTAAATAACATTTATCTGAACATTCATTTAAGATGAACATTAAATCAAATATGAAATGAACATGTTCTAAGACTATGAGGTAGAAAGTCCAAATTTGGTCTCAAGTATTGTGGGTGTGGGAGTATAGTGGTGTAAAATTTAAAGGAAAAAGTAAACGAAAAATGAATAATGCTATAACAACTGATATTGAATAAATTTTAAACATCAAATATATATCCATAAATATATACGGGGTATATCAAGAATCATCCCCTAGGAGAACATATCCATATATATACATACATATATATAAAGAACCAAAGGATCTAAAGCAAAATCGTAATACAATCGGGAGAAAAAAAGACTAATGAGAATATTTGTTGCGTGTTTTTTATTAACATGTAAGTTTAGAAAGTCTAATCTCCTTATTTTAAGTTTAAAAAGTAACATTTTCATTTTTGAGAGAAGATAGTCAATGACCAATGAAACAAATGGTCAAATCTATACAATAAAATTTATTCCACAAAGTTTGACAAGTTTAGCGTAGTTTCAATGATGATCTGCTACCTAGGCTAATATTATTTAAATACGACCCAATAATTTTAGTCCATGACTTTTTCATTACTAAACTTTAGTTCTTAAGTTTCTTTTCCTTCCTTCTCTTCTAGTTTATTTCTCTTTTTATCTATATATTTCATTTTCAGTCATTCTATACAATTAGTTGAATGAAATGAAATGATTATATTATTTGTTTGTCTATTCGTCTGTAAATTTCTTTGTTTCATTGCATTCCCTTAAATCAGGTGTATTTTCAATTTTTCAAGCGTTCACCTTTAATCTATTCCCTCATTTTCCCCATCGGTCTGATTTTTCCCCTCCTTCCATCGCCTCCATCATTTCTTCCTGTTCATCCATCGTATTATCATGTCAATCAAACAAACGCAATAACAAAGAATAAGATTTCATTAATAATTTCATTAAAAATAATTCCTGGCCATTAATTTAACATATTAATAAGATTTCATTAAAATTAATTCATCAGTTTATAACTGATAATAAATGATTGAGGTACAATACATAAAGAAACTTAATTAACAAAGTCACACTTCTCCCTGATTTCTCCTTTGTTTCCTGTTAGCACATCAATGGATCCAAGGTGCACCATTGCTGCTGCAAACTCCTTTGCCCAAATTTCTGGAAATTTCACGAATTTTGTGACAAAATCATCTGTTAACGGACTACTAGCAAGGGCTTGGTCTATTCCCAAAACTCCCATCTTGTTCTTCAAATTCTTGTAATATTGATTATCAAGGCGATTCGGGGTAACATTGTCAAGATTCACCAATCCATTTCCATTTGTTGGACACTTTTTCTTCAAAAAAGATGCAAACTTTGGATCCAAAGCAGGATCAGTATTAGGATAAAGGCGACTCGTAACAAAACTACATGCAACATGTCCAATTGAGTGAGCTCCCAACAGTGTTGTCAATTCCTTGGCAGACAGTCCTTTTCTTGTGAAAAAAGTTTGTATATGTTTAACATCAGGGGTTAAGTCGGGAAGATTTTGTCCAACATTAGATGCCAATGAAACTGTTCCATCGCGACGCCCTGAAGGAATACTATAGAAAAAACCACCAACTTTGAGCGTGCTGTCGCGTGCAGCAAAGGCCATAATGTCTGCACATGAAACAGTTTTTGGGCATATAGCTTCAAGCCTGGCCTTGGCCTTATGAATGACTTCCAGCCCTCTTATGGTTGGGCCATTAAAACCGCTATCAATTTCTGCTGATGAATTCCCTATTGACTTCAGTAGTATGGAAGCATCACAACCCTGAAATCAAGCAAAACAATAGTAGAATCATACATTACTTGTAGTCATAAATCTTGAACTTGAATTTGTGATCAGATTTCTAAAGCCATGCATAACAAAAGCCGTTTTTCGTGCATTGACTTATTAACTGTTTCAAAAGTAATCCAGTTTTACAGTACTAAATAACGATACATGTATATCATAGCAATCGGCAAGTTGTTTTCTATATGGTGCTCAAACATACCATAAGTGCGTGCGCGCACATACACGTTATCCTAGTACTTTGGAGAAAAATTATGATCAAGTCCTCCCAATATGAAAAAATTAAGTTGGTATAATTCATATAACTTACTCTGACAAAGCAATCGTGGAAATAAACACGAATGAGACCAGCAGCAATTCCGGGATTGAGATCGATTGCTCTGTTCACAGTCTGCCTCACAATCCGTTCAGCAGATGGGCAAGATTTTAAGTAAAAGCCTTGTCTCAACTGTAAAGTGCTACTGCTGTTATTCTGTGAAGCACAAAACTCTGGAGTTATGACAAGAAATGCCACAAAAATGAGCAAGGCAGCCCCAAAAGTTCTCATTTTCGCCGCGAAACAAGGTGGGAAAGAGCAAAAAGAGATTGATCAGTTGAGAAGGAAAAAGGGAGAGATATCAATTGATGCTTTGTTTTGCTGTATATATAGTAGCCGTGGGTTCTATTTTGCTGCATGGCATGAATGGTTTAAAAGTAAATGTAGAAGGTTATAAGTGTTTGTTTTATTTGTTTGTATTGCATGAAACAAAATGATACTACAAAATGTTGTAGTGCCGAGACTGAATACCAGGAGTTGCCAGCTATATATATACTTTTTCCCCCGTGTATATAAATTCATACTTTTAGCATTTTTATTAAAAAAAATTATACCTATATTTGTAATAAAGATAACAGGGTTCAGTAAATTCTGTTAGGTGAAAAACTCACTATTGTCATCGGGACAAGAAACATAAAATGAGTAATAACAAATAAAACTTCCTCCATTTTAGAATTAGATATACATTTTGAATTTTTGATTCAAACAAATTTATATTGAACTTTAAAATTATTATAATTATGAAAGTTTTGAATGCAATGTAATGTTTGTTTGTCGCAATTATATTAAATTTGAAATTTTAATATATTGTTTAATATAAAAAATCAAAACATATTTCTAATTTTAAACATTAAAATCCAAAAATAAGATATAACAGGTAAATAAGTGAAGATGACAGGCATTAGCGTATATTCCTAAGAATAATTAGTAGTTAATGTAGCATTGCAACTTCCCTTATTCAGTAAAAAGGTGAGCCGGCACATGACCAAGTCTATATATGTAGTGTTAAGGACGGACGCCAAAAATAAAATACAATGCGAGATATATAAAATGGATTAATCAACTTGTCAAATTTCTATTTCTAATTTACGAAGACACCAATAAAATTTTATTGAGCTGTCTACTTCATAAAACACGTTATGTTAATTTATTTTTATTGTATTTGGAAAGTCATTTGAAATTGTGATAACAAAATATTGAGTTTTAAAATCAAAGGAATTCTATGTAGTGATATTTCTTAAGTAATTTAAAATAAAGTGGAGGCTGCAAATTCTGCTTCTGTAGGGATTGTAAGCAAAACCCAAGTGGGTATGAATGATTAGAATTAACTTGCATAATTTATCGAGGTTTAAATAAAATTTGAGAATAGATTGTTTAATTATCAAAAGTCGAGTACAATTTTGAATAACTAGATCAGAATATCAACAAAAACTACAAAATTAAATTTTGAGAAAGTTTGGATAATCCAAATTTAAAATTTACTAAGATTTCATACTACATTCTTCCTCGAACGAGTGCTGGAAGGACGTTACTGATCCAAATACGTAAATTTGTAAATTAATGAGTAAAAGTAATAATTCCTCCTTTATATTAGACTTTATAGTTTTGTTTCCTAATGTTTCTATATTAGTTATTAGGTGCATTAATTACATCTTTTTCTAAAATACCATCATTTAATTGTTTTACTCCTTCCAAAACATTTTATCTCCTAGAAACCAACATTAACTTATGGGTAAGAATGATTTAAAATCTTAAAAAGGGTAAAAATTATAGTATTATGTCCGTACAATACAACATTTTTCTATTTTAATGACGTGTGTGTATAGTTTATAATTAAAGAGAGTACAATCCACTAGCTAATATATGAAAGAAAATTAATAGGAAATGATGCACTTTACTTTTTAAGAAGAAATTTGTGTTTCTTTATTTTCTTTCGAGTTTGGGTGTAAACACCCTTTTGAGGAACGAGCATCATTTATCTTTCGAATCAAACACAAATCAAACTGTTAACCGAGCAATCACGAAACAAGCCAAGTGCAATTAGCACCTGCCACTAAAGAACGTTAATCTGATCTTTATCTTGTTGCGCCCCATGCTTCAATTAGTTTTGAGCCACCGTTCATAATCTTCATGGTCAATGAGCAGTCTAAAACAAGTTTAACAGAAAAATTCACAGGTTTACAGTTGATGCTCCAAGTAGAAAAAGGTGATTTCGTTCACAAGTAAATTATTTGTTACAATTCGGGAAAGATCTATTTAAGGACAGAAAAAAGAAAAGATAATACAAACTACAGAGGAACAGAATAAATTTAAAAACCTTACGGTCCGAGAAAAAACTAGTGTAATCACAGAGGAAGTTCACCGCTATCTGCTATAACGACTTTGCTTTTGGGTGTTCCACTCTGTCCTCCTTCAGCTTCAACCTTATAAACAACATCCATTCCAGTTAACACCTTCCCGAAAACGACATGTTTGCCATCCAACCTGCATTAGGTTTCATAATGAGTTCAACAATGAGGAAGTTATTTTGACCCTAAACGACAGTTACCGACGGTGCAGTATAAATTAGTACTCTACTTGAACAGGAATAATTATGTTGACGAATAAAAAATGCCATGCTGCTGGATACGTATTTGAGATATCATACATGGCAACCCTTTTTTTCCTTCTCTTCTTCAGGGTTTAAACCTTTATTTGTTCATCATTCTGGTGCATGAGTACTTACCAACTCGTAGTGACAGTTGTGATGAAGAATTGTGAACCGTTGGTGTCCCGACCAGCATTTGCCATTGATAGCAGTCCTTCAAAAGGAAAGTCGAAAAGGAAGTGAACGTTATCCAATAATGCAAGATGAAACTAATAAGCATGATATTAATTCGGGGACTACACTTGCAGTTGGCTTGAGCAAACATTGCAATTTGATAGACGGTTTCTTTAAAGGTTTTATAAAAAGAAAACCGAAGGAGTCGACCTAGAAATTCTCAAAAAATATAAACTCTACTGCTGGGTACCTGGCCCAGTATGCTTGATCTTGAAGTTCTCATCAGAGAACTTTTCACCATAGATAGATTCACCGCCTCTTCCATCACCAAGGGTGAAGTCACCACCTTGAAGCATAAAGCTTGGAATTATTCTATGGAAAGCACTCCCCTTGTAATGGAGAGGTTTGCCACCTTTTCCAACACCTTTTTCCCCTGAAATGATGGACACGCATGAATGATGATGTATTAACTCAGACCAATAGTTACCAACGGAAGGAATAGACTCTTAGCATTAGCAATCAAGTCGCAGTTTTAAGAGGTTTTAGAACCACAATAAAGAAATATGTTGGTTAAAACTTTCCATAAAAGTACATTATAAATGAATAAATTATCAAACCAACTAAATATCTGATCCCAATTCTTAAAAACTTTGGATCATGCTCATCGAAGATCTGGACAACTGAAACACCGACTTTTAGATCATGGATATCCCAAGTTTTAGGTTGAACAGTTACAAACTAGATACTTTTCCCAGAAAAAATAAAAATAAAATAACATTAAAAATTAGCAATGTACCTGTGCAAAGTGCTCTAAAATTTTCTGCAAGTGAAAATGTGCAAAATCATTACTAAGAAGAATACACATAAAATAACACAAGGAAAAAAAAAGTTATCTTAAGGATTGCATAGCATATGTAAATGTCATACCTACAGTTTTTGGAACTGTCTTCCCGAAAAGACCCATTACAATACGCCCTGAAAACAAAGAATATCTCAATATATGATGAATATCTAAATTTTATGGTACAATAAAAGAAAATTTGTTTGCACAAAAGCTAAGGATATCCAATGTAGTATTTATGGGTTTACACATAAATCCTTCCCAAGGTAGTATTCAGCCTAGAGAGGAAATGTGAACCAAAAGCTTCCTAGTTTGATAGATACTAAAGCTGGAGAACCAAAAAGAACTTAAAAAAAGGAAGGAGAAAAAAAAACTGGTGCTGAATTCTATAATTTCCACAGAATGTTATCAGACAGGGATTTGAACCACCTTGACAAACTTGGGGACCACATCAGGGATATATGGTACATCTTCAGATCATTAGGCGAGTTTGATAAATACGAATAAGATATTTAAAAGATATATTAGCCTAGCAATCTTAGACCTAAAAAGACCCGAGAGCAAGATAATATAATCCTGATACACTGTCAATTGGATATCATAGACTTGAGTTAAGAAAATATTGCATACCTGCTGGTTTTCCAGCAATTTCAACATCAAAGTATACTTTATGTGTAATTTCTTTCAAATTTTTCTCTTCACTTGACTTTTTTTTTGCCTACATAGACAATGAGTCATAAGTTACCAGATACAACTAACAAGAAGTAAAGCAGATGAGGGGAAGAAGAACAAGAAATACGATGGGAAAAGGTAAAAACACCAAACACAAAGGGAAGATATATCCATTCTTTCTACTCAAGGAATTGGAGAAGTACGCAACTTGAAAGTAGACAAAATGTAGTAGTCTTCTTAAAAGACACAAAAATGACAGCAATAGACGTGTAATAAAATTATTTTTATCAAGAATAACACAGCCAGTTTTCTGTTGAACTTATTAACTTATTTTATGTATCCCTGTTCCAATATTGTCAAAAGCTAATTGCTCATTTCTTTGAACTTATTAACTTATTTTATGTATCCCTGTTCCAATATTGTCAAAAGCTTATTGCTCATTTCTGGTTGCTAACAACGTCGATGAACTGGCATCAAATTAGCAGATAAGTTGACCAATAACTTCATGATACAGAAAGAATAAATAAATAAAAAAGCTGCACTACTCCAAATTGCATATGAATCGTGAAATCATCTAATCTAAATTGTGAGGTGAATGTTAAATTTAAAAATTTTAAAACAAGTTTTAATTTATTGGATTATTTATCAAGCTTGCAATTTTAACCAGGCGAAACAAATCAATTGAACCAGAGCAAGCTTTAAATTTGGAATTTCCAAAATGTCATAGGACAAAACTCGGATTTGTGGAAAGGAGGAGAAATTTTGCTATTAAATATAGAAAATCTTCTAAAAATATTCCTTTTAAAACAAATAATGCTTAGATGTCTGGAGATACCTAACAAAACAAACTCTCGAACATATCACTAGGGTACTTTAATCCATCATGAAAGTCAATCCATCTAAGAATACAGCACAATAAACAACGACGAACATTTTAAAAATCGCGATGAACAGATAAAAATCATCACATAAATCTTTAAATAGCAGCCACAATTTACATATATTCACTCAGATCGAATCTCACTGGATCATTCACAAGTACAAAACAGCTGAAAAATCAGAAAACCTACGATCAAACTATTCAAAACCTATAAGTAACGATGGGATCACAAGAGGGAGAAGGTTCGTCGAAGTGGTTCGAAAAGTACCTGAGCGATAGCTAGGGTTCCGAAAAGGACAAGAGTGAAGAGCAGTGTCACCGAAATCAAGCTCCTACCGGCCATCTCTCTTCAAGCTTTAAGTGTTCGACTTCAGTCTGTCTCTCCGCCCAAGTTTGCGTACAGGCTGCGTTCTAGAGAGAGAGGGAGTTTATATAGATGGGCGGAGGTTAAGAAGTTATCCAATAGAAACACGACACGTGTTGCGTTGAGGTGGTTGATTGGTTCGATAATAGTGGGCCATTTGAGTTGGTAGCCCACGGGGATTCTACTGTTAAAAACTTGAAAAAACGCCCAAACAACGCTCAAACCTAGAGCCCATAGGGTGCCTCACATTTTGAGTCTTAAAAAGTTTTTTTTCTTTTTTTCGTTTTGTGAGTTTAAATTATTAAGATGCCTTTAAAAAATATAATGAAGTTAAAATTGTAATCGAAAGGTTTAAATTCAAATTTAATTGGCATCGGTCTCTTTTAATATCGTGCATACCCTAAACTTTTGGTATAAGAAATAGAAAATCAAATGAAACAACCGAAGAATATTTGGTTGATTGGTTGGATAGAATAAAATTAGTAAATAGGAAAAAAAAATACCGATAGAAAGATAATTATTATAATATTAAATTCTGGTAAAAATTTGTGAATGGAGAAATGATAAATTGTCTGTAAAATATTGTTTGCGAAGAAATAAACAAATTTCATTTATGAGAGTGACTATTTTTTTATTTTTTTTGGTTACATGAAAGTTTAGATGATGGAAGACTCCCTATGCATCTCATTGACCTCGAATCTGAACTTAATTGGAGTATTTGTTGAATCTTGTCAGTTGAACCAATGAGAGTGGGTTTAAAAATATATATAATCTTATGAAACTGAATGATATAAAGAATTAATCTTACACATAAGTAATGTCATGGCCGAAATATTTTTTTGAAAGATATGGAGGTTGAGTTGTGAGATTACTCATTTAAAAGTTTCTTCAAAAATCTTTTTCCAAAAATCCAAGTTTTTTATAAATGTGATGAGGTGATATGATCATTTTTTTATAATGAGTCGCCTTCTAACAAATCTACAAATCTGAAATAATATGTTAGGACACTTTTCTATTTTTACTTTCTTGAAAATTAATTTTAAGATAACTCTTAAATTATGGTCGAGACAAAACCAAAAAAATCTGAGTTCGTTGCTAGGTTGAATAGGGGAATGTGCTAGGTATCCCCTATCCTCGCTGTAACTAGTGACTTTTTTTTACATTTTATTTTTTATGAAATCATCTCTTAAAACCTGAAGTTGTCTTTGAATGAAACATTAAAATGCACGTGTGTGCCAATGTGTGTAATTCGTGCATTTTCATTATCAGTTTTGGTTACATATTACAAGGGATAAACTGGAAGTGAAGGACCAGTCCTAAAGTAACCAAACAAAACAACTTATACCCGAAACAAACCAGAAATTACAACATTGTCTATATAAAAATTAGCTAACTTAGAACTAGATAAGGTGAGTTTCCATGACTGTCGGCTCCGGTACTGCAAATTCTCTGTTGTTGTCCAAGAATGGTTTTAACATCCATGAATCATTAGCTCAGGTGTGACGACCCGGAAAATTTGTTTATCTATAAATAATTTATTCACTCATTTTATTTTATTTTATGTTATTATATTTTTTTATTAATGGGAATATGGTTATTATATGACGCTTTTGGTTATATGAATATTTTTGGACTCATTAAAAGGGGTTATTGTTGTTTGGTTATTGGTTGCAAGGTTAAACAATGATGGTTATTTTTTTTATGACGTCATTGTGTACGAATGCTAATTAGAGTAGTAAGCTGCTTGTGTGTCATCAAGTGAATTAAACGTATATGCATATAAGACAGCAGGCTTATTATGATGCTTAGTTGCTAAGAATCATGATGAGCAGCCATTTTACCGTCCAGATTAACCAATCATTTTATTTCGCAGCTTAATCTCAGCCTCCTATAAATACCTCATTCGGAGGAACATTTCAGACTCTTTTTCTTTAAAGATTTTCTTTTCCAAAGTTCTTCTTTAAACCTACCATCTCCGTATAAATTCAAGTTTCTCTCTTTTGGACAATCACTATCAAACAGGCTTTGATCTCTTTCATCAACCCAGGAGGTAAGAATCTTAAGTTCTCTTTTGCCTTTCTTTTTGTTTGGTATTCAAGAAGTTTAGTTGTAGGAGCAAGTCTTTAAGAAAGAAAAGAAAGGATTATATCCTTTTGTGTCTAGAAGTGTTGCTCATAGCTTAAAGCATGTTGAGAGTTGATTATGGAGTTGTAGCTGAGATCACCACCTTTGGAGAAGTGAGGAAGACGACCCTGTATTTGAGACGATGTCCAACCTAGTCTCTGATGGGTTGGAGTTAGTCTTCGATGAAGGAATTGTTAGTCTCTGATGAGATCTTGTTAGTCTCTAATGAGATGTTGTTAGTCTCTGATGAGATGTTATTAGTCTCTGATGACGTCAGCATTAGTCCCCGACTGTGTTGATGTTAGTCTCTGATGACGTCAGCATTAGTCCCTGACCGTGTTGTGTTAGTCTCTGATGATGACGTCAGGCTTAGTCTCCGATAGAGTTAAGATGACGTCATCAGTCCCTGACGAGTTAATTAGTCCCCGATGACGTCAGGTTTAGTCTCCGATGGGCTTAAGATGACGTCATCAGTCCCTGACGAGTTATTTAGTTCCTGATGATGTCATCCTTAGTCTCCAACAGGCTAAAGTCTAGTCCCTGATGATATCATCCATAGTCTCTGATGATGACGTTACCCTTAGTCCCCGATAGGGTTAAGATGGCGTCATCAGTCTCTGATGAGAAATTAGTCCCTGATGATGTCATCCTTAGTCTCCGATGAGTAAAGATGACGTCAGCAGTCTCTGATGGGTTTAATAGTCTCTGACGAGTGAAATCTTTCCCCGATGGGCAACCTTAAGCCCTGACAACCATTTTCTTTATGAATAGCCATCTTTTAAGTATGGTTTTCTTATGTTATACCAATAATGATATTTTACAGAACCCTTTCTCAACCAGTATAGTGAATCTAGCTAAGGACCAAGGCAAGTATATATTCATTCCACTTCTTTCTTACGGATTACGTATAATCATTGATTCAATTTACGTAAATGAATGATGTTAATGCCTATGCATGATGATGAATTCTTTTATTAAGTAACGTACGATCATTGAATCCGATGTACGTGAAAAGATTATGTTTGGGTGTTGCAAGTCATGGACTTGTATGCACACCCAAGTAACTTCTGTATGGATATATATAATTTCGCCTGTGATAATCACTGTCTTTTAATTGTTGAGCACGCCAATATGTGTTGTTGGCAGTCGCTACTTTTAAATGATTAGCACGTCAAGGCTATTCAAAATCAAGAAAATGTTTACAGGAAGATATATCCATATGGAAAGTTAAGGGGCTATTGAATACTTTCGCCTGGTATTCTGGCCAATGATGATAAAGAATGATAAACCAAGGCAAGGCATCGGTAATGTGATTCTTTCCGCAGACCATATGCTTTCTGCGAAGGACTACGTATGTCAAATGATGAATCAAACGATCAGGCTGACCAGCTGGGATGAAATTTGATTATGTATGGTAGTCAGATAATGATCAGTCTGGTCAGGTGATGCATTATCTGATGAATGAAGGGAGAATCATGATTTATTGAAAGAGGGTTAACCCTTGATATCACTCGGGCACCATAGAAGATATATGTTTATTGTTTTATCAAGAGGTTTTGGCATTGCTTTGTCCAACCTCAGTGAATATTAAAGCTTTTATCTGATTCTTCTTGCTTATGGTTATATACTTGCTGAGCATAAACGCTCATGTGGAATGCTATGAATGTTTTTCAGGTTATGTCGTAAAGGTTGAATCCCCTAAGAAAAGGAAGGAGAGAATGGCTTAAGGGTGTTATAGTTGTAAGGCCATATGAGCCATCTAGAGTTTTATTTCCGCTACAGCTTGTTTCTTTTCAAGCTATGAGGTTTTGTAAGATGATGTGGACCTTAAGATTTTGTTATGATGTATTTAGGGAATATATTTTCCACAAGTATGTTGTTAAGGCTTGGCTGTGTTATTTGTTTTGCTGTTATGTTGTTGTGTTGTAGTTTTCTGGTGCAGCCCGGAGTTCCAGCCTGGGGATCTCGGAGACTGTCACCCAAATCGCAGACAGTGTCCGAGGCCTGGCCCGGAGATTTTCCGGGGGTGCCACATCAGGCGTGACACAAAACAAAAGGTTAGAAAGAAATCATAATTGTGTAAATATATATATATATATATCAAAACAAAGATCAAATCATTTTTTAGATCACATTATATAAACTGAAATCAAATAGAAATCAGATCAAATCATTTTTTAGATCATATTATATAAAGTGAAATCATATAGAAATCATAATAGGACAAAATATATTTTGACAGAATGTGAGATTGTATGATATGCAAGTGTATAAGAGATTAAATATGAGGGTATTTTCAAATAAAGATAGCTATAGACAAAGTTATTTTGAACTGGAAACCACTCTTTTGTAGGAATATGTGTTAGGTTTCGACAAATAAAACGCAGCGAAAAAAAAAAATAAAACCCTAACCCGAGGATTCATGCGAAACAATTTAATACAGATGGTTTAAGTTTTTACCGATTAAAGTTGCAAAATTCAAAATTTTGATGAGGGTGTTAAACATCTCCGAATCTTTAATGCAATCCAACTGGACGGCGCCTCTACGGTATCCACACGAACACTCCATGAACCGTCTCACGACCCGAAGTAAGGAGAATTATAGTACTAGTTGTTGAATATGTTTCTCTCTCTCTCTCTCTCTCTCTCTCTCTCTCTCTCTTATGAGCGGTTAGAGTTTTTCAGAAAACGTATATATGAGGGAACGACTGATATATCCTATATATAGCTGTGTATAGAGTAATTTCAAACCTTAATCTAATTAGGAGAATAAAATCTAAATTTTATATTTATTATATATTTTAATCAAGTCTCACTTAATTAATATATATATATATATATACAAATAAATATATATTCGTATTTTTTTCCAAGGGACTCTACTATATACAGATTACATACATATAATTTAAAGTCATGATTTAAATAAAATCAATCTTATTGATATATTAAAATCACTAACATTAAAATTATATCTCCTTAATGAATGTTCTTAGTGTGCGACCCTGTATGTTATTATTACGTTGAAAATAATTTTAAATTATATTATAAAATTATAAACAGTGAGTGGCATCTAGTAATATATCATTGTTACCTAAGTAATAATAAAGTCGTCAATTCGACACAACTTTTTGTGACCAATATTTCAATGTAATTTAATCCTTTTAACCTTGATATCTAAGATTAAATTCAAGGCATGGATGTGTCATCCTCTTCACAATTTAATCTCAGTTTTCTTGATCAATGAGTAGACTATATGAAACAAATCTCTATTTGAGCATGGTCATGCATTTCATAGTCTCACTCAATCAAGATGCCTATAGATATCATCCCTAATTTATAGGAGGGTTAAATTTCATCTACATCATTCTCATTTCTCACATAACTCATAATGCATCCAACAATCACTTTTATCATCCACCCGGTTAAAGGTGACTTTTGGCAATGTCAAAACACACAACTCCTTATGTAGAAATGTCATGACTACAGGTCGAAGGACCATTACATCATTGTCACTATGAGAATTACTTATGACATATAGCATAATGCTTCATGTAGAATTCTCTTGAGTCTGTCTAATACATTGTTCTCTAATATGTACCTATGCATTAACTTAATATATCTCGTATATATTTATGACCAATGAGATGTGACCACCAGTGAATCCACATACTAGTCTCAATGTATTATTGTTGTCCCACTAACAATAATACTCGACTAAGGACATTTAAGAATAATGATATATATAACATACTTATATGATCTCATATTTAAATCACATACTCGAATTTATATAATTAGTATCATTCTTCTAAGGACATTTATTATGTTAACATTTATATAACGCAGTAAATAAAACATAAAAGAAATTATCATTTAACCAAAACATAACATAAATATAGTGTCACAATCATTACATAATTGACCACTAGGGCATACACTCCAACAATATGAACAAACGTTGACTAAAGTAAAAGATGGAGAATCAAAAGGCGAGATAAATAAACAGTTAAAAGCCTTGATTTTTTCTGATTGATATAGAACATGAAAATTACAAAGATGATTTTTGTATAAGGAAATAAGGCATTTTCCTTAACTAAAACTCTAAAACAGCTTCTGAAACTCTGTTACAGCTTTTCTCTCTGTATATTTTTTTATCACCCTCTCTCTCTGGTCCCTTTTTCTATTGTTTGGGGTCTCTATTTATAGGTCAACTCCTTCGTTCTCCAAGCTTCCTCCATAAGTTGTGTCTTAAAATATCTCTACTATTTCCCTAGTAATTGTAGCTCTGTCACATGACTTTCCTTTTTTAGATAACCTTTCTTGCACGCCAAACATATTATATGACCCCTTTTGCAGCTGGTCTTTTCTTATTGGACCGTCTTCTTTATTTTTTATTTCTTAACTTTGACTGAGTTAATGGATTGCTGGAGTCAATCGTGTGTCTTCCCACAGGTCATCTTCAATCTCTGATGATCATCTTGACTTTGATGTAATGATAAGTCCTTGTAATCCTATGCAACAATCTCTAATATAACAAATTTTTTAGTCTCTAATGTCGCAACTTTAGTTCCGACAAGCTAATCCTTAATCTCTACTAGGGCTAAGACTTAGTCTTCGATGGGTTAAAACTTAGTCTCTGATAGGGTAATGTTGCAAGTGAGTGGTGAGAGTTGATCTGAACTTTCATTTGCTAACACAGGACATCATCTTATGAAGATATAATGCATTTTGGGTGAATAACATCCTCTGATGATGCTAAACCTTTTAAAATGACATATCTATCACTGTATCATTTCTGCAATTTAGTCTCTAATGGGATAAATTTGTCTCTGATGACTAATTTTAGTTTCTGACAGTATAAACTTGCAGTAGATTTGCAAAATTGTTTCCGAGCTTTCCTTCCTTGGTATAGGTCACCATTTGTTGGATATACAATATTTTGGGTAGGCAATATCCTCTGATGGTGTTTTGCACTTGGGGATGACATTATCTATCATTTCATCAAATTTGGAAATTAGTCTCTGATGGATTAAAATTAGTTTCTGACAATGTAATTCATCCCCTGACGCGCTAGTCTTCGACAGTGTAATTATCCCTTAATGCTGAGAAACATCCTCTGATGCTAGACTTTGGCACTAGGATGGATTTTTCGAAAACTTTGGCGATGGCCAAAAATGACGTTGGCGCTAGTCATGTTTATCCCTTGATACCCAGACTTTGGCGTTAATGTGGATTACCCGACGACTTTGGTGTTGAGTAATTTATCTCATGATGCCTAAAATTTGGCGTTAGTGTGGATTACCCGACGACTTTAACGATGGATAATCTTTTAAATTTTATTCACCAACATCCAATGTTGCAGTTATCAATTTCATGCACTCCTCAAAAAGAAACATATCAATCCTGCACTTAACATCAAGATTTAATCCACCAAACCTCACTCCATATTTGACTATTTTCTTTTATTACATAAATTAAATAAATTCAAAAATGTGGTGTTTACAAGTAATCTAACAAATAGTATAAATTTTATTTTATTCTCATATTATTTTATTTCATCTAACTAAACGTAAAGTTAGAATTATGAAAAGATTCAACTGAAATTGAACTGACTTGATTTGGTTCGACACATGACTAACGACGAAGATAATTTTTTATTAAATATTTTTAAAGTTATTGAAAATACGAATTTTGTACTTAAAACTATCATGCATGGAGAACTTCAATAACGAACAAGAATAATGAACTATATAACTTTATATGCCAAATAAAAACATAAAATGTTACAATTGATCTCGTCTGCTTTCTAGAGTTCGAAAATTTGAGTTTGAGCTTGTGGCCAAAATAATTATAGTCATCTCTTCGTTTTTCTCATTGGAAGATAAAAAGTAGTGTTTCTAACTTTAGAATCAACACATAAATAACATTATAAAAAGAGTTTCTAAGCACCTCCTACCTATAACCTATGTAGACAAAAAAAGAAAAGAGTAATTGAACTCTACGCATACGACGGTAAAATGGATTGGACATAAAGAGCAAGAGGCTTGCAAAAATATTTTTTGGAAAATATTTTTTTTGAAATTATTTATGAGAAAATGATCTATTTTCGGTATTTGATTGCTATATTGAAAATAAGTAAAAATATATAAGTTGTCTTATAAGAGGTAAAAAGATAATTTTTTGAAAAGTTTTAAAAAAACTATAGTAATATAGGGTATCTATTTGTAGATCTTGAAAAATTATGAATTGTGATAATTTTTAAATATTTTTTGGATATATATTTTAAGAGTTATAAATATTTAAAACAAAATAAGAAAAAACAAAACTCACAAGATGGTGGGGCTTACTAAAATTCTCTCTCACCATCCACTCTTCATCCACGTTTTTTCTTTTTGTTTTTCTTTTGAAAATGTTTTCTCCATTTCAAAATAAGAAATTATTTTCTCCAGTTTTCATATAAGTTTTTCTTTAATCAAAAATCATTTTATTTTCACTTAATTTTCATAAATAACTAAACTTTTGAAAATGAAAAAAAATAATTTTCAAGAATTCATTTTTCCTCCGTCAAACAGAGCCCAAGGCTCCATTTAATGCAAAAAAAAAATATTTTTTAGAAAACGTTTTCTACAAATTGTTTTCTCTAAAATCATTTTATGAGAAAATGATCTATTTTTCAGTGTTTTATTGCTATATAGAAAATGAGAGAAAATATATAAGTTGTATTTTAAAAGGTAAAAAGATAATTTTTGAAAAGTTAATATATATATATATATATATATAAAAATATGGGTATATATTTTTATAGATGTTGAAAAATTAAGAAATATGATAATTTTTAAATATTTTTTTAATGAGTTATAAATGTTTAAAATAAAATAAAAAAATAACTTTTGACCATATCTTAACTTTGTTTTCTTTAGCAAAAAAATAATAATAATAAGGAAAAAAACAACCCACAAAGTAGTGGGTCCTATCAAATTGTTTTCTCCCCATTTCACTTTTTATTCATATTTTTTTCTCAATGTTCTTTTTTGAAAAATATTTTTCCTATTTCAAAATGAGATTTTTCCTACTTTTCGTCTAAGTTTTTCTTTTGACTGAATTTTCATAAATAACCAAACATCTGGAAAAAAAATTCATTTTTAAAAATTTATTTCTCCTCTAACAAACGGAGCCTAAAATTGAAAAAGTCCCATTTCTTTAAGAGCCCAAATGTTAGGCTCAAAATACTTAAAATTTATAATAGGCTGGCCGCTCATGACTCGTGATCTTGGGCTTCTGTTTGCTGGGTCCAAGTAGAACAATGATATGATGACGTAAAATGGTAAGTAATTTTTTCAATACATCTAATAATTTTTAATAGAATTTATTTTATGTAAATTTAATCATACGGTTGATAGAAAATAAAAAATACATGCAAATTTATCACGATTTTACAATATAAAACACATTCATGTTAATTGTTGAAATTTAATACTCCTCTGTCCCAAAAATGATGATCGAAGTACGATTTACACATAATTCAAGGAGATCATTTTTTTAAAGTGAATTTTTCACAGTACCCTTTAGGTGAGTCTATCTAATATTTTTTAAATATAAAATTTGTACTTATTATTTGTTTAAAGAAGAAATTGAGTCCACTTTAAAGGATAAAATAGTCATTATGTCATTTTTGATGTACTTAAGTCTTCTTTATTTTGACAAAATTTTGTTGTACTTAAGTTATCATTTATAGGACGGATGTAATATAATTTAAATAGTTGATATTTGATGATTTTTTACTTATTAAAATCATGTGTTTTACATTGTTTACTTATGTGAAACTTGGTACACCATCATATTTTTACATGTTCTATATTTTAGATATTTTGAGGGAAATGGGGAATCAAGAGGAGCCAAGATCTTGTTGTAATACTTATAACTTGTAGAAAAGTTCATGCACAACACGAGTTTTATTTATTTTTTATTTATAATTTTTAGTATTTTTCATGTACCTAATATAATTTTTCTTTTTAATATATTAATATAATATAATTTTATTTGTAATCTTTTCATGTTTTACAAATTATTTTCATGTAGTATTGTTTTATTATTTTTTTGATTGGAATGTAAGAATTAAATGAAATATTCTATTCAGAAATTTATTTATCAGTTAACTAAGATAAAAAATTTATATTTTCTTCATGTTGTTATTATCATTGTTCTACGTACAGTCAATAAAAAAATAATAATTGATTATTAAAATAAAAACAATTTATCAAATATAGATTATGTTTTATACATTTATATTTTGTATTAATGTATAGGATAAAATAAAATGAATTTTATCAATTGCCTCATATTTTGTGCATACTTTATAGATAATGATGTTATATGTGACTATCACATAATTATTCTAATTATCTTCCCTATTTTTTTAATACTAAATTTCAGTGAAATTTATTATTTTGTATTTCAATCAATTCAATAATTTTAACATTATTTTTCAAGTGATTTGATTAGTTATTATCTATCTATACTATGCTCTCTATATTAAAATGGCAAAACAGACTTTTTCACTTATGCATAGTACAAATATATTTGTAATTAAAAATTTTATTACAATAATTTATTTTATTGTTGTAAATTTGATAAATGACTAATTTTGTTATAATTTGATTTAATTATAACTGATCAATTATAGTAGATTACATAATTATGTTTTATTATTAATTTAGTTATAATCATTTTAAGTAAATAGGTTTATTTAGTGATTAAATTATAATTAACTTGATTGTAACTATTTCATTAAAGATGATTTCTACTTGGTTACATGATTGTTTTTTTAATTGATAAGATTATTATTATTATTACTACTACTATAATATCTATTTTGCAAAATTTGATAGTAATCTTTGGTTATTAATAATTTATGTTAACATGAAATTAAGGAGACTTAACATACTAAAAAGTCCATTTGAGAAAGTCATCTTATATATAAATTATTTTTTTGTGTGTGAATTAATGTATAGTAATAGATTTTTTTATAAATTAATAAATAGATAGTAGATAGATAGATTTGATTACAAGTAAAATTTATTGTAGTAACTTAATTTTTATTAGTTCTACTAACTCTAGTTAATTATTAAAACAAGGTTGGTGTGCAATAATCAAGCATTTGTTTTACTTAATAATAAGATTGAAAGAAGCATATATTAACTCCAAGCTAGTTATGTATATTGATAATATTTTTCTAACTCAAAAATTAATTCAAGATTTATATTTTTAAAATTTCATTTTTAATTATGAAACGATGAGAGGGATAGCAAGAATCAACTAACCACCGACGCGGACCGTGGCCCGCGACCCGTTTGACAGATATAAGAAGAAACCTTGGCTCCACACGGAGACAGTTGTGAAGAGAAGGAGAGTGAGGAGAGAGGAGAGAGAGTAGAGTTGGAGAATGAATGGATGTGCGCGAATTTCGAGAATTTCCAAGGAGGAGTAAATGGCGGAGGAGAAGTTTCCATCCACGTGCATTAATGTTGGGGAGTCAGTAAAACCTTCCTCAGAAACAGACTGTGTTGTTGAGGAGAGAGATCATCACCATCACAGAATTAAGCGGCAGAACAATGCTGATGCTGCAGCTGCAGCTGCTCACCACTTTCTTCTTCTTCATAAACCAATGGGTTTGCTTTCCAAAACCAGACCACGCTCCTTTCTCCCTCTTCCCCCACGTTTTCTCTACCCTTTGGCCGCCTTCTTCTCTCTCATCATCTTCCTCCTCTTTCAGGTACCTGCAAACCCTTTCTATATATACAATTATCTTGATGCCTACGTATAGCTTTATTCGGTTTTACATCTTCTGTTTTTGTTCCTTCTTAGGTGCTACATTTTCTGATTTTGTTATCTGGGGCTTTTTGTCGAACATGTTGAGTCAAGGCGTTACATTTTTTCTAATTTTGTTCATTGGGTATTTCGTCGAACATGTTACTGTTACAAATTCTGATTTCATTCGTTCGCAGTACAGGTCAGCTGTGAATGTGTGCGCCATTACTTAATATAGGGGTTTAAAGAGTCAAATTGAACTTGTCTACAATTTATCAGTTATTCATTTTTCACATAACATAAACCGACTAAATATTCCCTCGTTGTCACAGCGGATCGGCTGTCATTCGTTGGGCATTGTGTTGAACATGCTAGTATGTTGAAGTGTTACATTTTCTGTTTGAGAATTATTATTTCCATAAGCTTTTTTGATATCCTACGTGTGGCCCTCAAAGTTGTACATAATATACTTGTATTGTGCATTGGTGTGAGTCCATTGTTGAAATTAAAAATTAAAAAAAAAAACTTATGTGGAAATATCAATTCCTTTCTTTTTTGTTCTTCGGGGCATTGTGTCGAACAAGTTATGTGTCTCAGATTATTTACACTGAAATTTTCAAAATCCATCATTATACTAGTGGAATCATTTCTATGATCTTTTATGTTACAAGTACACAATGCACCAAATGTGAGTCTCACACATGAATATATATATGTGTGTGTGTGCGTCTGTGAACCTTGGCAAAAAATATATAAACCTTGGCAAAATATGAATTCCCTTATTATGTCTGCATAAATCGCTTAACTAACGGTTGCTATGGATATGCTTAAGCGTATAGCCATAGTAGTATACTTGAACAAAATGTGACAAAAAAGGATCTGTGATGGCTTTCTTGGACAGCATCAGTTTGTAATAATTTATGTTTTTGAGTATGTATGTTTTATTTAAGGTTTGTATACTAATTTGGTTCAAATGCATGTGGTGTTTGATCAATCAGGTGAACAGTTTTGTATCTCAGACCAAAACCATAGCAGGTCATAATTTAGAACCAACACCATGGCATCAATTTCCAGCCAAGACCGATGAAGAAACTGGATATACAAAAGCTTCCAAGATCATACATTGCTCTTACTTCAAGTGTGGAAGAAGCAGCAACAATATTCCAGTTCAAGAGAAACAGTCTCAATTGAGTAAAAATAGTGAGACCTGCCCTGAGTTCTATAGATGGATACACCATGACCTGGAGCCCTGGTCTAAGTCTCGTATATCACTAGCCCATTTAATGGAGGCTAAGAATTCTGCAGCATTTCGTGTCGTGATTATCGGGGGCAGACTGTATGTGGATTCTTATTTTGCCTGCGTGCAAAGCCGGTCTATTTTTACCGTTTGGGGTCTGGTACAGCTTCTAAGGAGGTATCCTGGGAGAGTTCCGGATGTGGATTTGATGTTTGATTGCATGGACAAGCCCATTCTTAATCGGACAGAGCATGCATCGATGCCTTTGCCCCTATTTCGCTATTGCACCACGCCTGAGCACTTTGACATCCCATTTCCAGATTGGTCTTTTTGGGGCTGGTGAGAATTGTTCTCCAGTTGATTGTGTTCGCTTAAATAATCTATCATTCTTGTTATGTTTCTCCCTGTACTTTGATCAATTATTATTGGAGACTGCAATTTATTATGTCATGCAAAGACCTATATTTAGGGAAAGCTAGCATCAATTTCGTGTTTATTTTTGGTACTTTCCGAATTCGATTATATCACAAAAAATGAAGTAAATTCGATGCAAGTGCTTGAAAGGTGTAAAATATGGATGACCTCCTTACATTAGATTGATTGATTTGTGATTATTTCTTGAGTGATGATTTTTGATGTTTTCAAATCTCTTGCAGGTCAGAGATAAATATATCACCCTGGGATGAAGAATTCAAAAGCATTAAACGAGGTTCACAATCTAAAAGTTGGAAGAATAAGTTTCCTTTTGCATACTGGAAGGGAAATCCAGATGTTGTTTCTCCAATTCGTATGGCACTGCTGCAGTGTAATGATACACAGCAGTGGGGAGCACAAATTCTGCGTCAGGTTTTGACCTTTAGACTTGAAGAAACCAATATTATTCTGTACCACCTGAACGACATTGAGAATTTTCTTTTTGACCTTTCCCCCCCTTTTTTGTCATGAATTATACAGAATTGGTTGGAGGAAGCAAAAAGTGGGTTTTCAAAGTCCAAACTTTCTTCTCAGTGTACTCATCGGTGAGTTACAGAAGTAGGGCTTAAATCTTTCCTACTGATGCATGATTAAAGATCATTGTAATGCAATTTATTTTCCTATTGATTACTTTGTGGTATTTTCTTTGATCTTATAGCTATATCACATTTCTGCAGGTATAAGATCTATGCTGAAGGCTATGCATGGTCTGTAAGCTTGAAATATATTCTGTCTTGTGGTTCGCTTCCTCTAATTATAAATCCACAGTATGAAGATTTTTTTAGTCGTGGTCTCATTCCTAAGAAGAATTACTGGCCTATATCTCCTTTTAATCTATGTCCATCAATAAAGGTTGCTGTTGACTGGGGAAATGCAAATCCACATGAGGTAAGGTTTCACAATTATACCTCTATGGTTGCTTTTATGATCTATTTTGTTGCTTTATATCACCTAAGCTATATTCTGACTCTAAATTCCAGTTGCATTAACAGTTTCCAATAGTGACAAGAATAAACTAGGAATAGCAGAAGAATTACGTCTCTATATCTCGGTGCTTGTGGCTTACCCTCCGTAACTATAGACACCAATATAGGGCATCTGCTCTGACAGCTCATATTGCTGGTTTTTGTTGGTAGAAATATAAGCTGATGGAATTTTTTGATTGTAGTGGCAGTTTTGGTGCTGGGGGGTTAACACATGGGGGGAGAGAATAGAGATTTGTAGCAATTGGCTTTTCCTTGCTATCTAAATTAAAATTTCTTCCTTATACCTTTTTCCCATCGAAGCTGCCTACTGAGAACAAAGTATTTTAGGAACTCATTAGCATGAGCTTCCTAGATTATTTTGTTCTTTCATTCTTTTGTTCCTCCACCTACCCAGGTGGCGGTATGCAGAGCCTTGTTAGAAGCTGCAATTTGGTCTTACGGGTGTTTAGTATCACTGCTGCTTCTGTTGAGTTTGAATTTATGTGTCAAATATACCAAGTAAACCGAGACAATTAAAATGTTAGTAAGCAATTCATAAAATGAGGCAGAGAAGGAGATTAACCATTTAAATCTTGATGAGACCAGGACATTTCATTCTCAAAATTTTGTTTTGCGTGTATTCTGTTACTGAACTGGGCAAGAGCTTTAAATTTGTGTGTAATACGGCTGCTTGACTGTGGCAAAAGTTCATTTTCATCAATTGATACCAGTAATAACTAGCAAGTTAAAAATGTGTTGTGGTTTTCTGAATTTTGATGGAATAGGCCGAGGCAATGGGGAGAGCAGCGCAAGACTTCATGGAAAGTATAAGCATGGATCGGATATATGATTATATGTATCATCTCATAACAGAATACTCAAAACTGCTGGACTTTAAGCCTGTCCGACCTCCATCTGCACTAGAAGTGTGCGCTGATTCTGTGCTCTGTTACTCTGATGAAAAGCAAAGACGTTTCTTGGAAAGGTCAACTGCATATCCTTCGTCGGACCCTCCATGCAAACTCCAGCCTCCAGATAGTAAGATTATCAGTGATTGGGTTGAAAATAAGAGAAAAGTTATTCAAGAGTCTGAAGTTATACAGTAAGTTAGGAAGGGTTAAAAAAGAAAAGAAAAAAAAGAAGAGAGAGACAAGTAGCATAACTACATGTGCTCCAGATGCCTCTTTTTGAGTACAATAGTTTTCAATTTTTAGAATCAGAACACTTCAGAACTATCACTTTTTTGTTTCTTCTTTTTCATCTAAAGAATTCAGTCATTGTTTACCCATTATAAACTTTTATTATAGGGTCTTTCATATATACTAACGATAAGTATTTAATACTTGTAGCACAATGATTCTTTTTCTTGCTATAAATTCATTTTAAATATTGATGCTCTTTATTCTCTCTCTCGAGTCTTGTCATGTATACTAAACGTACACAGTCCATGGGTGGCTTAAAATTGAAACACGAAGGAAAAGATGTTCGGGTGTACAATTTGGAAATACTAGGAACCTGTTGTCGCATATAAGATAAGATATGATTTGATATTGAAGATTTCATTAAAATTATTAATATTTTTATTAAAAAAGTTATATTTGAATTTTTTTTATTGATATTACTATTCATGTTTAATTGAAAATTACTCCCTCGGTTCCATTAATTAAGCATTTTTATTAAAGCCTTTCTAGTAAAGAAACTTAGTTAATAAAAAAGTTTAAACGATGCGACGAAAGGAGTACTATTTTAAATAGTAAAATTTCCACATAAAATTTGTCATTGATAATCAATTAATAATAAAATAAAAAGATTGTAATGACAATTCTAAAAAATATAATATAATAATAAAAATTATACAAATATAACTGTTTTTACAGAACAAATATCATTTTTAAAATATAAATGGAACAGAGAAATTACATTTCATATATATCATAAAATCTGTTAGCGTTTCCATCAGTTTCTTCTTTCTTTGGCAAATGTGTATGGAAGAATTATTAAATACTACGAAAGTACATCGATTACGATCTTAGCTGTGATCTTTGACAAGAGAAAATAATAAAATACAGAAAAGATCAAATTGTCTTTCCCCAATAAAATTACAAGTCAACTGAAAGTTTGGGATGATAATTTTTCACGGTGGAATCAGGGTTGGGTTGGAAAATATCAAAAATGAGTTTCTACTGGAGCAGTTACTTTTACGGTACTTGGCTCAGTTGGTGGGCTGGTTGCACAAGAAGACAAGATGTGAACCCAAAACCTCGTATAGGTTTGTCATTGTCATTAATATAATGATTTTCACATCTGCAATACTGAAGAATGACTTCTTTCTATTAAATTAATCTAACCAAAGTTTACCGAATTCTATTCATACGACTGCTCCTTCGTTTGTCGTCTACTTTTTTTTAGGCGTAATTTTATATATATAAATATCAATTAATTAAGAAGAGAATGAGTACACTATTTTCTTTTATATTTTTATTTTTATTTGTCTAAAAATAATTATCGCACACATTATTTAAAAAGAATCTTGGAGTGTAATATTTTATAGAACTTATCTATACATACAAACAAACTCACAATAGCAATTCACAAATTAATTAAAATTGACACGTGGACAAATTTATTATTTTCTTTCATCCTTAATCAATAGAGTCAATTAAATTTTTTTTTTTATACATTTTTGTGAGTTTTTCTTGTGAAATAGTTTGTGTGCAAAAAATTATTCCAATCTATATTACCCTCATATTTAATGCACCAACTTAATTTATAATATTTATAACATTTATTATAAAGAGGAGTAAATAAGTAATTTTACATCGACATTAATTATAAAATAATAATATTAATATCATTCTTTAGTATGTGTATAGATTCCTACTACCACGTATAAATGCAACGGAGGAAGTAGGATTAAAACTGGACCGGAGGCAGTGTGGCACCATTTTGGATATTGTTGAAGTAGCGTTTTGTTCACCATTTCTCTATCAATGCTTTGTCTAAAATGTTACTGGAATCCAATTCCCTCAAGTCTCAACTTCACTGATTAAAAATCTCCCATTTCATCTAATCCCATTTCTGTCTCCTCTTTCTATGACTTTTAGTATTCCTAGCTCCTTTTTTATCTTCTTTAACTCCCATATTAATTAATCACAAACCTATACAACTTGTCTATATATAAATAACACAGTCGACATAGCGCGTGTAAGAACATTTACACATGTACAATATACATGTATACATATAGACTTTGTCTCTGTTGACTTAATCTTTGAAACAGAGAACAAGAAATGGGTAGTTACAGAGTGTGCGTCTGTTTTACAAGAACATTCGAGGAAATGGTCGCCGATCCACCGCCGGACGTCGCCGGAGTTTTCCACAAACACACGGACGGTGGGACCCACATGACGCCGGAGCAACTCCGGAGGTTCTTGGTGGACGTGCAGGGGGACGCCGGAGCCACCGTGTCCAAGGCTGAAACAATGGTGGAGCAGATTCTGCAGAGAAGACGGCGTTCAAATACAAAGTACAACGGCGTCGGCCCTTCTCTCATCACTCTAGACGATTTTCACCACTTGCTCTTCTCAGTTGATCTCAATCCCCCCATCAAATCTCAGGTACAATATATATAAATTTTGTGAAATTAAATGAATAAAATGGAAAGCATTAACAGTTTGATTTTTATTACTACCCAACTTGTTAGTTATGTACATTGCAATTTGCATACAAATGAAGATCAAGGTAGTTTGATACACATCAAACTATTCTGAACACATTTTATGATGCAGTATCAAACTTTAATACAAACACAAGGAGCAATACACAATTTTATATATTTTCTACATACTTTCTGAACGAATTTTATGATTCAATTAGTACACTATCTACAAATGTACACAAAAAGTATACAGGAAAGTTTCAATTTTGAAGTCTCCCTAGTTACATATAAAGGATATTGATTTGGGCATATAATGTTGCAAAGAATTTGCCCATGGAACGATTTTCCCCGTTTAATTTTATTGTCTAAGGTGCATTTTGAACCAACATACAGATTATGATCTTCAAATATAGATATTAGCATTTTAGATATATGGTGTGATTGACTCATGGAATACATGCTTTATAACTGAAAATTGAAGCGGTAACATATATGGTTGCATTGTAAGTCTGTTGTAGTTTTTCCAGAGTCCGAATTGCTAGAATTCTTGGCGAACTTGTTTAGTAGTCGGAGAAATTTTTTCAAAACTAAGTAGGATGATTTAGATATTTAAAATCTTAACTGCTAATATGACATATTTTGTTAGGTTCATCAAGATATGAGTGCACCGATGTCACATTATTTCGTATACACTGGGCATAATTCATACTTGACCGGAAATCAGCTGAATAGTAAGTGCAGTGATGCCCCAATAGTAAAGGCACTTAAGAGAGGCGTAAGAGTTATAGAACTTGATTTATGGCCAAACTCAAACTCCAAAAGAAATCCTGTGCATGTTTTACATGGAAGGTACGAAAATTATATTAGATTTGTGCTATGCTCATTATATTTTCTTTGTATACGCATGTGCGTGTGTGTGTGTGTGTGTGAGTGTTACTGTCGTTTGTACATGTATTTACGATTCAATTTAACTCATTTGGGTCGGTTTTTGAAGTCGTATTTCAGTTTGTGAGATTTATTACTGATCATTTTAGTTATGATTCTAACCTAGATACGTTAACTTATTCATCGGATATAGGACCTTGACGGCTCCAGTAAAGCTCTTACGATGTCTGAAAGCAATCAAAGAACATGCCTTTTCTGCCTCGCCTTATCCTGTTGTAATAACTCTGGAAGATCATCTTAATTCGGATCTTCAAGCTAAAGTAGCTGAGGTCAGTGCTAATTTCCCTACTTTATTGAGAAAATAACATCTTTGTTTCATATCACTCAGACCATTGTGAAAATTTTATGCATTTTTCACCTAGATGGTCACCGAAACATTTGGAGACATGCTATACTGCCCTGATTTGGAACACATGTCAGAATTACCATCGCCAGAAGAACTGAAGTATCGGGTCATCATTTCAACAAAACCTCCCAAGGAGTATCTGAAAGCTAAAAGTTGTGATGAAAACAGAAATAATTTGTCAAAGAAACAAGATGATGCAAGGGGGGGAGGCCTATCAGGACTTGCATCAGATCTATCAACTGATGAGAAGGTGTGAGTGATAAGAGTACTAAATATTTAAATGTATTGTTAGAATTAATTTGAAATCTTTACACCTAACTAACTTGTTAGTCTATTCCTTCTGGATTGTAGAGCGAGGGGGACAGTACCGATGAAGATGACACGAACATGAATCCATCACCAGCATACAAGAGCCTAATTGCTATTCATGCTGGGAAACCTAAAGGAGGTTTGAAACAGGCGTTAAAAGTTGAAGCTGACAAAGTTAGACGTCTTAGTTTGAGTGAACAAGCTCTTGAGAAGGCGGCAAACTCTCATGGAATGGATGTTGTTAGGTAAACTCTGCCGCGCACCTTTTGCAGTTTACTACCATGATTAATGTCTTGCACTAGGAACATGGTTAAATGTTACAGTGCCCCTTCTAGGTTGAAACTTTTGATGGCTTACTAATGTTTACTACCAGGTTCACCCAAAAGAATGTTCTCAGAATATATCCTAAAGGTACTCGTTTCACTTCATCCAATTACAAACCGCTATTAAGTTGGATGCATGGTGCTCAGATGGTTGCATTCAATATGCAGGTTTGTCTTTTGTTCTTGTTATCAACAAAAAGTTTAGTAACTTGAGCGCAAAAGATAAATACGCTGCATCTAATGAATTTTGTTTATTTCTAAGATCAAAACTACAGAAAAAGATTTAAAATTTCTAGGTTGCTTCTGTTTGATTCAAGGCATGTGTTACGTTTCAATTGCTTACAAAACCTCCAAGACATATAATGCTGTTAGTGTAATCTTCTTCTGCCTCATTTCTCAAGAGTAGTGTTTCATTGTATCATCGCGCGCTCCAATTACAGGGATATGGTAAAAACCTCTGGTTGATGCAAGGGATGTTTAGAGGCAATGGGGGGTGCGGTTATGTCAAAAAGCCTGATTTCTTACTAACCACCGGGTCAGATAATCAAGTCTTCAATCCTAACGCAGAATTACCAGTGAAGAAAACTTTAAAAGTAAGCTTACCACATAACCCAATAGAACTCCTCATTTATCTTCCCAACTCAACAATTAGTAACAATATTTAGTATTAACAGGTGAAAGTATACATGGGTGATGGCTGGAAATTGGATTTTAAGCAAACTCACTTCGACTCGTATTCTCCACCAGACTTCTACACTAAGGTAAAGCACTTGAGTCTAGTTTGTTTCGGCTTAAATTTTAGAAATTCTAGATTCTGATAGTATAATCTGAATTAGCATTCTAGCGTGTTACAGTAACGATCAGATGTGTTGAATTACTATAACAGGTCTGTATAGCTGGAGTGCCTGCAGATACGAATAAGATGAAAACAAGAGTGCAGTACGATAACTGGAGTCCAGTTTGGAATGAAGAGTTTGTGTTCCCATTGACAGCTCCAGAACTGGCTCTACTTCGCATCGAAGTGCGTGAACATGATTTGCATGACAAAGATGATTTTGGTGGTCAAACATGCTTGCCTGTTTCTGAAATAAGCCAAGGGATTCGGGCAGTTCCTCTTTGCAATCGTAAAGGAGTTGAGTTTAATTCGGTGAAACTGCTCATGTCTTTTGAATTTATCTAATTTTATACCAGATTCTGCATTTACACAGGTCATAGACTATGCTTATTTCAGTTTAAATTTTAAAAATTCTAGATTATAGTGTATTTTACACTACTAAAATCTAAAATTTTCATAATTTAAATTAAAACAAACGCCTTACTCTACTTCAAAATCTTGACACAGCTTACTCTACTTCAAATTTTTATGAATTTGTTTCCTCAATGGGTTTGAGGAATTGTGAGTATGATGTGATCTTAATTAGGAGATGTGTTCTTGTACAATTTAAAAGGAGGTCAATTTTGAAAAAAATTCTACATTTTCTTTATAGTGTTAAATGAAGTTCTGTGTCCCAAGTATGCAAGTACCGTTTAAAAAAATTAATTTGAATAATTGAAAGTTATAAAAGTCTCGCTTTTAGCACTCCCTCATCCCCTTTTATAAGTCTTTTAGACCACCTTTCAATGTTCCATCATATAAGTCAATTACATTTTTTTAAGAAAAATTTAATAATTCATTTTAAAAAATATGATGAAAGGTAATCATTTAATACTTGCGTATTGGAAAAATACATAATTATTTTTGATATTTCATATGAAGTCAATATAGTAATTAGTGAGGGAGTATATAATTTGTTTATCTATTAATGTATATTTCTTCGAACTCGACAAAAGTTGGGAAAGTTCAAATAATTATCTAGTGTAAAATATTGAAGATTATTTATCAAAATTACTCACGAGTAAACTAGCAACAGCTCGAGACAGTAGGACATAACAGAGTTCATTGAACATTTATCGAATATTGAGTTATCAAGTATTAAGTGAATTAATAAGTAATTTGCCAACTTGAGTATTCGACAGAAGTATGTACTAAAATTATATCAATTGAATCAGGCAATATCGATATAAGTTACAAGTCAGTTTGATTGATTATAGCCAATATTCGACTTATATTAATATTAGATATTAAATTTCTTGGTCAAGTTATTTAAATTTAAAATTAATTTATAGATAAATGTATTATAGATTTTAATTTTAAACAAATTTATTGTAGATAATACCTTAAATGTAGTTTCTTTTAATTCCAATTTTATGATTATATTATATAAAATTAAGAGTAATTTATTAGTCAAATTTTGATCAATATTTAACCAAAAATGTGAAGAGGGAGTACAATTTGTAAGTAAAAATGAGTGTGTATATATATTTAAATACATAAACAAATAAAATTATCCAGAAAATAGTTTGCACAATATTCGAGAAGCAGCTAGAATTATCCAAGCTCTCAAATATCACCAATCTCCCATTTCTATATAGTAGTTTGCTTGCAAACTTCATATTCGCAATCACAATTAATCGAAAACAGATCGGAAGATTCAGAAACAGAGAAAAAGGAGATATAGCGATGTGTTTGGTATTTGTGTGCGATGAAGACGAGAGAGTAATTGGTCGGCAAACAGCTCCAGGGGCGTGTCCGTACTGCGGAGGTATGATTCAAGCCATGGATGTGGAATCCAACTGGAGGTTTTGCTTTCTTCCTCTTTATTACAAGATCAAGCGCAAATACTATTGTTCTCTCTGTTCAAGGCGCTTGGTGATTCAAACTTAGATACATGTGAATATATATATATGTATGTATGTATATGTAATTAGCTGCCTAAAATACTTTATTTTTGTTGTGCTATGTATAATTGTATATTATTATTCTGATCTTTTTTCAGTAGCCGATTTCTTAACAATTCTGTAAATGAGTCGACCATTATATGTATATGCATCAATAAGATTATATTATGGATTTCTATTTTAGTTTTATTCAATGTATGAGTCGATCATCTCTGAATTCTGATTTAATTTGTAAGAGGTTAACTAACGTGGTCTTTTAAAACATAAATCAGAGAAGTGGTGAAAAGCAAGCTGATATACAAGTAACAACTGTTTGATTACTTTTGAGAGAAAACAAAATGTATTTTTTTGGAAGAAGAAAAAAATACAATTAAAGGTCTCTGATTCACAATTATTCACTTGGACAAAACACGAGTGTGCCATGTGTAGAATATGAAATCGAGAAGGTGTCCGATGTAACCAAAATTAGAGTTCTAATTCAAATTCAAATTCAAATTCAAATTGAGCATTTCGCTGAAATTCTACGGATTAAGTTTGAGGGTAAAGCTTTCTTTGTACATGTTAAGGAATAAACAGAGGTGGTTAAATCAAAGGATGTTTCTAATGAAGAAAATATTTGTGGGAGTCAACAAGATGAAAGATATGTTTTTGCCGAAGTCGCAAATTGTAGTAAATAATGAATTAAGCAAATATGAAAGTCTAGACACGGTAACAATGAAAATATTTCATAAAGATAAGAAAATGAAGCTAATGCTGAAGGCAATTTGGCTCGGGAGGACCATAGCTGCAAGTAAATGTCGGAGAGAGTCGCAGCATTACAAAGAAGCTAAGAAAGAATAAAGTGTTTGCGATTGTTTAAGTTACGAGACATCTAGAATAAATGTGGAGGGATGTGAGTTTTCATTGCCAGAAGACGATTTTCTTAAGAACATCGAATAGAAGAAGAAGAAGAAGAAAAGGAGCAGCATAGCACATCTAAAATTTAGTAATAGTTCGTCTCAACAGAATTAGTTAGATGAAAAAAATATGCATGATAGATTTTTTTAGATTTGTTTCAGATGGTAAGAAAATTGGGGATGTAAAAAAGTTGAGGAAAATTTGTTATGGAATTTATAAGCAACGTCGAAGGATAGTAGAAGAAGGATAAGTTAAGTAAATCATCAAAAATTTGAAGAGGAAGCATGGTTGTTCTTAACTGCTTTTCATCGGGAGTCGTCCAATGGTTTTCAAATGTTATTTCTCATCAAGTTTTGTTTCAAGTGTTTTTCAAACAATTCATTTAGTTGCTCGGCTTTTACTTGGATGATTACAAGTGTTTCCTTGGTAAATGATGTTGGATATTAGTGCGGTTTTTTTTAGGTTTGATGCGGTGGCATGTCTTGGTAGTGGTCTAATTTCAAGTGTTTATGGGTTTTTTTTTAGGATTTTTAATTTCGAGTTTGTGTTTTTTTAGTCAGATATATATATATATATATTTTTTTTTTTTTTGTAGCAGATTTTTTCTTTCTTCATATCCTAACTTGATGGAGGCTGTTGTTTTTCAGATTTGTGTTCTTTTTATTGGTGTGTGCTTCTTTCACTCGAGGTTTAATTTTTGTATTCAATCCTTATCCATTTCTTTTCAATAAAGTTTTATTTCAGTAATAATATTTTTACCTTTGTCAAAAAAAGATATATTATTTCAGTCTTAGTGTGGTTTCATTTGTTTAGATTTAAATTTTAGAGATTATAAAATATTATAACGTGAATTAAATTTACAGTCTCTAGAATTTTAGCTTTTTCTACGACAAACAATAAATTTTAGCATTGCTTCCGACTTTAGAAATTAAACGGGCCTAATAAATATTTGGAACCACCAAAATTGTTGAAACTTCGCGAACGGAAGGAACAAGGTGTTGCCTACAAGGCTACAATAAGCCAGTCTTACGGTATTGCCTGGTATACATAGTATATAAGTTGCTTTTGGATTTACAAAAATATCGTGCTACTTATGAAATTTAGAAAATTATAAGTGAATCTCTTATTTAAAATGTATTACCGTACAGTTTGAGTATATTTAAATTTTTTTCATACAGTTTATGTTATCATCTAATATCTTATGTTTATCTATGTTACAATTTTGTTAAATAGATAATAATTTGAGTATGTTTAAATTTTTTTCGTATAGTTTATGTTACTATTTGATACATTATGTTACTATCAACGTTATAATTTTGTTAAATAGATAATAACATTACACATATTAACATGATAACATAAATTTGTGAGCTAAAATAATCAAAACTACGTCATTTTGATTAAAATTTTTAAAAATAAAACAAAAAACAAGTAAACGACGTACTTTTAATGAATGTAACTCACAAATAAACATGAGTTATAACTCATTTTACTTAATCCTTATATATATATATATATATAATGTATATCATTTATAAAATACTCGAACAGTACAGTTGAAAGAAATATTTTGATTTTGAAATTTTACTTTTTTGTTAAAAATCAAGTACATTTAAACATAATTGATATATCTTTTAAAAAATTAATATAACTATGAATATTCTGATTTATGTATTTGGTCAACAACCTTTAGAACCTTCGTTGTATTTGGTACTTGCATGAGTTCTGTTAATTAAATCTTGCTACTTTAGTCAAAATAATAGTCCATTATTCGAGTAAGTATAGTCCATTAAAATGAACTTAAGTAAACATGGTGGTTTGTACTTAACAAATACTATTGCAAAACCATGATAACAGTAGTCTCAATTAATTGAATACTACTGCGAGTTTTATACCGATTAGGTAATATATATTTCTTCTGTTCCTAAGATATCATTTTATTCAATCAAGCCCAAAAAAACAATGTTAAAACTATTTAAATTTTAAGAAGTTACTATCATTTGATGGAGGGAAGAAGTATAATACTGTATGAATTAAAAACGTAATGTAATATGAGTGTTCTAAAAGTATTAATTATTTGATAATTTTCTAGTGTGGGTTTGATGTGTTAAGATACTTGCCGTTTCAAGTGTATTGATCCACTCCTACAATTCGACGAAGTATTTTCATAGTTGAGTTGCTAAACATGATGTTTCTTTCCTTCTAAAATTTGACATATATTTTAATTCACATAAAATAAATTTGTAAAATTTTATAATTTAAAAATCAAATAATTTTTTTTGCAGTAAAAGCTTTGAAGTAGAATATTTTAATATTTTTTACAGATATATATCACAAATAAAATCATAATATTTACAAATGATATTACATTCAACATTAAAGAAAAATATTTTTTAATTTTGAAATGGATAGAGTATAACAATAAATAGGCTGATAAATGAAGATACTTAATATTTTTAGATAAATTAAAAAAATTTAAGAAGCCAGCACCAGTCCCACTACGAAGTTTATAATAAAACAAAGCCATAGAAAATTAGTTAAACAAATAGTGATCGAGACACCCATATAATAAAAAAGTAAAGATGATGGAAAAGAGAAAAGAAAAGCTAAGTTTAAAATTTAAATAATACTCATAAAATTGTCTATTTGGTCCATGACAACCAAATAGTAGAGAAATGTACCTTCCAGTCCATAATTTCTTCATATTGGACCAACATTTCGCAAGAGATAATAAACAAAAATCAAAAGTAGGTATTCATTGTCGGACAGAAAATTTCACTCGAAAATTAATTCTGAAAAAGACGTTTGCCATCGCAATTCTTCCCGTAGTTCTACAATATGCTCACATTAATACATTATGTTAACATTTTAATAATATCAACTTTAAATTCTCCTATACTTTCGCTGTTCGACACAAAATAAAAAACGGTATATCAATTAGAAATATAAACGGTCGAACATAAATATAAAAAAAAAAATTCTTCTTTTTGCTTACAAAAATTTTTGGTGAGGGTCATGACAGGGTAAGGATTTAGGTTACAGGACTGCATAAATTTTTAACAGTGTTCGGGGCGTCCGAATTTTTTTTTAAGAAAGTAGTAATTCAAATGATTTATTTACATTTGTTTTAAGTGGTTAAAAAAATGAACCAATACCCTTGTTTTAAGTGGTTAAAAGAATGAGCCAATATTATTGTTGGGAAGTTTGAACTTAAAACCTTCAATCTCAACATATACAAGTTTACCACTAAAATATTACACAACTTGGTTTTTTGGTTGCACAGACTATCTGATATCTAAATCCGCTCACGGTGAGAGTAGCCTCCCCTAGTCGAGGACTATGACATGTCTGCGGCATCTTTTTGAGGTATTATAATGATACTTATATATTACTTACCAAGAAAACTAACCATTAAAATCTGAATTCTCAACCTGACTCAAATTCTCAATCAAACGAAAACGCTTGTTAAGTATTATTGATTAAATTAACATTCGTATAAATATAAATAATGCCTATCGAATAATACTAAATATAAATATGAACATTAGATATTTTAAATGAACTATGCAAATAATTTACACATTTGATGCGGTAGAAGTTGAAAAATAAAATTTTAAAATGAAATTATATTTAAGGAGTGCAGAATGTAAATGACTATTGATGGAAATAGTCACAAAATTTAACTTGATATAAGAGAGTGAAAAGATAATATGAATCTCATAATGAGTATAAATAAATGATTACCGATGAAAGTATTAACTTATTTCTTGTTTCTTCTTATTAATAATAACTAGCTCGCAACTCGTGCAAGATACAAATTGTTTTATTTTATTGTTTAATTTAAATACTTTATTAATAATCATAATTTAATATTTCCTATTTTTTAAATTAATATTATATTTAATTATTGTTTAATATAATTTGTATGAATTAACTTAATTTATATAAAAATATTTCAGCATATATATCAAATATTAATAATTTCATAATTTCACAAAGTCAAACTGTCTTTGTAAATTCAAATTTGATCTCATATATTTTTATTAATATTTAGTATATATCTTTTTATACTTTATTATCAATATAATATTATCATATCAATTAATAATTTCATTACATAATATCAATAAAAGAATAATTTATAATTTTGATAATATAATTTAAAAGAAAAAAATAAAATAAATATAGTACTTAAGAATTGCAATGAACATGGTGTCTAACACTATATTTTAGATTATTCATTAAAAAAAAAATTAAGTTGTGTTAAAATTTTTAATTAAATTAGAGTGAAGTCAACGTAATTTATAATTCAAACTCTAATTAAAACATATTATCTTACACTTACTCATCTATATATATATATATATATTATAGATATTATGTTAATTATAAATTTGAAAACGCATTACAAACATTCAAATACAAAATTAGAGAAATCATACAAATATAGAATATAAAAAATATGTGTAACATTTATATATCATTAGAATTATGTTTTTAAATCATATTAAAACTACAAACTACTTAGAAAATAAAATTGAAATATATGATAAATCTTAATAATTATTAACTAAAAAAATATAATAAATACATATAACAAACTCCATAAGACAATTATTAAACGATATATATATATATATATATTATAGATATTATGTTAATTATAAATTTGAAAACGCATTACAAACATTCAAATACAAAGTTAGAGAAATCATACAAATATAAAATATAAAAAATATGTGTAACATTTATATATCATTAGAATTATGTTTTTAAATCATATTAAAACTACAAACTAGTTAGAAAATAAAATTGAAATATATGATAAATGTTAATAATTATTAACTAAAAAAATATAATAAATACATATAACAAACTCCATAAGACAATTATTAAACGAATAACCTTAATCAAGCAAATTACAATTTAATCTATTATAATTGAATATGTTAATTAAAATAATTATAACAAAATAATGATGATAAATGTTAGTATCCCAAAAAATATGATAACTGCAAAAAAATAGTCAACTAATAAAATAAATAATACTTTAAATTAAACGATATAATTTTAATCGAAATATTGACTTTATTGTATAATTTATAATATGTTTATATATATACTTCAAAACAATTAATTATGATAACATATACTTCAAAACTAGTTAATATACACTTAAAAATTGTTGTACTTATTTCGTGCAATTAATGTTAATTATATATGATAATTATGTTAATTAAACTATCAAATATTGCTTTTAATTTTTTATCCATAGTTCCATTAATCATGCATATAAAGTTATTTATTATATTATATTCTTATAATTTATTTTAAAATTATCTAATTATGTAATTCGTTACTCCTAATAGAAGTATAAATTCAGAAAAGTATAAGTGGATTAAAAAATGATAATAATAGAATAAAATAAATTTGAAGAGAGTAATATTGAAAATAAAAAGTACGGAACCATCGTATAAAAAGATATATTGGTACTTTTAAATATATAATAGATTTGTAACTTTCAAATACATTTTGATATTGATTAAAATTTTAAGAAATGTTATTGAATAACAGTTTTAATGGTGATGATGGTATTTTAAATATAAATGTATATTAAAATTAAAAATTAAGAGAGAAAAAAATTGTTATCTCTTGTTTTAAAAATAGAAGTATTAGGTCATCTGCACCAGTTTCTTTTAAAAGATTATCTATTTTATAGAATTAATCACTACTTTTTATATATGTACAAATTCTCTATTTATCTAATTTACTCTAGATTTCCTAATATATAATATACTAAAATAAAATAAAAATATTTTAAATTTTTATTATTTACATTTGTTAATTATATAATTAATAGATAATGTGTTATTATACATTAAAATATATTATATGTATAATATATATATGTAAAATGATTGTGATATAATATTAAAATATTAGTACATATAAATAATATACTCTATTCGTCCCCATAAAATTGTAATTATTTTTTTACAGTGTGTGACACAAATTTTAAGACACATAAAACACTTATTTAGATATTTATTTTTAAAAAAACTAAATGTATAACACTTGAATTTGTAAAATATTTTAAAATAATACAAAAAATGAGATACTAGGATATAATTTTGGTGTATCTCAAAATCTATGTCACACATCTTAAGAAAAGTATTGTAATTTTTATGGGACGGATAAAATATTAAATATTGTAAATAACATTTTAATATATAAATAGTATCAATTTAATATTTATATATTATGTACTAGTTTTATATATCATATTAAATTTGTTAATATTTTATATTAATATATTAATTGATCATTACATTATTGTATTAATGTATTTAAATATAAATAAAATATTATAAATTAATATAATATTTTAAAATAATATATATGTGTGTGTGTATATATATATTAATATATTTACCAAATTATGATTATAGAATAGTATAAAATATGATAAAATAATATTATAATTTTGATAAATATAAATAGTGATTCAATAGATTCAAGAATACGCCGTTTACAATCCTCAAATTAATTTTAAAATAATGATATTGATGTAATTTTTTTAAGTTTTCATCAAAATTTTCTAAATATAAAAAATGAGATCGTAATTAGGAAACTGGAATAAATAGAAATATTTGTGTTTGTTTCTTAAAACAGGAGATAATGTAATTTAAAAAAGCAGTTGCTTTCATTTGAAAATGACATTGGAGGTTCCGAGCTGACGTGACAACACAACGATAATTTCAACGTTGTCTCAGTGCGCATTAACAAAGTCACAGCCACTATCTTCTAAAAGAAGATAAGATATCCTCACGGCCATTTCTATTATTCGTAAAATACGGACCAACTATATTTTCTTACGTGCCCCAGAAAATGGAAACAATTTATCTGTGTTATATGCTATGTACGGCTTCCGTGATTTTAAAGAAGCTCGTTCGAGCGTCCACGTCACTGGTAACAACCCGATATTCTGAATCCGGCCGGTTTGGTGTTATCCGAGACGTGGCGACCCAATCAGTCGTCGAAATTTTTATTTAAGAAAATAAAGTAAAATATAACTTTATGGATTTTTACATTTTAAGACAAATTTACAGTATTTTTTTAAGGAGTTTAGGAAAGTGCGAGATTTTATATGTACTAAATTCTTGAAATTTAATGCGAATAAGATAATATATATATATATATATATAAAAGAGAGGCGGAAATTAAATTTAAATCTTTTAAATTCAAAATGTCAGATGATTGCATAGATACCGCTCCATTGCATTCTCGTCCAAGGTTTCTCATATTCTAGTCCAAGCTAAGATAAGAGATAATATTTCAAAATGATGAAAATTCAAAGATGGTTCGTACATGATATGGCAAATTGCATACGGGTACTATTTTATTACGGTGTATCTTCAACTAGCTTTAACTTTTGCTTATGACAAAAAACAAAAAAGAAGAAGAAGAAAAAAATTATAAGTATTGATTTCATTTTAACTACTTCAGTTAGTGTATATTTCATTAATAATTAGTTGTATAATTGATTTAATTATTATTATCGGTTAGGATAAATGATATTATTTTCTTGGAAATGTTGATTTTATTAATAATTATTTTAGCAAGAGTTAGTAATAATAATTTTTATTATAATAAATTTGATTGTGATTGCTTTATTAGGAGTTTTATAAAGTCATTTGCAGACAAATTTATTTTTCGTCGATTCAATAAGTGAACGGTTTTTTATAAATTAATATATAAAATAGATAGATATATCCCCATATACTTCCTCAATAGTTTATCAGATAAATATATGCAAACTATTTATTAAACAAATAAAAATATGTAACACTCGCCTGTTGATACTTTACTTTTTGACTATATCAGTATGTTGTCATTGTTCTTATTTTTATTAGAAGAAGAATCAATCTATATTAAAAGTTCGAAAATTAAAAAGTTGACTTTCTCTTCCATTTAAATTTCTTTTACCAAAATAAGTTAAATAAAAGAAATGTGCATTCTTTTCCTCTAGATTTATACTTTCTTATTTCGTTTCATAGTCATAAACGGAATATGATTTTGAGAGTATAATAATACCTAATTTAGTAATTTACTACCTGTAGTTAGTAAAAAGTTGATACAAAAATGATACCCGTTCAACATTAATATTTTAAAATAAAAGGTATGAATGGACCATTTTATCTTCGAAAGTATCATAATGATATGAGTTCATCGAATAAAAAAATCTAGTACTTTTTAAAATTAAACATATTATAGAAAAGAAAATATTTATACTCTTCCTCTCTCTCTCCCCCTCATATAAATTTTTTATTTTGGATAATATTTTTGTGGGGACATATCTTATCATTTTCACTTCGAAACTGTTACATTTTCGATTGTTTTTAACATTTTCTTATTATGTTAATTTTATGTAGTCTATAAAGTTTAAAATTTTGTCATTCAAGAAGTGATTATGACTATTTCTGTACTATCATTTTAATTAGAACATTACAAGAAACAATTATGAAGAAAAACTATGCCATAAAATTTCCCTGAAATTGACAATAGCTCACCTTCTATTTGAAAATCCACTTAGTACGAAAAGAAAAGAAAATTGAAATTTCACTGGGACTAAAAGATTACTCCATCCCTTAATTTTAGTGTCATTTGCATTTGAATTTGGATTTCATTTCAAAATGAATTTTGTGCTTTTTCTTTGGAGGACCCATGAGGTAATATAGAAAAGAAAGAAGAAAGATAGGCTCTGGCTCGTCTTTTTTGACCCAAACAAAAAGAGAGAGGGAAAGAAAAGTACTTTTTTTCTTTAAGCTTTCTTTTCTTAGCCTCGCTTACTTAAAACCCGGCCTGCATTTTCTGCAAAATTGGCTTCCGGGTTCTATCAATTTGTCCTTCCTAAAAACATTTGGGTCTACTCTCCAAACCCCATTTTCTATCTTTAAGCAATTAAGGTATGTTTCTTCAATTCCATGTGCTGTCATTATTTACATCTTTTCTTATCTTTCTTCAACTCCCATGAGTTTTTATTATAGTTATGCAGTTGTGTTTTCTGGGTTTGGATTGATTATGTTGATTCTTGTTCTTATACTTTGAAATATGAGTTCTGCTGTTCAGGGTTTAGGAGTTTGGTTATTGTTGATTATTATTTGATGTTTTGAGTAATTTTCCATTTACCCACAATTTTCTTGGATGTACTTGTATTGGTTTTCAATAGATATGGATCAAACTGTTTCTTTTATGGTGTTGTTTATTAATATGTTGACCTTTCTTGTTGATTGTTGTTGTTATGATTAATGTAAATTTAAAATAAAAATTGGAGTTGTGATATATGGAGAGGGGTTTTTTCTTTTTCTTGATGTTTCTCTTATTATGTTGTTTTGTAGAGAGAGAAACCGTCCCATGTGCAGTGGTTCTAAGAAAAAAGTTTGTTCTAGTGGTTTGATCATGGATGGTTATGAATCCCAAGAAAAAGGAAGGGCTGCTAGTGATTCTACAGTTTTGCTTGAATTAGCAGCTGCAGATGATCTTATTGGTTTTAAAGCTGCGGTGGAAGACGAGGGTCTTGATGTTGATGGGTTTGGACTTTGGTATGGTAGGAGACTTGGGTTGAAGAAAATAGGGCTTGAGGAAAGGACACCCCTTATGGTTGCTTCTATGTTTGGTAGCATACGAGTATTGAATTATATACTCGAAACGGGTCATGTAGATATTAACCGGGCTTGTGGTTCTGATGGGGCTACTGCCCTCCACTGTGCTGTTCTCGGTGGATCCACTGCTATGATTGAGCTTGTCAAGCTCTTGCTTGATGCTTCTGCTGATGTTGATTGTGTTGATGTCGAGGGGAATAGGCCTTTTGACCTGACCATACCCTATTTGAGTTCTTCCTCCAACTCAAAAAGGAAGATGCTGGAGCTCATGCTAAAAGGTTGCTCTGGTTTAGAAGAAGAATGTATTTTGAATGATCAGATTGCTGAACAAATGGAATATCAACATCAGGAGGAGGTTTCATCTCCACCTGTGCTAAAAGACGGCACTGAAAGGAAAGATTATCCTATTGATCTTTCGCTTCCGGACATCAAGAACGGGATATACGGGACGGATGAGTTCAGAATGTATACGTTCAAGATTAAGCCTTGCTCGAGGGCTTATTCTCATGACTGGACAGAGTGCCCGTTTGCCCATCCAGGTGAAAATGCAAGGAGGCGTGATCCAAGGAAGTATCATTATAGTTGTGTTCCTTGTCCTGAGTTCCGCAAGGGAACTTGCCGCCAGGGAGATGCTTGTGAATATGCACATGGCATTTTTGAGTGCTGGCTCCATCCTGCTCAGTATCGAACCCGCCTGTGCAAGGACGAGATTGGATGTAACCGGAAGGTCTGTTTCTTTGCCCACAAGCCTGAAGAGCTTCGTCCCTTGTATGCCTCCACTGGTTCAGCTGTGCCTTCACCAAAATCATTTTTGGCTGGTTCATCCTTAGATTTTCTATCCATGAGCCCGCTTGCCCTTGGTTCTCCAGCTATTATGATACCTCCTTCCTCGACCCCACCAATGTCTCCTGGTGCTTCTGCTCCTATGGCCGGATCTATGTGGTCTAACCACTCTAACCTTGCTCCCCCAACCCTTAACCTTCCTGGAAGTAGATTAAAAACTACATTAAGTGCTAGGGATATTGATTATGAGGCCGAATTACTTGGGATGGAGAGTCATCGTCGTCGCCAACAGCAAATGTTTGATGAACTTTCTGGTCTCTCTTCCCCATCTGCTTGGGACAATGCGTTGTCCAACGCCACAGCTTTTGCTAATTCCCCCAGAGATTGGAATGGGGAATCTAATAGGTTTTCAGGAATGAAACCTACTAACCTTGATGATGTTTTTGGATCTCTTGATCCAACAGTTTTGTCTCAGTTACAGGGAATCTCACTCGATTCTGGAACAACTCAGTTGCACTCTCCAACTGGAATCGGCATGCACCGCAACATGAGTCAACAGCTCCGCTCTAGCTATCCTTCCAGCCTTGCATCATCTCCTGCAAGGACGTCACAAACATTTGGAGTTGATCAGGCTGGGCCTGCACCTTTTGCCATGACAAGATCTGCTGCGTTTGCAAAGAGGAGCCATAGCTTCATTGACCGCGGTTCTGTAAACCGGCATTCAGGGATCTCCTCACCTGCTTCTGCAGCTTTGGTGCCTTCTGCCATGTCAGACTGGGGCTCCCCTAATGGAAAATTAGACTGGGGGATCCAAAAAGAAGAGCTGAGCAAGTTAAGGAAATCTGCTTCATTTGGGTTGCGAAGCAGCGGCAGCAGCTTCGGAGCTCCTTCTTCCTCGATGCCAATCCCAACCGACGAGCATGGTATGTTGTGGGGTCATCCTACAGTAAAGGATGCCACCCCCGAAAAATCTGGGCACTTCAATATTGAGGAGCAACAGTATCATCTGAATAGTGGAGGTTCAGAGATGCTTCCACAATGGGTGGAGCAGTTTGTCATGGAGCAAGAGCAGTTGGTGGCATAAGTGCAATATCAGCAGTCATATCGGTTCTTTATTAACTCTTACAAAGATTTCTTACGATTTTTTGAATTTTTATTCGTAATCACCATGGTGGAAAGAAATGGAGAAAGAGTGAACACAATATTTAAGTGGATAATCAAAAAAGATGGAAAGGATGAAAATTGTCCTCATATCATTTGTTTTCTGTAAGTTCAATACAATACTATTGTTCTTTTATGTATTTATTCTGTTATTGTTCTTAATTATCACTGAAATCCATATAATTTCTTGAGGAAATAAAGCGTATGAACTGATGTTAAACATCCCTTCCTAGTGTTTGTGAATTCTACAGTTTTTGTTTGGATCAAGCATGTCCAGAAAAAATGATCTTTACCATATAAACATGGCTCGCTGAGATTTTACATGTATCTTGGGGGTTGAGTTTGCACTTTGCATACGTTATCATTTATCGTCCATGAGCCATGCCTCTCTCTCTCTCTCTCTGGCATGTCAAATATAGACTTTTTCCTATCAGATTTTTTGGATTCTTGGAGGACCATAACAACAAAAGATTCTTGGTGATATATGCCAGTTAGATCTTGTCCAAGATGCTCATCTATCCTGCTTGTACGTATTGCTACATCCCCTGTGGTGCATTCGGTCATTATTTTTTGTTTCTGGAATTGTTGTTTCCACACCATGACCCATCTTTTATCTTTTTCGGAGAGTAGTTTTTTGTTCTATCGTGGGCCATAGTCTGAAATTAGCAAATAATGTATGGAAATAGCAAATCTCCTTTCTTTTGTGATATTCTACTTTTAGCTTTTTTGCTGTTAACTTTTGTGTAGTATTGGAATCATTCTTTTTCATAGATGATGCTGCGAATTTAGAAGGTGTTTTATCTTTCAATTCTTTTCTGGACGTTTTCAAATTGGTAGGCTGTAAGAATGTGGTTCCTTGTCCCAAACAATCAAAAAAGTGGTTTCTGTATGACCGATAAACCATTTTGTGCGCGTGATATGGTCACTTACAATATTTGTTCAGTTTAAATTTTAAATATTTTTTACATTGTAAATTATATTGTTGGTGTCTAAATCTTTTTAAAATTTAAGTCGAAACAAATAAGATCATTATTTATTTTATTAAGTCAAAAAGTTAAAATGGGATTTCATTATTTGGAGGAAAAAAGTATTACATCCTAGACTTCCGTGTACACTAGAAGTTCATTGTGCGTGTATGTGCATATTCTACTTTTGGGGGTTACTTTTACTTTATGTCGCAGTGGTTTTGCATAGATGAGCTCATTTGCTTGCTTAGTTGACAATAAGTAAGTTGCCCAGCAGATCAGTATTCCTTTTTGCCTCTATGCACGTTTGATAGTGGCTCGAGCACTAGATGATGGCAGCCAAAAGCTGATAGTCACCAAATTAATGGTCCATGCTATCGTCTCAAAACTACCATTCCCCTTATGAAGGGTAAACTTGAAACATAAGAAGTCTCTTATCATCTATTTGATGCCATTTTATTGCTATCAGTAGTGACTTTTTGATGCCATCTCATCGCTTTCACTACTGTCTTTTGATTAGGGTTGTGAACGAATTAAGTCGAGTTGAGAAGATTTTGAGTTGAGCCTAGTTGAAATTATTTCTTAAATAGTTCAAGATCGATTCGTTTAAGTAATCAAGTTGAGTCGAGACGAATCAAACACGAACTGAATATTATAATTTAGTCAAGTCGATTTGAGCCTCAGCAGTTAAACAAGCAAAAATTGTGTCTATGATATATGCTCTTTTGATAAATTGAGTCGAAATTAAATTTTAAACGAGTTGAATAGAGTCGAATAAAAAAACACTTGACTTGTTTACATCCTACTTGTGAATCAACTGTTGACGCTTTCAGTGGTGTGTGAAAGATTTTTTAGTCCACATCAATTTCCTCCCCTGTTTGCCCTCACATTGAGGATCATTTTCCAAGCAACTGTGATGGTTGCTGCTGTCGGCTTTCGGATTTATTTTTGATGTTGGCAGTTATTAGGGTTGTTTATTAGAGTCCCCGTCACAACTGACGACAATTTGTGTTTATATATAACACCATCATCTGTTAAATTTCTATGGTGATGTGATGAACTGTGTAAAAATAACATAAAATATAAATTTGTTATTTTTTAAAAAATTCCGAGTTATAATTTATTTTGGACAACGATGGTTCGGTTACATTGTAGGGAAAAAAGACCATATCCGTCAATAGTTAGATATTGCGACACTTTGAGGTTGATAAATATTGTGAAATCCGAAGACATAGTGTGATAGATACCTGGATGATGATAATATTGTATAATCAAAAGAGGAGAAAAGTCTTCTCGATTTGACAAGCAACAAATGGTGTTCAGTGCAAGGTTGAATTTGGTGGTTTGTTTAAGAAAAAGTGGGCACTGCTCATCTCTCACATGTTCTCCTTTGACAATCAAAGTACTTGTGTTTTATAAAAATGGGTCTTTAATCGAGTTGAGTCATTAATAATTAGTTATCAAGATTTTTTTGGTTGCAAGGAGATCAATGTTCAGAATTCATCCATTATATACACATACGTACACATTCATAATAACTGTTGTTATTCAACAAGGTTTAACTTCTAATTTCTTCAATTTAGTTGAGCATCGAACGATGAATATTAATTATTGTGTTTGGACTTAAATATTAGATATCGAATTATTTAATCTTCTGATTATTTCAAATATCAAATATAGATTATAATTTTCAAAAAAAATATAATTAAAATTATGTTATTCTAGGTTAAAAAAGTATAAATTTTTTTATTGAATGTTAATTCAAGTCTGAGTATTGAGTTGGACATGTCATCGACTCGATAAAATTAATGACATACTTATAAAAATCTACTGTTTTTGAACAAAGGGAAATTGCAGAAAAGTATATACTTTTAAATGGTTATATAAGAGAACTCCGATGACTACTAATTATCAATTTTGAAACTCAATTTGTGGAGCAGAGTACTGATTTGGCTGCATAATATACTTGCATGTTTTTTGTCTCTGAAAATTTTTCCAGAGATATTCAAGAACTTAACTTAATCTTGTTTAAAGACTTAATTTAGTGTAAATATTGTATTGAATACATTGATTTAAGAGAAACGTAGAACATAATCATAATATACCACTAATTCAAAGAATTTCACAAGAAACCTGATCTACCACCTCTAGCAACAACTGCTCAAGAATTTCACAACCAAAATTTGAAATAATCTCTTCAAATTCTTCATCACCCCATTTTTCTCTGTACGTCCACTTGCTTTGCTTCAAATCTGTTTCTGCAAATTTGCAAATTTCTCCCCACATTTCTGCATAACTCTGGTTCTTGAAATCTGATCTCTTCCAAAATCCAGCACATTTATCACCAATCCTCTTCACTTCCCAATCATCAGTGATCAACCTGCTGGTGTTTGATTGAGATGATGAAGTCTTGTAACTTTTGAGTTCTTCAAATAGTGTCCTCCTTGAATTTGAACTTGTCAACCTTGACCTTTGCTCTGTTCACAAATATTTTTTCAACATAAACAGATTAGTTAATTATCTTGGAAATTAATGTAACGCATAAAAATTGTGAATTGAACTGAATTGAGGTAACAAACCTGAGGTAGAAACCTCAAAGTCAAGTGGGAATTCAGCAAAATCAAGAACAGAAACTGGACTTGTGTTTTCAGAATCACAATCTGTTTCAACTTTCTTCACAGGGGAGCAATTCTCTTTCTTTTTCTTCTTGCTTAATTTTCCTCTTTCAAGTGTATCTTTGCTGTGTTTTATAGGACTGTTGATCTTCTTCACAATCTCTATAGAACTAGAATTTTCTTGACAATTCTTTATGTGACAAAGAGCTTTTGTTGGATCATTAGAATTGCCATGACTACCCTTTCTCTGCAGCTGCTTCTTATCCAAGATTTGACAAGTTTCTTGGTTTTCTTTGTCATTTTCTTGAACACACTGTCTTTTCTTGTTCTTGTCTCCATTCTTGTTTTTTGGCTTCACTTCTGAAAAACCCAAGTTAGATTTTCTTGTTTTTGGGCCCACCTCTTCGTTTCCATCTCCACCCTCAAAGCTAAGAATGAAGAACTCCTCGTTCTCAAGCTCCAAGAAAGCCGGAACATCGCGAAACGACAATGTATTCTTGACATGCCTATGCTTCCCCTGCATCAACTCAATTTCCCTCAAAGAATCCATTGATCTGCTTCTCCTAACAGAGCTTAAATTCATCTGGGAATTTCCGAAATCCGTCATTGGCATCGAATCTAACCCCATTAGCCTTGCCATCAACCCCGGTGTGCCAGAACCCTCCACATTATCAACCCCTTTTGCAAAATCTTGAGTTTCAAATTCAGTGCCACGCTCTTTAAAGTTATCAGAGGGATGAGTAGGGAGGCTGTTAAAGCAAAGAAGACGACGCAAAACGCCGCGAATGCACCCGGCACTAGTAGGCTTTGAGCTGCAAATGCTGTCATCAAAATTAGTAGTGGTGTAGGAAGTTGAAGAGCCAGAAGAAGGAGAAGGATTAGACAAGAGTTTCATGGCAAATTGGTTGAGTACTTGAATTGGAATAGGAAAGAAAAAGCAAAGGGGAGTGAATGATGTTGGTAATGGCAAAAAATGTTGGAATAGTAATGATTGAAGAAGTGAGTTAAAAAGAAAGACAAATTTGAAATATTGTGAATAAGTTGATGTGTATGTGAAAAGGGTGATAAAAAAGTGATGGCGGGCTTTGGATTTGAATGAAGTAAAGTGGTGTTAAACATGGTACTACAGAAAACAGAAACTGCATGGGGGATGGAAAATAATGGGGAAAAAGTAGGTTGTGATGTTTTGAACGCGCAATGAAGAGTCAATTTTGTGGAATTTGTCGCAAAGCATAATAAGTGAAACATGGTACAATCACGCTATAAGGGCGCGTTTGGAAGTGGTTATAGTGGAATCTTGTAAAGGTGGGTTAGGAGATAAGTGGTAAGAATAAATAAAGAAAGAAAAGATAGATTTTGTGGGTGTTATTTGAGTTCCAAGTAGATTATTGTATGTTAGTAAGAATTGGGAAAAATTCAAGATAATTCATATATAAATGTGGGTCAAGGCATAATCACACACACACACACACATATATATATAACTTTTCAGTTCACACTTTGTAATTAATATAAAATAAGAGTGAAACATGTCTCATACCTATGAATATAAAATTATTAATATACAAAAATAAGGTGGGGTGGCCGGAGAAAAGGTTGAGTGGGGAAGAGAGAAGAATGGTGGAGAATTGTTTTTGAGTGGTGAAGTGAGTAGGAACATTGTACCCGGAGATGACAATGATGATGCCTAGTTTGGAATTTGAAATATCATTTTTTTAACCATGTTCTTTCTGTGCCAATTTCTTTTCTTTTCTTTTCTTTAAGTTCTCTTACCGTTTTAAGATTCTAAATTAGGGAGGGATTAGGTTAGTACTTCGTAATTCGAAACCACTCTAAGTACATAGTTATGGAAACTTTTGGTGTGTTTCATATGTTAAAAACTTTTTTTGTTTGGTTTAGCGTCTAAACACTCACATATACAAAAGTATTACTTTATTTTTTGAAGTTAACAGTTATATTACTTTATGTAGTCTACACACATTATTTTCTTACGTAACCTATTTAAATTATAAACATAAGAGTAATGATATAATAGTCAAAAGTATCTACATCCAAAATTTCAATTTGATGTGAGAGAAATGTTTCAGTAAACAAACTTGTAGTACTATATATCATATTGTTGTTGATTTATAGTAAATTAAACTTTAAGTAAATTTAGTCACAAAATTGGGCATGATAATCTTAAGAAGTAAAGGTTGGAGATCTATGGAGGAAGTTTACATCTTGAAGTCATAAATGTGATACTTATTCTAGTTGATTATGTGAAAGTTGAATATATAGGTGCAAGTTTATCCTTTCTGGCGTTTTATTCAAGTATATTTATTTATTTATAATTACATATAAACATATTTAGTATTATGATCTCACATTTTACACACAAGAGGTTGACGTGCACCATTTGTTTGGGTAGTTGAACAACACCAATTGTACTGGTGCTAATAGGCTATATTATGTAAACTCCAATACCGACAGTGGTCTGGACACTGGATATGTTTCTTGCTTTTTCTGCCTTTTGTTTTTCTTTTGGGTCATGGTGCCTTCTTGTTTGGTAGTAGCATGTAGCTGCAGAGTGGGGAAGACGAGCAAAAAAAATAAAAATAGAATCAATAAGAGCTGAGCTTATTTTACCTAGTACTTTTATACTTAAAAAAGGAGGAGGAGAAGTAGTAATTATATATATTTTACGGTATTCAGAAAGAGATTTCAAATTTAGAGGTTCTTGAATTAATCTCAAAGGGAGCTCTTTTGGATGTATTTCTTGGTATCTTTATTGTGCAGAAATTAAAAGAAAGAAAATGATTAACAGTGTAATTTGATTAAAAGAAAAAGTTTAATTCATAAAAGTATACAGCTTTATATAGGGTTTGTATTAACTTATAAAATGCTTCGTTATTTCTCAATCTCAAAACCCAAATGAGTATAAGAATAATTTGTTTAATCATGAAAAGTAAAAAATTTACAATCATATCTCTGTTTTATTCTTCCAATTCCTCATTTTCAACCTTGAACAATTTAGGTGAAAGAAAAGGATAATTCGGAGTTAGGACACCTTCTAACTTTACATAATATGTTTATTTTACTTTTTTTTTTTTTTTAACAAATGAGTCTACTGTCTCAAACTCACACACCCACCCACAATTATAACTAGCAAAACTTGAAACCAAGCTCTTTCATTTTTTAGAATTATCTTGAACATCAGACCATAAAGTAATAAGTGTTGATAAAAGTATTATTGGAATTCAAATATGTTATAAAAGTTTAGCAGCACTACTTTTGCTCTAACATCCAGATTTTGCTTTGGCGATACAACTGTAATAAATCATTAATGCGCCAAACTATATGCACAAGAACTAACCAGTTAATCTATCTTTCAACTGCCATGTCTTTCAATGTTGAAAGCTGCTGACAAAAACTACTGAATCATCTTCCAACCTTTTCTGATCTTGCAAAGAATCTGCTCAATCTTGCCCCATGAAGATTCATATATCTGCAGAACCTGGGAATCTGTCTGATAAAACACAACATCCCCATCATCACTAACATAATGATCTTGCCGCAAGCTTCTTACTAAATCATCAATCAAGTGAAATGGAATAGGCCCCGACTTTTGAGGCTCCCTGTAATGCTTCCCAAGCACTGGCTTAGCTGCACTTGTCTGCATCACATTGATACTCAAACTATTAGAAACAGGCAAGTTGCCTACTATAACATGCTTGTGTGTGCGCGCGCAAAGTTAAAAAAATTTAAGAAGGGAAAAGAAAATTTATAGAACTTGCCGCTTCTAGCAGGTGATAATGTGGAATTTGAGGGAAGAGATGATGGATAACATGGGTGCCTAGGTGATGGTGAATGTGGCTGAACCATCCATAATCGCGATCAACTGTTGTAAGGGCGCCTTTTAAATAACTCCATTCCTTTTTTTGTGTTGATTAACAAAAATATGCAATTTTTAGCTAATGATCTACTAACCATTTACAGTGCAGGGGATGTTAATAAACTGGTTAGTGTAAGTACCTCACCGCGGTACCATGGAACCTTGTGTTCATGCCCATGGTGGTTCAGATAAGTAACACAGCTAATCCACATTACAAAAATCTGTCAATAGACAATGTTTCAAAGTTACTAATGAAAAAGAGAATCGAACAGTTGAACATATTCTCACTGTCATGCAATGAATAAAACTTATGGGTTTTGTTTCTGCTGTAATTTTTATAGCAAGATTTAATGTATTACTTGAAAAGAAAAGTGTGTGTATGTCAATGACAAACTGGTCTCGGATATTTTACAGAACATTTTGCAGAAATAAAACTCATAGTGACATTCACTGCTGCATGAAAGTAGTACTCAAGTTCCATTATAAATAGGGAATAAGGGAATTGTTATTTCCTCGCATAAATAGTCTTTTATTCACATGGTACAAGCATTTGATATACAAAAGGTGGGATTCGCGTGTTGAAATAACAAAAATTAGTGTGAAAATAACAATTCTGCGTAAATATAACTTGACTTACCCAGTAGGGAATCCAGTACAGGTTCAGCATTCGAATTGGACCGACGACAATGGATAAGAAGAGAAGCAACAAAGCCATTAGCGTCCAACAGAGAGTTGAAATGAGCACAGAGTTCCTCTCACTTGGGAGAAATAATTCACTGTTAGGGTTGAAGTGTGAGCCATTCTTTCCTGGAGACCTATACAACTAAGCAATGCAACATCCAGTAAAGATGGTAAGTCAAAGATCTGTAAACGAAAAATAATGTACTCAAACAATTTCATACTTTTAATTGTACTAATATCATATACTCTCTGTTCTAGAATTAGATATGCGTTTTAATTATTTTGAGTCGTATCTTCTAGAAAAGGTAAACGTGCCCCTTAGTCGTTCACATATGTGATTATTATATTAACTGTAGCCAAATGATTCTTGTATCGGTTTTGCAATTTTTTATGAGTCAAATTAACTTTGAAAATCATATATCTCTAACTTGGGAGTAAAGGGTTGATCATGTTGATTATTTAATATATAGCAAGATAAACTGCAGAGGAAGGGAAACAGAATATCAGAGACAAATGATTCTTTACCATGTATAAAGGATGTGCCAACAGTGGAAAAGGAACTGTAAATCTTAGGAACTTGGTGGAGTAGTCCAGGTTCTTATATGTCTTCTCAGAAATCTGAACCCAAAGTACGAAATAAAGATATAAATTCTGCAGGCAAATAAAAATTGTGATGTGTGCTAAATGTGAGATATACTTGAAATTTGATTAGTTATTTTATCATTTATTCGGCCACTTTTAGTAGGGGACATCATATCTCTGGTATAAAAAATTAAAATGAAATTTCGAACAACCTAGACAAGTTAGGAACATATATTTGTCACAAGATATTAACAATACCGGTACCCAGGCTTCATCCTTATCAGCATGCCCATGATTCTGGTGATGTGTTCTATGGCCTATTCTACTGCATTTTCATTCAAAAGTATATGTTATAAACACACACACACACACACACACTATATATATATATATCAAAAGCCTCCATTCTATTGCATTTCTTACCCGTAACCTTAAAATATAATAATTCTATGTTACATGGACTCGGACAAAGTGTTCATTTAGTTACAGGTAACGTACTATGAAGAAGACACTAATATTAGGTATCCGACACTACACTTTGTTCGGATATCAAGTGTCGGACATAGAGTACGTTGAGGTCAAATCAAGATTCGAGTCCATGTAACATAGTAACAGATGCAAACCAATGGTATACCGAATGATTCTGAAGGGTAAAAAGAGCAAGTAACGTACAAGCCATGGAAAGGGGTAAGAACAAAAGTGAGAAGAACATGTCCCACAATATCGTTAAGCATTCGATTATCCGAAAAGCTTCCATGGCCACTGGGGAATTAAGAGTCAGACAACATCAACCAAAGTTAGAGGCTTCATGTATAAATGTGCTAACAAAACAACATTTTTACGGATAAAGAAAAATGTGGCTTTACCACTTAAATCCTGTAATCTCAAATCTTTATGGTTTCATCTTGATTATTGAACTTAAGTAGCAAAGGTTTAATACGTCGATTTGGCTAATTTCAATTTTCAAAAAAATATACTACAGAGATTTACAAATAAATGAAATTTTTTCAAAATCATTAATATTCATGACTTTTGTATTTATACAAATATGCACTTTCTCAATTTCATGAACTTGAAAGAGATGATTATGTATTTAAACACCAAAGGTTCTTTGAAATACAAAATTTCGGTAATGGCAACTGATTTTCACCTAATAGCCCAATCCAAATTCTTCAACAAACCTAGGCTCAACATATAAAAATTCCAACAAAAAACAGAAAAGAGAAAAACTCCACATGGTTCAAAAGGTAAAAGGAGGTCAAGCAGCAAATTTTTTAAAGAAAAATTTAAAATTAAGAAGAATACATAATTGGTAAATAGAGATATAAGAATATAATTACCAGTCATGACCAATAACAAACAATCCCATGAACAGTGATCCCTGAGCAGTCCAATAGAGTGGCCAGGAAATCCAGCTATCAAAGTAGAGTGCAATTGCCACCAACCCAATAACTAAAATGATATCCCTTATAAAATAACCAAGAGATAGCCGTGGATTCTTCACCCAACAATGTTTTGGAATAGCTGCGCGAATATCTGCAATTTTAAATGGTGGAGGTACTGCACTTGGATCATCCAAGTCATCACCTTCACCCTTTATCTTCATTGAACAAATTATTTAATCAAACAATCTGCTTTCTCTTAACCTGTAAGAAGTATGTAAATTTATGTGAGCTTGTTTGTTGGCAAGATTAAACTATTAGTTATAAATCTAGAAAACAAAACAGAAATGGATATTGATAGTCAACATATGTGGCCTTTACTGACTAATATGTTGGTTTAACCTGAAGAAAGAGAAATAAGTCCAAAGTGGTGGGCTTTTGGTTTTGGTTTTTAAGTGAAAAAAAAAAATTAAAAAAGAAGAATCATTGAAGTGATTAACCTTCCTAATTATGAATCCCCACCTTGCTCATTGGTAATGGCTGCAGGATATATCACAGTATCACCCATCGCATATATGGTAGTAGTGAAGTCAATATTTTTATCTTTTTATTTTTTTTAAGGGTTTATGACGTATGGGTACCAAAAATTAATATTATTGATAAATCAATTCATTAATTTTTTATATTGACAAATATGTAGCACTTTTTAAAATTATATTAATATTAATTGTACCCCACCTAGATTTGCCTTTGTCCACAGTCTCCATTTATCTACTATCAGTATTTACTTACCGTTATTATATTTACCTACTGTCTCCGATTTATTAACATACTATTTACATATTGTCTCTATTTACATACTGTCAATATATTTACAAACTGTCTCCATTTACTTACTATTAATAATGTATGTCTTCGTATACCTACATATATATATATTGTCCGTCTCTATATACATACTCCACATACTTAATATCTTTGTAATTATAAAAAGTAAAGTAGGTATTTTTACTATCAATTTATATGCAGAAAGTATGTGACATATTTTATGATAATACGTATTTTATGTCAAAATAGTGGTTATATTATTTTCAGACCTACAAACAATAAGTATTATATAATATAAACTACAAACAATATATATATATATATATATATATATTTTTTTTTTTTAATCTACTGTCACTAGAGATGGTAGGCATAACATTTTTTTACCTACTGTCACTATAGAGACAGTAGACATACATTTTCTAACCTACAAATAGTTGGTATTACAGTTTTAGAGTAGGTAAAGTTTGGGGAGAAGAAAGAGGTGATGATGATGAAGAAAGAGACAACAATGATGGTAGCGACGATATTTTTATGGCAGTGGTAATAGTAACACAGATTTAGAAGGAGGATGAAGAGGAGAAAGTGAAGCAGGAAGAGGAGATAATGATGGCGGCGATGGTAGTTGTGTGGCGGCTCTGTAGATTTGGAGTTGACGACGACAACAGTAGCGATAGAGGAGGAGTGATGACGAAAAAGAAAGAGGAGAATGTGACAGAATGAAAGAAGAGGAGGTGGAGAAGGAGTAGGAGGAGAAGTCGGTGACGGCGGAGGCAGAGATCAGAGATGCTGGCAGCGAGGGGGGTGGAGGCTGAGGTGCCGGCGACGGTGGTGGCGGAGGAGGAGGAGGATGATAAGAGAGAAAGTTACTGAGTTAATGAAGAAGAGAGAGAAAGTGAAAGAAAAAATAGAGATGCGTTTAAATGAAGTTATTTTTGACAATTAATTAAAAATTGATATTTATTTTTCAAATTTCAAAATTGTGTGGTACCTAAATATTCATATTTTTTAATTTAGTATCGATATGATGTATTTGATCTAGAAGATCAAACACAGTTGCGGAAGTAATAATTTTAGATTGATCCTATAAAAAAATTAATCACAAAGAATTAACACTAAAAGGTTTATCTGTTTAGTTTACTTAAAAAATTGAATCACTCGCAAGCTAAAACAAACAAATTGTGAAAATTTAAAAGAATTAACTACCAACTCTCAAGAAAATTGTAAGTTAAACTCACAAAAATTTTATAAATCAAGTTTGAATTTTACAATATACCAGGATACAACTATTTATAAGTTACCAACATGTTAATCTAATCCTTCTATGGAAAGAAATGTACAATAAAAAGAAATCTAATACAACTAAAGAAAGAAAAAATAAACCTATTACAATTAGAAAAATAAATAAAAACAATTTAATATACTGCAAGTCATTCAAGAAAATTAGTCTATGATGGGTTAAAAGATATTAGTCTCCGACATGCATAACTGAAACTTAGTCTCAGATAGTTATAAATTAGTTTCCAACAATGTTAAGTTAACCCCTGTCAAGTACTTAGTTTCTGATGAGCCATTTAGTCTTTGACGAGAAAATTATTCTCTGACGTCGAGAAACCATCCCCTAATACCGAGAAATTCATCTTCTAACGTCAAAAGACTCATTTCCCGATCCCGAGTTGTATCCACTGATGCTCGATTGGCCTACTGCAACTTTTATAACATTAACCTAAATTAGTGATTAAACTAAACTATAAACCAACTAATTCCACGGATCACAACCCGTCTTTGTCTTTTAATATAAAAAAAACCCATTCATGAATTATCTTATCGTATTATAGTAGTAACAATGTGGAAGTCAAACAATAAGAAGGGAAACCAAGCAAACAAAATATATTGATGTATAATGGTATGTTAGAGGCAGAAAACCAAACAGATGGAATGCATATTAGTCTACAACAAATGCGGCAATCACATACCTCTACGGCGTCTGCTAAATTTGGTTTGCTTGTGCATTTTGCTTCGATTTCTTAATTTGTACCTTCTCATTCATCTTTACAGGTTGCACTCTCGAATTCATAGTTAGTTTTACTAATTAAACTTACTTTTACTAATTTTTGAAAAAATAATTTTGTGACTTAAATTTATTTTAGGACCCCGCACCCCCTTCCCGGCATTTATATTAATTTACTAATTCACAATAAGAGAACATGTTCTATAGGACTCTTTAATTTTATTTATCAATATTAATTTATCTAATTACACGAATTGGGTTCATCATATCCATAATAATTTATCCATCTATTTTTTTCATCATAAATTAGATTATCAAGAATATATAAACCTATCGAGAGTGTAGGAAGTGGGGGTGGCCGTGTACGTGAATATGTCAATTTATAACTTTTTTTTAAATAGTATTTTGGGGTTTGTGAGTATTAGGAGGTGTATAGAATTAGAATAATAAATATATATATATATAGTTTAAACAATTGAATAAGTTCATATAAAATGACTTGTTTGCTATTATTTTGACTTAAATGAGAGTATTTTAATAAATTGGTACCGGCCTATTTTTTTTCCATAAATCTATATACGCAAATTAAATCACAAGAAAAACTCAAGAAAACACCATAAATCTATATACGCAAATTAAATCACAAGAAAAACTCAAGAAAGCACACAAAGACATAGTATATAAATGGACTCCACTAAAAAATAAGAAAGACACTAAAATTTTAATTGATTTGTAAATTTTTCATATAAATTTGTTTATGTACATAGATTTGCACAGCTCCATTCAATTGTCATTTTATTCTTATAAATTTCGGAGTTGTTCCAAAGTCATTTAACCACTTTTATGATGTGGTAATATTTTCACAACGGTCCCTTTCAATCTACTTATTTTTTGAAAAATTCTAAATTAGTCCTTTGACAAAATAGAGATCGCAATTGTGCATAAAAAGGGAAAAATTTGAAAATTGCATGACGTACACGACTTCAAGCTAATTAATCATATCTACATGTTGGCACAATATTGTGGCTAATAAACTTTATTTAGAGTTTGGTCTTAACAGAAGCCAAAGACGCAACATACCTAGTAATGCATAATAAATACCACATTGTAAAGATCCAAAACAAATCTTTAATGCGGTTTATTCCTAAATTAATATTTAAGTGACAATTGTGCTACAACAAATGCTTGATTTACTAATTAAGACCACCCCCCACTCCCTCTCTTCCCTCCCCCCCCCCCCCCCCCCCCCCACCCCCACCCCCACAAAAAAAGAAGCTATAATCACATAATCTTGTTCCTTTTGGAGGATTTATTTAATTTTGGATCAGTTTGATAGAACACAACTTCTCCAGCATCACTAACATAATGATCCTGCTGAATGCTTCTGATCAGAGAACTAAGCAGGTGAATCGGAAACGGCCCTGATTTTCTTGGCTCCCGGTAATACTTTCCAAGCACCGGCTTGGCTGCCCTAGTCTGCACAACATAGTACCATTTGAAAGGGATCGCCGAAAAATACATTAAAATGTTAATGCCTTAAACATATTTTCTGACAATTCTAGTATCAGATTCCAATAAACCATACAGATCACATTGTGTTGAATTTAAATATGAGTGGATTACATTAAAATCCGAATTATCAAACTTGATTTTATATTTTGAAATATAAGGAGCAAAAGTAGGGAATATTGTACCGCTTCAATTAAATGGTAATGTGGGATTTGAGGAAATAGATGATGAATAACATGGGTGCCAATGCCATGGTGGATATTATTAATCCATCCGTAATCGCGATCAACTGTAGTTAATCCTCCCCTGAGATAACTCCATTCCTGTTAACGACTAATTAGCCACGTATAATTTCATCAGAAAATTTGGAAATATATATATATTCAGATTTCGAAGACATTATATATTTTGTACCAACTCCAGTATCAGAGTACCTTGCCACGATACCAGGGAAGCTTTTGGTCATGACCATGGTGATGCAAATATGTGACAAAATCTATCCACATTACAAAAATCTGCAGGAAACAAAAAAAATTTACTGCCATCAAAACATTGTAAAATTTAGCTACTAGGAAATTTTTACCGTTCAGAGAAAAAGAAATTTACTCACAAAGTAGGGAATTCCATAGATTTTGAAGGTTTGAAGGGGACCAATGACATTTGCTATGTAGATAAGGAGAGCTACCATTACAGTCCAACAAAGTGTTGAAGTTACAATTAACTTCCTTTCACTGGGTTGAAATAAATTGCTGTAAGGATTAAAATGAGAACCTTCTTTTCCTGGGCTTCTGCTAAACTGTTACATAAATGTCTGCTTTATTATTTGTTCAGAAAAATCAGAGGTTATAAAAAATACACACACACACATATTATATATATGTATGTATTTTTTATAACCTCTGATTTTTATATATGTGAACAGATATGCATACTCACCAAATACAAGGGATATGCAAACAAGGGAAAAGGAATTTTGAATCTCAGGAGTTTTATATATGTGGGAAGACTGTTGTATAACTCCTCTGATAACTGAAACATAAGGTAAAAATAAATTAAAAAATGATTCATAAACTTGAATAGACTATTTTATTATGCACCATTCAGTGATCATGGTATAGCTCAAAAAAAAAAAAACCTAAAACTCTCTGATCTCTTCATTAGTGGCCGAATGTATAGTGAAAGTGGGCGAAGCGACTTTTTTATCTTATTACCACAAATATGTCACTTTGGATGCACCATTCGACCAAATGAGCCCGGTGCATATATTACTAAACCAAAAATGACTGGAAAAAACAATTGTAAAACAAAAAAAATGACCGAAAATTTTGTATATCTAATTTGTGAGTAAGAAAGTGAAAATTTAAGATCAGCGTTACCGGGACCCAAGATTCATCTCTTTCAATATTTCCATGGTTCTGGTGGTGAGTTCTGTGACTGATTCTCCTGTATTGAGTAAATTAACATCACATCACATCATATCATATCATGTATTTACAAGAAGTTTCAGTTTCTTCTATATATTAGACATTAGACAATCAATCTCATTCTTAAATTTTTTTTGAAGTAACTCACCACCCATGGTATGGAACAAGAATTGAAGAATGCAGTATATGTCCTAAAATGCTGTTCAAGTGTGGATTATCAGAAAAGCTTCCATGCCCACTGTAAATTCAAGAAACATAAACAATTCAAGCCACCATTTTTTTCCTTCTTGTTTTTCCGTGGAAATGAATATTATCATGTATAAGGTGTCAAGTTGGAGACAACATAGAATTGAAGTCATAACAAGGTAGCTGTGGGGAACCTGTGGCTGGATTGAATCCTCCACAATGGAAATGCCCTCTTGGCATATTAGTGCAAAAGAAAATATTTTTAAAAACTTAAATTATAAAAAAAACAAACAAACCTATAGTGTGAAAAGGAATTACCAATCATGACCAAGAACAAAGACAGCCCAAAACATGGTTCCTTGAGCTACCCAATAAAATGGCCAAAAAGCCCAACTGCTGAAGTACATTGCCATGGCTACCAGTGCAGAAATGACTAGAATATCCCTCATGACATAACTGAGAGACCTCCATGGATTCTTGACCCAACAGTGCTCTGGAATGGCAGCCCTGACTTGAGCTAGCCTGAATGGAGGAGGTGCACTTGGGTCAAACTCAATTTCATCACCATAATCAACTCCACCATTAATGGCGGCATCTTCTTCAAGCTTCTTTCTATTTTGTGCAAGAACTGCCATTGAAGATCTTACACAGAGAAAAATCCTTTCTTCTTCTGCTTCAGGAAAGAAAATGCCCAACAGGGTTTGTTATAAATAGAGTCAGAAATTACTCCTTCCGTTTACAATAATTGCCATTTTTGTCATTTTTATCGGTTTACAATAATTGTCATTTTTATTTTTTGCACATAGGTTCAAATAATATCTTTCATACGTAAAATTTTTTATTTTAGTTAAATTTTTAATTCATATTAATTCTTATATCACATATTTTTTATTTTTTTTAAATTAAATAAAATATTTAACATATAAAAAACACAACTTAAATTTTGTGTAAAAACTGAAAACAACACTTATTATAAATATATCAAAGTCAATCAAAATGTTAACTTTTTTGGAAGACGGTATTTTTCTAGGACAATTGTTGTCAGTGTAGTAATGCTAGTTTTTACTTCATTTTCAGACAGCGGGCCTTTTTCATTTTTCTTTGGAGTTAATATATTCAAGATTTTCACTCTTTCACAAACCATCAATTAGCTATTCCTGAGAACTAGTTCGAGAAGTTAGGTTTCTTGAACCATGTGACATTATGTAGTTTACTGAATTCGACTAATTTAGATTGAGTCGAACAAAATTTTAGATACAAAAACCTTCTTAATATTTCTTTTTTTCATTAATAAAATTTAAACTTGAAAATCACACTACTCAGCGTCCGTTAGTGATTCATTTATTTTACATTATCTACAAATGAAGTACACTTTCAAATTGAATTAAAAAAAAAGAACTCTAGTGGGATAGCAAACACTCTTATACCAAAAATGTAACATCATTTGTTACATCATAATTCAATTCCTTGTTTGAGGCTTACAACCAATATACACGAGTCTGCTTTTAATTTCATAAATCATAACCACAAATTTTCCCTTCAATTACCAGATGTTTTTACATAATAAAATGTTGAGAGTTGAAATAAACATTTCATTAAGCAATGAAATGGCGTAGGTTGAAACAAAAAAATTTGATTCTTGAAAACACCAAATTATCAATAGTTTGATCGTCAAGATTAGCATGTATGCCAAACTTTTGGTTTGAATACTTCATTCCTACTAAAATTAAAAAAATATTTTTATATTCTAAATATCTCGTTATTAACATGTTATTTGAAATAATAGTATTCTCTCAATTTTAAATAGAGCAACATTTAAAAATAAGTTTTGTTCCAAAAAAAAAAGCAACATTGACATAATTTTTTTTTATTATAATGCAATATTCTTTAAAATTTGTCATTACAATATCTAAATCTTGTCTTTAATTGAACATTCATAACAAATTTTATATGAAAAACTGATTATTTGTAGTTACAATTGTTAGTCGAATATACAAAATTAATATTTGTCAAAAGTCTGAATGTTAATATTTTAGTAGAACGAATGAAATAGTGATAGTTTTGATAGGAAACATTAAGTAGTAGAATTAATTGATTTGTGGAATAGTTAAACGATTGAATGATATTTAAAAATTTTCTTGACTTTTTATAATTTAAAAATAAAAATATATGGAAGAAAAAAATCTGTAGTTCGTATATATATAATTTTAAAACGAGAGGAGTATTTTGGATCTTAAGCATTACCAATCGTATATGCCATTATCACGTGCATGAAATTTGGAGTCATACGCAATCTGTAAACCTAGTAAAGTTCGAGTTTAATACCTTTGTAAACTCAACCATTTTTCATTATCAGAGAAAAAATTATATCGCTAGAGTAATTATATTTTTGCCAATATCTGTTCAATGCTTTCTGTGATAGTTGATCTTAACAGTGACAATTATTTATGGTAATATAAAATTTTCTTCCGACAATAATATAATTTTCCTAATATTAAAATGTAAAATTTATTGTTGTGATTAATAGTTTCTTTATCATTGTAATATTATATGAAGATCAGTATAATTAAGAGAATTAATTTTTTTATGATATCTAACTTGAGATAAATTTCACTTTTAATTATTTGACCCTGTAATATTTAAGAGTTCAAATAGTATCTTTATTCCAAATTTAGAGATATATCTTAATATATTTTTGTTTTATAAAAGGACAAATCTCAGACATGTGCACATTAAAGTATAAAATTTCGTAATAATGTTAATTTTTTTCAACTATTCTCTACCCGTGTTTTTAGTTGGTAATATTATTGTTCGTGTCTAATGTTACATGCTTTATTTTATTATTTCTCTCTCACCGTTACTATTCAATGTTACTATATCAACGATTATATTATTATTTGTAAGATACTTCTAGGAGGATAAAAATGTCATAGCACCATTTGAAAATTTTAATCTTTAAAGTGGAATGTGTAATAATTTATTGGACTTAATGTCTGATGAATTAATTAGTACGTACATAATTCTATAATAATTTGTTTCCAAATCAAACTCAAAATTAATGAGACATTGACTACCCATCACGAATGCGTCTTTGCATGGGCTCCAGCCACGGAACGAAAGCTTCTGGCCCCTTACTTAAAATTCGATTTTTTTGTTTTCTGTTGTTTGAAAAGGAAAAATATTTAATATTTTTCGACGTTTGTTGTATAATGAAAATTTTAAAATTAAAAAATATTTTTCACAACTCTTGTGTTTTCTTAAGAATTTTTTAAAAATGATTTACGAAATATTTTTATATAAAATTATTTTCTAGAAAAGATTTTTCAAAATTTTCTTTTCGTGTATCAAGTGGAGCCTTCAACTATGCTTGTGAATTTATGCGTGTAGTTGAATTGGACAATTCATGAGCATTGTCGCTGAATTCCCGCATGTACCGTATACATTAAATTTGTGTAGAATAATTCCATTTCAATTAAAATATTGATACAATCATATATATGTTTTGTACAATATTCAAAAATACAACTACGTGCCAATTACAAATTTATTTTATTAAAATTTTACATAAATCTCATAAATTTTAAATGTATTTAAAAGGCTAGATTTGACATCTATATTTATACTAATACATTAAAGCGTAATGGCAGTATAGAAAGTGTCTCCTAGCTAATTTACCATGTTATAGACAATACCAAAACATTGTCATAATAAATTAAGAATGTCGACTATTGAAATGTGATTTCACTGAGCTGATAGATATTTATTGTTACGTATTAATTAAATATTATTTTTAAAATAATTTTTATTTTTAAAATATATTTATATTATTATGTTATTTAAAATAATAGTAATTGTCATTATGATAAGAATCACTAAATAATAAAATTTATTAAAGTAGTAGAATAATAAAATAACATTTAAGAAATTTTGTGAACAAAAAAATAAGTACATATCACTAATTTTAGATCGAAATAAGAATTTGTCGAACTTAAATGTGCATATATATATATATATATATATATATAATGGTGCCAAAGCATCTGACAATTTCCATGCGTTAATCAAGTTACTGTCCATCTGCCAATCGTATGTATTCCACCAATCCCGTGGATGGTACGTGATATGCTGGTTAAATATATATGTCCCCGAAATATTCAATACCAATTATAAGATTTAACACAAAAATAAAATAACATAAAATAATCAAATCTAATAATAAGATGTATATATTTATTAAAACATTCAAAATTTATACAAGCGATAGTAAATAGGATAAACAATTTGAATTGTCTTAACATTATAACAAGTAATAAGATAACAAATTAAAATAGGAGATTCGAAATTATTTATCCATCTCATACAGATTATGGAAAAAGTAAAGTCTTTTTTTAAGTTGTTGAATTCGATTGTAGTGTTTCAGATCTGATATATTATCTTTAGTTGTGCAAATTGATAGATTTTTTATCTATAATTATTTGTGTTATTGCTTATTAAATTTTAAGATTAATTAGTGTAACTTGCAGCGAATTTAATAGCAGATCGAATCTATGTGAACAGTTGAACTTATTTTAAATTTCCCCTCGATAATTCAAGTTTGAAGAGTATATTTAATACAATATGTTTCATAGTTTCAGTAGTGGATGTTTAAACACTATACATAAACTTATCAAATATACGATAAAATTTTTATAAATTAATACTCGATAAATTAATAATTTATTTCGGTTTCAAGCTGGGCCAATTCAAAAAATAATAAATTTTAATAAATTAATAAGATAATAATTTTTAAAAAAACTTTGTACTAAAATATGGTCTCAACAATATTATAAATTAATAATTTCTCAAAATTATATATATATATATATATATATATATATATATATATATATTTAAAATACTTTGAAATATGAATCAATTGTTTTTTTTTTTTGAAATTCACATCTAGGTGAATTTCATCTCTTATTTTTTTTTTATACTTAAAAATTTCGGTGTCGTATTCTCGTATTGTTGTAAGTCTTTTTAAGTGCATGTGGGGTTATCTCTCTTGTTGATTTTTAAACACCTGATAAATGAGAATAGAAAATCATTATTGTATAATATTTGGAGAATTGTTTATGCGTTATTTATATACAATAGTATATTGTCATTTAATATAATACATTGAATATTTATTTCTAATTCATGAATCATCTTATATTTTAATACAACGAATTTTTATATAAGTATCAAGAGCAACGAATTTATGGTATTTATTTCAATACTGTATATGCATGTACAATATAAATACAATGAATTTTTAAATAAATTAATTTTTATAATATATATTATTGAATTTTATGTATATATTGAATTATAAAAACCTCTTTAAAAAACATCTTTAAATTAATAAATTATTAATTTATAGATAAATTAATACCCCTCTAAATTAATAAATTTCTCTGGTGCCGAGGATATTAATTTATAGAGGTTTTACTGTATTAACTAATGTTGTTGATGCCACTTTTGATTTTTCAAACATTTTTTATATGGGATTATTTTTTGAGGCATTTATATATGAGCATTTCTATTTTGTAAGTATTGCGTGCAAAGATTTATATATATATATATATATATATATATATATATATATATATATATGCATATAAACAAATTCACAAATCAATGAGAACTTGACATGTAAATAATTTTTTTTTCTTCCTTTATTATAAATGGAATAATTACCAGACGGTCCACTGTGAAATCCAAAATTTCCTAAAATGTTTATTCCCTTCAAGTATATTTTTATAAATATAGTAACTTATAATAATAATTTACAAATAGTAACTTACAGAATATATTGAAAATATACTAAAAATAGTAATTTCATAATAGTAACTTAAGAAAAAAAATAGTTATTTAAAACGAGAGAGTTATAGAGAATTTTAGACTTTAACGAAAGATTTGCCTTAATAAATGGTATCCTCAACTTTTTTTCAATTTATACACTTTTGTGAGTTTTTCTTATAAATTTATTTGTGTGCAAAAATTTATTTTTTTATATATCTTCCTCCATTTAAAAGTATATATTACAAGTATTGAAATTTTGATATTGTTATATTCACGTATATTACAGATCGAATATATGGTGCTCTACAAAGGATTCTTGTAACTATAAAATATAATTGGAGTCCAGGTAAATACAAATTCTGACTTTCTGATTAAAAGTTGTATATCTAAACATACAAAATGTAGCGGAAAATTAGATTGCATTATTCAACTTTATAACCAAAAGATAACATCTATATATCCGTCCTTAACGTTTTCTTTCGTAAGTTTTGAATGAAAAATAAAAGAATAAAAAAATTAATTCTAAAAGAAAGAAAAGAGTAGAAATCCAAATAAATTTTCATTTGAGTTTATAAGAGAAAAGAAAAGAAAATTTTAACTTTAAAAGTGTTTTACTATTTTATCATCTTATTTAATTTTGTTATATTTATTATTAGTGATACTCTGAGTATCTCAAACGGTATAATCTTATTCAAATTAGTTTTCCATCTAAATCTGACCAATTTTAGATAGAAATATTTAGAAGAAAAAATGCCACAATTTTCTTATCAATTTTTTCATCATCAATTTAAAACTTACAAGTAGGATGTAAAAGAAAATATAAATGATAAGCATGCATGAATTAAGTAGGGATTAATTACATTTTACCTAAACAAAATCATCATAAGTAGAGACATTGTTTAAGACAAGTTACGATAGGAATTACCTTGATATATATATAAAAATGACTTTTTCGTTATTTCTTCATTACTTCTCTTCATCACTTCGATTATTTAATTAAAATTTATATAGACTTTATTGAAATAGGTGAAACTCTTTCTTCGAGAATCGTATATAAGATTTTTCAACGACAACCATGTTTTTTATTAGTTTTGAATTGGAACAATAGTAGTCGGACGAACGAACGATTAGCAGATGAATGCTGACTCAAAGAAGCATGTATCGAAAGTAACCAACTAAGTTTACAAAAAAACCTAAAAATCGATCGTGGATCCAATTTGTTAAATATATCAGAAATGTAATATCGCAACAAATTTATCAATCACTGTATGCTTCGCTGATCTATCGTTCGTATACCTATGTTTATGTAACAGGTACATGGGGGCGGGGTTCCCCTTATAACGTCCACCTACGAAGTTGGACAAATACGAAATGTGCAATTACTAGCTAGCCCTTCTAGGTATAGCCCACATTGCATATAGGTTTTTCTTTTATTTCCTTTTTTATTATTTGTTTTATTTATTTTTATTTTTTTGGGGTGGTGGTGGGCTGCGGGGGTGAGGTGGTATTGTAATTTGGCGTGAGTGTAATATGGAGAAACAATATTTTGACACGACGTATCTGATATTTAGATTGCATTATGACATTATGTATTCAGGATTTGATTAGAGTTTTAGTCCTTGTTTTAGAGTTTATATTTGAAAAAAAAAAGTTAAAAAAATAGTGAGAAAATCAATTATTAAGTTGTCTTTTAGTTTTTTATGAAAGAAAGTAGAGGATTTGAAAGAAAAATCTTTAATTGTGTAGTTTAAAAAAATTTAGTGAGAGGAAAATTAAAGAAAAGATTTTTTTTTTAAAAGTTTTTATCATATTTTCTTTTCTCTTCATTAATAACTCACATGCACTATATTAGAGGACAAAATTGGAAAAGCGTTTTAGGTGATAAAAAGCCTAAATTAGGCATAAATTTTAGAAAAAAAATGCCTAAATTAGGCAACTTATTAATTAGTTAGAGATGAAGTGCGACTCAGTTATGATTTTTACATAATTTTATTTTACCCGTTCATAGTTCATTGCACAAAAAATATACTGTATTTTTGCCGATTCTAAATAAATTGCACGCCAGAATCATCCCCACTAAACTAAAATGAAAAATATATTGCTACGTTATATATTTAATTCGGGGCGGAACTAAGTTAGGGCCCGAACACTCTTACCCCCATTATGTCTCCAGTTAATTTAATAGACCTTGCTTTATATAATAAAAACTACTAAATTTTATAGAGCATATGGGGTCACAAGTATGATATGTTCACTATAATATGTTTTCTAATCATAAGTATAATAAAATTTTCGTAATTTGAACTACTTCTTAATACGTTGAAATAAATTTGGTTACTAATTTGATTGGCAATAATATATACGGAATATTATTTATGAAAAACGTACAAATATTAATATAAAAAATTTAATGATATTGAAATTAATAAAGTGAAATAAATTTTAAAATTAAACAATATTGAAATCATAACAGCCATAAAATTAAATAGTATTGTACATGATATATGACCTGATATGCTACATTTGTCAAATTCGTTAATTACAAGAAATGTTTTTTTCTGGTAACCTCTTCTAATTCGACTCATATATGCTATAATTGTCAAATTCGTCAAATCTCAAAAATTATAAATATAGATGGAAATTCTTCTTTTAGTGTAACGAAAAAAAGAAGCTTGTTTTAATCTATAGTATGTCCTCCTTTTCGATTGCTATACTATCCAATATGTAGACTGTAGTTTGTGAAATTCGAATATCATATAACGCCAAAACACTGCAGTGGAATTTAAGAGTTAGGAGAATTATAAGCCAACAGTTTTCCGTGCTCAGAATATACATATATATTTTTTTTTTAACATTTTGATTTTAGCTTTTATAGTTTTTAAGAAAAAAAAGGTTTAATACATTTTTAGATGTTAGGTAGTATTTTAGAGTAATTTTTAAATTATCTTTTTCTTAAGTTTATAGATAATATATTTTAGAATTGTACTTTTTATTTTTACTTTTTATGCATGTGAGGTATGCTCATTTTTCTTTTCTTTTTTTAAGATTGAGTTAATAAATTTTTTGTTGGTTTTGTTTTGGTTTATAATTTTTTTGTATGATTTTAAATTATTAAAATTTTATGGATTGTTTTTATTGTGAGTTTTTATGGTGTCTTTTTCATTTGACTTTTTTTTTTCCCTGTTTTGCTCCTTTTTTTAATGCGAGATTTTAGGGTGAATTTTTAGTGTGAATTTTTATTGTATTTTTTTAACCACATGTACCTACCTTCATTTTGTGTCTTACTCATTTATTATATAAACTAACTCAGAAACTCGTGTAGGTTGTATTATTAAATGTTTTTATTTTTATTTTAAACTTGTACTTTTTAGAAAAATAAAAATAATTAAAAATTATTTACAATATTTTTCAGTTATTTATATGGAGAAATATTTTATTATCTATTTTTTCAATTTGAATTTCAGTCGAATTCTTAAATGTAGTGATTGAATGGTAATAATGAATATGTTCGGGTCAGGGTAATTGAGCTACAGAGCCCGTGCACAACACGAAATTTGAATATTTTTAGCAAATTATTTTTTTTGACATTTTTTAAAGTGTATAGATAATATATTTTAGAATGGAAGATATTGTGTTAATTAAACATATGTTTGTATTTATTTTAGTTAATTAAAACTTAAAATTAAATTATTAAAGTTGAATATATATAAATATTATAGAAAAATATAATTTGATTATAAATATGTGTATTTTATTACACCATACATAAATTTTTGATTAATTAGTTGGTTAAAATTATTATATGACAAAATTAATATATTATTCATTCTGTTATGAAATTAGAGTTATGTTGAGACTTTATTATGATATTAAAGTTAATTAGCTTTTGTTTTTTTTAGTATTTTCATTTTTGTTTTAAACTTGTGCCTTTTTTAAGAAAAAATAAAAATAATTAAGAATTACTTACAATATTATTTTAGTTAGTTATATGACCAAATACTTTATTGTTTATTATTTTATTTTTTATTTTTGTCAAGTCATAAATGTAGTAATTGAATAGTGATAATGAATATGTTCAAGTTGGAATAATTATTAAGCTACAAAGCCCGTGTTATGTACGGGCACGTTAATTTGAATATTTTTAACAAATTAATTTTTTTGACATTTTTTAAGCATATAGATAATATATTTTAAAATTGAAGATATTATGTTATTTAAACATATGTTTGTGTTTATTTTAGTTAGTTAAAATTTGAAATTAAATTATTAAAGTCAAATATAAATAAATATTATAGAAGAATATAATTGGATTATAAATATGTGTATCTTTTTGCATCATACATAAATTATTTGAATAAATTAGTTGATTAAAATTATTTTAGGACAAATTTAATATATTATTTATGTTATTATGAAATTAGAGTTATCTTGAAACTCTAGTATGAAATTATTTCAGAATTTGAGATTATACAACAAAATTAATATATTATTCATTTTATTATAAAATTATTTTATGATTTGAGATTTTGTCAAATTTATTTTTAAAATTTTACGTAAGTACGTATCATATTTAGTTCGTCTCTTGTTTTTTAATATATATGTATAGATATAGATAATTAAATTTAAGAAAATCACATAGTTTAGTTGGTCAAATGTATGTTGCAATCAAAATTATATTAGTTTACTTCAAATATACTCCACTAGTAACTTTTACATCTCATTAATTGTAATCTTACTTTTCAAACTTGTACTCCGTAAAAGCTAAAATAGAAAGGGAATTAGTAAAAGCAACTATAGGCTATCTATATTTGCTTTTAATGAAATTTAAATGAGAAATACTTTCGAACGACCTTGTTGAAATCGATCAGTCTAGGATGATTTAACTGCTTTTTTTTTTTTTTTTTAATTCCTATACGAAGGGAATTTTATTTAATACTACATATAAAGTACAAATCGTCCTCTAACCAGTTTTGGAATTTCCTCTCTCTTCATTTATTTCTGATCTAACTATTTTCGCAATCGCAAGTACTAAACATTATATCTGGCATTGAAATTCAAGTCCTAGACATATTATTACGATTATTAGTTGCAAACTTTTTGTGATAATTTATTGAATCAATGATAGTAATTAGTATCTAGTCCCATTGAAACCACTAAAATTTTGGGTCTAGTACCAAGAGGACTTTATGCTATCAAATGGTAAGAGTTCGAGTGCTTCCCAAAATATTTGGTGGTGATCTCATTCTCATTCTCATTTTTATACATGAGTGACCTTAAGTTTTGGCCCCGACATAGGTACAGCGGAGGTTTTGTTAGATATCCTACCTCATTTTAAAAAAAAAAAAAAAAGAAAGAAGAAGAAGAAGAAGAAAGTACTAGTTGAAACTTGAAAAGGCAGCCACTATTTGACATTTTCTCCTTTTTTTTGGTTACGAGGACAAATTAGGAAGTACGAAAATATGAACTTATGAAGTTATTTCACATGTATAGCCGTATTGGAATGGATATTATTACTAATTTGTTAAGAATTAATTGAATTAAAGATATGACATCATCATTGGTTGGAATCCAAATATTTCTAGTCACAATTTGTATTGTATCGATTAAACTATGAAGTTATATCCGATGCGTAATGGCCATACAAAATACAAATCTACAATAGTTTTCATTGGGACCGCTATGTCTAAGTGTACAATACTTAATTCCCTTTTTTTAATTTTAAGTTTCTCAACCATTAAAAAAAAATCCTATGCTCCATTTATATTTTCTAATTTGGAGAGAGCCTCTCTTTTGTTCAGAGTTTTCTTCTTCTTATAGAGTTTTTTTTTTCTCTTTATCAATAAAGATAAATACATTTAATTTTGTGTGCAGATCTATGAAACAGATTGCTTATTATTCTTATAGAATCTTTTTCTAAAGATAAATATATTCTGTTTTGTGTGCATATCTATGCAACGGATTGCTTATTATTATTATTATTGTTTTATAAAGAATAAATTGCTTATTTTATGAATGTATTAAGATTTGACTGCATATTTACTCAACAGCTAACTTATTATGTATTTGATTTATAGATACATTCAAATTTGTCTACTTTTATTTATTATATCTATTTTTAAATTAATGTGTTGTTTGAAGAAAGTTTCTTAAACTCAACTCATTCTTTTTGCAATTCGATTATTTCTAAATAATATTTGTCCATTCATCGAGAATTCAAAGAAAAATTTCTCAATCATAAGACGGTCCATCATTAGTCATTCTTTATTACATTTTTAGAACCCACAATTCTTAAATTTAAGTTGAAATCAACGATTTATTATCATATTTTATTAAATTTAATTTGAGGCAATTTCAAGACGTCCGAAATTATGATGAAAAAAATATTCTAGTGCATTTCTTTATAAGTTTGTCCTCAATAAGATACGAAAGATTACAATCAAATTTTACCGTACGAACTCTTACATTCTTCACTACACCCTTAATAATCCAAAAGAGAGGATCCGATATGCTTTGAAGAATATATCAGAAACAACATTGTCTACAGATAAGTTTGTCTCCTTTCACTAGCCCCTTATTAGAGCCTATTAGAAGTAATAAATTTGGATTAAAAATAAATAAAAAAGAAACGAACTTGTCCACCTGCAAAAGATAAAGAACGTATGAACAAGAAAGAGTCTAGTCCTCTGCATCTCCACACTCTAGGTGTAATAGGTATAAACATGGTTTATAGAACTTTGTTCTGTTCTCTGCACAAATTATCTGAACACGAATACACACACAATCACTGGAGTTATGCACCCCTAAATGCGTTTTAGTGAATACCATTAATCACAGTTAAACGAGTTGCTCTCAGAAACATTCTCTTTAACGAGAAACAAGAAGCCATCACTATTTACAGAGACTTCCACAACGGAACATTGAAAATGTTGAGAACCTAGTTCAGAATGACATACGAAGGTAATGTCGCGGCGTGGAGAATTACAAGAGTAACTAAAACAATAAATAGCACATAAATATATTTTAAAACATGTTTTTTGTTCTATATGAAAATTTTGAGCATGTAATCTGCATTGACTTGCCTTATTTCCTTTCAAATGATGGAGCTTGATCCAAAATGTATAAAACCATGAAGCAGCCCAAACCACCACCCCAAAAGGTAAAAAAAAAACAAAAAGGCGCTTCCTTTAACTCCTCAGACTGAATAAAAATAACCGTGGGATCGCCATGCAACCATATTCTGAAAAGAAAAAGATAAAACACTTTAGAGAATCATACATGATTATGAACTCCAAAAGATTCTTAATTTATGTTCCTGTAACTATAGCATTTTCAAGTTCAAACAGAAGACAGTAGCAGGGTCGGTGTGGGTGGTTTGTCCCCCCACCCCCCAAGAGCTCATGCGTAGGGTTATAATTTGAACCGAGCTATTTGATACTCGGCTCAACTTGACTCAAATCATTAACCGAGTTGAATTCGATCAATTTATTTTGCTCGTTATCTTATCGAGTCAAGCCAAATAATTAGTATACTTGACTCAACTCGATTACTCATTTAAGAAGTTACTCAACTCGATTCGTTTTGATACTCAAAATAATTTTATGTTATTCTAAAAGTTTGTTCATATAAACTCAAAAAGTACTCCATTCATATTTTTGTTAGTTGATAATCACTTGATACTCGAAAAATATTCGAAAATTCAAAAATGAACCTACTTATTCAAGCTACTGACAAACTATATAAGTTTTTGAGTCAAGTTCGATCATAAATTACCATGTTCGATAATTATTTGACTTGACCGGTACTCGATAATTTTTTTAACGAGTTGAGCTCAAACAAGCAATGCTAAACTTGACTCTATTACAACTCTACTTGCGCGCGCGTGTGTGTATGTGTGTGTATAAGCACACACTTATGAGAGAGTTTTTCAACGTGTAGCTAACATACCTTGCAGAATCTATATTCGGCTTATATCACGTCCAAACACAAAAGTCGTAGCCCAGTTGACAGCGACATATAATCTGTTCCTCCAGCTCACCAGGCGCGTAAGATATGCTGAACGCCAGATAAACCAGCTAAAGAACCCTGCAATTGACAAACCTCTTCCTTCCTTCAAATGATAATAAATGATGTGAGCCACGGATTGGTAGTTGGAAGAAAAAAATGAGAGGCTATGATGTGATACCATTACCTTGCTTTGCCTAAGGTCAACAAGAGCTTTGTATCGGCCAACAGTAGCCATGCTTCCCAAATGTTTATAGATAAAAGGATCCCCCAAATCAATTTCCTGAGCAGAATTTGCATGCCCTCCACCAGCTTTACCTATAATGTTCAATACACTTGCCATATATTTTCCTTGCCGCTCTGCGACCTGGACAAACACACTCAAAATGAAGCACCATATAAAGCAAAGAAACAACTTCAGAAATAGTACCGGACCTTTGTTTTCATTTTGTTCTGTTTTGTTTCATTTTGTTTTGTTTTGTTTGTTTTTGTGTGTGTATGTGGTGAGAGGCGGAGGTGGATCTCTCTTAAAGAATTTAGAGAAAGGGCAATTACTATAACTACCAACTCAATTAAGTTCACCATAATGTCCACAAAAATGCCGATATACTAGATTCTTAAATTCACATCAATCTTTGGCTTCAAGATATCTGAATAACAACCTAGAAACTGATTTAGTCCAGACCAACATATTCCAATACAACAGCAGAAAATCCAGAGCATAGAACATGTCGGTTCTTACTGTGAATAATAAATGAACGGTTTCATTACTCACATAAATTGGACCACCTTTGCTTTGAAACTCATGAATCCAACATGCAGAATATGGATGAATTAAGTTATACTACTTGCCTGCGCCAAAGCTGGAAGGACTGGTTTCCCTGTACTTTCAAGATACCCACAGCAGTCACCAACTGAGAACACATCTGGCACCGAGGGTACCCGCAGCCAGTCATCGACTCCAATCCTATAAACATTAGTATTACTACCATGAATATCCTTCTAGTGTAAACAAACAGATATACGATACCAAGTCCTTCCAGAACTAAAGACATATTATCCTTTTAAACCATTCCAAAATCATAGAGAAAACTCCTTTTGTTACCAAACTATTTCATCTTTATTCTATGTTGAGGTCCTCAAGGATATGTTTGGAAATGTTTACTGCTGAAAAATTTATCTCTAATTTCAGAACACAAGGAATACAGAAGAAGTAAACCAAGTAGCACAGATAATTTTATTGTTTTTATTTTTTTGTAAATATTCTTTCCTTTTCTTCTTCATTTTATTATCTTCCATTTAGTATTGTCTCTCATTCTTTTATGCATTTTTTCCTTCTTGTTTTATCTTCTCCTCGTTTCGTATGGTTTAATCGACCGCTGACCCCAATTAGTTTGGGTTAAAGCCTTGCTGTTGTGTTGCCTCAACAGAGAGGGAGATTAGAGGGGGGAAAATAGATCCATGGCCCAAAAACTGAGGATTGTAAAGCAGTGACAAGTTTATTTAAATCCAAATAAACATATATTACCTCAGTTTCTATCACAGAGCACAAGAATAAATTTGTACAGCACTTTCTCATTCCTAAGTAATTTGTACAACATTCTCTCACATAGTGACTACGTCCTCGAGAAAGCAGCCATCTAGGAGTCATCTCACAAACTTTTGGAAGAAACCTTTGTTTTAACATATTCTAAATGTCAACAAGAAGAATTAAATTATGTCACTGCAGACACCAAAAAATTACCTCCCACCAGGTGCCTTGGGAAGATCAAGCTCGTTAACGAAAGGTGAGGGACCAACACCAGTAGACCATACTAACAGACCGTATGGGACATCTGTTCCATCAGTAAGCACTATTTTCTGAGGTTGAACATCCTTCACAATGCCACGGACAAGATGAACGCCTGACTGAGAGAAACAAATTTATAAAAAAACAAAACATTCAGATATGTTTAAAAGTGACTACTCCAAACATTACCATATTGAAGATGTCAAACATGAACCAAATACTTAGAAGGTAGAGGAAATAGAATGTCAAGACGAAAAATACTTAAATGTCCAAATGAAGAAACTAATTGAGATTAATAAGTATCAGCAGTCTTACATTTCTATTTTAAATGAAATTTGGAGCTTAAAGCAATAGGTGTTAACTTTGAAAGGTGCAATGAGCCAGTGCATAGAGTATCCTGAGGATGACAGTTTCTGACATCTATCAACAGAAATCCTGACAACTTTGATATGACATCTGACCAATAGAGTATGTTTAAATTGCTAATTTCTAAGTATTCCTTGATTAGAACCAGAAGGCCTGTATTTAGGGTAATATATCTGGATTACACTAGATTTTTTTAACCTAAGGCAGATGGTAATCATGTCATGAACTCCAACATAGCATCTTACCAATTATTTTGCAATTCAACATATAGAAAGAAAGTGCAAAAAACATTGACCAAATATAGCAAGGACAAGTTCTGTGCAACATCTACGAAGTAGCTTAATATTTCAAAATGTAGACATGGAAGGAGAACATCTAAAGAAGATTCATTTAGGAAATTAGTAATCTCTCACCTTGGTCAAATGCTTAGTTGCATATTTACGAAGGCGATCATCAAAGGAAGAGAGAATCTCATTTGCCTGTAAAGTGACAATACTTTTGAGATATGCTAATATATTTTTAATCAAAACAAAATACATCAATAAACACACCAATGCAAAAATGGGTCAGGTGATTTCGCAGACAAAGTTGAAAATAATGAAGATGAGTACAATAAACGAAGACTACTATGTTTGATTTAATAAAAGGGATATTCAACTAACCTCAATCAGTGTAACATGGATATAATCTTTCACATGAGCATATCTTTTAGTAACATCCTTCATAATAAAATCACTAAGCTCACCGCTGAACTCAACTCCGGTAGGACCACCACCAACGACGACACAGTGTAGAAGCCGACGCTTTTCTTCATCACTAATTCCTGTTTTAAGTTTCAACACACACATATAAAAGAAAGTTTAAAATGATAACTAACAAGGTAATCACGATATGCAAAATTGCAATTAGCAAGAATTCGGGCCATGGCATTGAAATTAATGTTGAAAGAAACTATGTTTGGCAACTCAATTGGAAGCTGCCGTGTCCGAAATGGAATAAGAATTCAAGAGTCCAAATTTAACTTTGTTTCAATTCTACAATTCCACCCAAAATGCTCGGGTTGCCAATCATACGGTAGCTGTACTCCAGAACCGACTTTCACATGCCATTTTGAGTTCTAATATATGAAGTTAACTCTCCTAAGAACAGCTAATAAAATTGATAGATGTAGATTTCTCGTCAATACCATACCAGGTACTTCAGACAGCATCAAGTTAAGCAGTAACTTCCTCCTGATTTCCTGAGCATGATGAACTTCGCGAAGAAAAATCGCATGCTCTTTCACACCATGAATACCAAATGTAGAAGCCTCAGCTCCAGATGCTATGACCAACTTGTCGTATGAAATTTTAAAATTCCATGGATCAAGTGTATCTACTCCATCAGTCAGAGCTTCGCAATGCACCTACATATAACAACATCGGTATGTCATCCAATAAACTGTATCATCAACAATAATCAAAAACCTAATGCCATAGTAAGTGCAGTAGTATATGGGCACTATTATGGAATCTTCTTGCTATGTAATCTTGGATACACCACCACACTTTTCCATCTAATTCCATCGAAGATTCTTCTGACAGAAAAATTCAATATTTTGTACTTTTCATCACTTTGATTTTTCATATTTATTAGCTAAGCTCCAAGATTAAAGTTGCTCTGTTTTCAGGTATTGTTATCATTATTTCCATAACTGTTCCCACCTAGGGCATGTTCGGCAACTAGTTGCTACTTTTGGATTATAATCCATTTCTTAACTTTAAAATCGACTTTTTCAAAAGTAAGGGAAACTTATTCTTTTTTTTTCCTTTTTTTTATTATAAGTCGGTACAAAATCCTCTGTAAAAATAACTTTTGGGTTAAAAGCTACTGAAAAGTAGCTACCGAACAGGCCCCCAACTATACACCAATATATATATATATATATAATGTGCATTACAACATATAAACAACAGTGTAAATAACATAAAGAATCCTCCTGTACAAGGTTGAAGAATTTAGTCCAATTATGAGTTAGGTACGGAAACACATCAGTTGCAGTTGCAAGTATTAGTGGACTTAAATTAGTCGAACTATAAATCATTTTCCTAACATAAATGCGAAAATGACAATTCCAATTCTATTTATTCCTTACATTTTCACAGCAATTATGCGACTGAAGGATCAATGTAGTCGGAAATGGGATTAACAGTCAAACCTCGTGATTGTGAGTATCAACGGCAGTGCAATTGGCGAGGAAAAAATAAGAACCAGGTTCCCGGGAAATCGCCGGTTGAATACCTCCGATCGGTTCGGCGACGGACCGGAATTCGAGAGTTCCGACGCAAGTAGAAGCCAAAAGGGGAGTAAAGACCATGTGATTCCTCGGAGACACACAAACTATGTCATAGAGTTTGGTATCAATCTCCTTCATAAGCCTACACCCAGCCCACCCAGATCCCAAAACCACGAGCCGAGGCTTCTGGTCGGGCTTGGTGGGACCCATCCCCACCTTTGGAGAGGGAGCTACGGCGGCGGCGGTGGCGGCGGTGGCAGAACTGAAATGGTGGGAGAAGAGAGAGAGGGAAGGAGGAGGAGTGAATCTGGGCTTGAATGGGTGTTGTTTATTGGAGAATTGGATGAGATTTTTGAAGCGATACATGGTTTTTGATGCTAATAAATCTGCAGGGGTTTAAGGGGTTGTTGATGCAGAAAGTGAGAAAGGGGTTTAAGGAATCAGAATTGCAGAGGGTAATTGAAAATGAGGGGATATTGACCGGAGAGAGAAAGATGAGCGACGCATAAGGAGGAGGTGGCAGGTGGGCGAGGTAAACATGTGGCGGCCAGTGACTTCATTCTTGTGAATCGGTTATGTAGGAAGAATCAAAACTGCAGTCTTATTCATTCGTTCATTATTTATTAACTAATTTATGGGGCCATGGCGGCTTAATTGTTGGAGAACGACCGTTGATTCTTTCGCGGGTTCATTGATTACACATACTTACTAATCTTAAAAAATAAAATTTATATTAATATTTTGATAATTTAATAATTTTATTCTATTATTAATTAATATAATAGTATGCCAAAGAGAGATACTATGTGTTGTCCGGTAATCTGACACAGAAAAACAAGAGAAATAATAATTTATTAAAAAATAATTTTAAAATATAAAAAATAAATTTATAAGAATATATATGTTAATTTTTATGAAAAAAATTTAAACCCTAAAATAATAATTATTATGAAACCGGAGAGTACTATCCGATTCTTGTTTTCTTGGGGAATACTCCGTAATGTTTAAGAGAAATGATATTGATGTTCGTGTACTTCGGGAATATTATAGATTTGTAGGTAAAGTAATGCAATTTCGATTTTACTTACGGTGGTTTCATTTGTTTTTATTTAAATTTCAGAAATTTTAAAATTTTATTATGTGAATTATATTATTAGAATTTACGATTTTTAAAATTTAATCCAAATAAACATGTTTATCGTGTATAAATTTGGATTCTATCTACGCAGAAAATAATAAATACAAGCCCGATTTTAATAAGTATCACATTTCCAAAAACTAATTCAAAACTTTTTCTCACCAATTCGACATCCCTACTTCATCACTATGTAATTAATTAATCACTAATTGTAAAACCCTTGCACAATGGATAATTTTGTAATTATTTATTTAATTATCATCGTTATTATTTTGGTTAGAATAAATTAATTTTAATGTCGTTGATTAGTTATAGTAAAAAATATTATTGTTTATGATTATTGACTTGATTGTAATTATTTGAATTGTATATATTTGATTAATTCATATAATTATGATTAATTTAATTATAATTTATTCTATAAATGGGTTCACTTTTAATTGGCCTGATTTGTGAACTGCTCTTCTGAATTAATTAATTAATATATATATATATATATATATATATATATATATATATATATATAGTATAAATATTTATCCTTATTATTTATAAAAAAAAACTTATATGAAAATATGGATTTTAATAATATTCAACAAATTATCTCAAGGTCAGATTATTTAACCTCATAGCAAAATAGCAATTGAAAGGTAATCATACAAAAAACTAGTTACTAATGAGTTTTACTAGATATTACTTATATAGCAACTACATTCCGATGAATTTATAATCTTCTACACATTTTAACATACACACACTCTCTCCTGTACACATTTAAAAGTTCAAAATAATGGTAGACTATTCCATTCTAATGTCGAGTATGTAACTGATTATTTTTTCTCAGGTTTAGAAATTCTTTTGCATTGTTGATAACGAAATTCAAAATTAAATCTTCTTTAATTGTCGGTGATATTTTAACTTTATCTGCATTAATTTATAATCAATGTAAAATATAAAAGAGATATGCAGGAACTTGTTAATATATCTCCGGTACATAAAAACCAAGACAAACATCTCCATCATTATTTTTGTTTGTTTTAACTTAAATTTTGTAAATTATAAACTCTAATAATATAAACCACAATATTAAAATTTAAAATTTTTAAAATTTAAACTAAAATAAACATGACTTTCCATTATATTATATAAGTTTCCGCGATCAGGCGATCTGAGTAGCAAGCTACGGGGTGTCATGGCCCTTGCGGCCATTTCCAACACCAAACTTGTTTCGGGGATCGTGGCCGTGGTTTGCAGTTGCTTCGCCGTAATCGTTGAGATACACCTTCATAGACCTTCTTGTCGTCATTTCCACTCCCTCCTCACCTATAATTCTCACAATTTCATCCCCATGTCAGTACAAATTTGTGATTTTATCAACCCCCCCCCCCCCCCACGCCCACCCCACCCAACTCAAACACCCACCCTTTCCCACACTGTTCAAATCAGCTGTTACAATGAGTGTAATAGTCTGTATTATACTATTCAATATACAGAGAACGAAAAAGTAAATTAAATTTGGTAATAATTTATTAACGGTTGATTTGTCTAGATTATACGATTGAAATTTGTGTAACACGTACTAAACACCAAATATTACATCAGAACTGGTTCCACCATCCCACCCAAAAAAAAAAAACCATTCATGCATTTCCCATAAGTGATTGATAATAATCTTGTTATAGTTAACTTCTATGCATAAAATAAAATCCTACGAGGTTATATTATCTATTTAATTTAGGATATCAAACAGTTAAATATATATCATACTAGTAACACACTACGAAAACAATATGCGAAAACAGTAATTATCACGTCGTGTTTACATAACCTAATATGCATTTTCACTTTGTAAGGTCAAATTAAAAACGGTATTTTACAATTTAAAATTTATATGATTTGCCAAAGATGAAGAATTCAATAATAAATTTGTTGTTATTAGTACTATTAATAGGATAAGGTTATACCTGTATCTTTGTATCAACTAAAATTTAAATAAATAAAAAAAACTCACTTCCATGTTATTAAAATTTAATATACCATTGTTCGACAAAAAAAAGTCATAATACAAACATTTTCTCTGTTTTTTTAGAAGAAAAAAAATGGAAATCAGAATACATCTTAGTTCATATCCAATTAACAGTGGATAGAAATTTCGTATCTGTCTAGTTTTTCATCACCCACAAAGGTGATAAGCACCAAGAACTCAATTATCTAAAGAGAAATTTGTTTAATTTTAATTAACGTGAAAGTTATTATTACAAAATACTATAATAGTTACTATATACAAACTCTGTGATGTGAAAATCTTAACAATTTTATATCGCAATTTTGATCTTTTAAATTATGAACACTTCACAAATATTCAAGATCAATTTGAGATGCATCGCCCATGGAACAAAGGAAGCATTAGTTGGAATTAGTTGGAGTATAATTATGTCTCCAATCAATGTTGTTTTTTATCGTAAAAACGCTAGGTGGACTTAGACGATAAGAGACTGCCTAGTGTTTAGTCGAAAGAATGGTTCAATCAGAATTAATTGGAATTAATCAAAAATATACGAAATAAAAGGTAGACGATAAAAGACCGCCTAGTGTTTAGTCGAAAGAATTAATCAGTTTAGGGGATGATTATGCAATAACGATAATTATAAGCTCCACATAGAGTGCTAATCAAAAAAAAAAAAATGAAGCTACACGTTCACAGATTACATTAGGTAGGATTCGATTTAATATTTTGTTCATTAATTATATGCTACTTACAGACAATTGACATTCACATGATCATCAATTTCTAAATAAATAAGTACACATTTGTAAATTATACTGTGTGTATGTATGTGTTTTATAATAGATGTGTGCAACTGAGACAGCTCATCCAAGGCATGGTGCACGCAAAACAATGGCATCTATTTAACTCAAAACACAAACAAAGGTCCAAGCTCCATGCTAGTCCATGTATTGAGTAAAGTAACTTGATGGTGTGTGATAACAATAATAACTCCGTCGACTTTTTTCCTCGTCGTCTTCGTCTCCGGTCAACTCTGGCCACGTTTTAGGCATACCAAGCTTTTGGAGACCATCAGACGGCGAGATTGTTTGTTTCAATTTAAATTTTATTGATTTTAGTTTACAATAATACAAATTGTAATATTAGAATCTACAATCTTTTATCTTTTATGTTCAAATCAAAATAAACGAGATTTTTTGTTCAATATATTGCAGCAACTTTTAAATATTAGTATTTTGCTTGGACTCTTTAGAAGAAGTTAGTTATGTTATTCTAGCTATAACTAAGTGGGATTAGAAATAAAGATAAAAGTGTTAAGTAAACATACCAGAGAAAAACATGGTGGTTCGGGCAGAAGATATAGCAAAAGCCAAAAACAGAAACCAGAAGAAGAGTCCAACTCTTCGAACTGCCATCGCTTTCCTTTGTTTTTGTTTAGTCTTTCTCTTTTGGTTCTCCGATGCAGAGAGCTGACCATCATTTTTGGCCTATTTATAGGGGAAAGTGGTTGGGTTGTTGGGAAATGGAAGAAGGGAGGAGGAAATATGAAAATTCTACTCGGCTATTGCAACAGGTGTAACATTTGTCACACTTTTTTTTTTTTAAAAAAAGGATCAATAGTCCTTTGTAACGATACAATTATAGGGGGTAATATAATTTTGATACTATTAGTATTTACTATAAATGGAGGGTTAGGATTAGATGATAATCAATGGCTATAATCAATTAAAGTGAGATGATGTAATTCTACTTATATAAGTCTATCTCTTGTATATAAAAGAAGAAGAAAAGTTTAGATTTAAAAAACAAAAGGAAAGAAAGAAACAATTCTCATTTTATAATTAATGATGATGCAAAACTATTTAACTGTGCGTACATGAATAAATGCTATAAAATATTAAGAGGTAAAAGAAATGGATCAAAATAATGTATAGAAAAATATAAATAGATAAAAAGTTAATTGAAATAAGGAGGATCTTATTTAATAACAAGTAGTTATTTTTAAGTTTGTCTTATTTAAATAAGTGAGAAAGTACGTTTGGTATAGTTTATTTCAAATCTGCTTATTTATGTAATAAATAATAATTGTTGGATAAAAAATTGTTTAAAAAAAAGCACATTCACCTCAATTTGTTCTATCATTGCTTCCAAATATTAATTTTTGCTACATCTTCTACTAAATAAATGATAATTCCGTGAAAGTTGATTCAGTTGGTAAGATTCAGTAAGCGTTTTCACTATGATGAAAATTTAAATTTTGTTAATTGTCTTTCTTGATGGGTAATCTGTATATACCATTATAAGTCCTCAAAGAATTGATAACATACTCTGATCCTGAACTGTAGAGTCTTTCTCACCTAAATTTTTTTGTAACAAAACAAAATAAAAAGAAATCTAACTTTCTTATACGTATTAGAGAAACTATGCAGCAAATATTGAAGTATTTAATTGTTTTTACCAAAGTCAATTGAACTCATTCAAAATGAAGATGATGATCACACTATATTGTGATAAGTTGTCGCCATAATGAGAATTTGATGCAACACGTGGTCAGACGTAATTGTATGAAGGAGATCATGAGTCGCATAATAATCAAACCCTGTGTGCTTCTAACAAGTACAGAATACAGCACAATGGCAATTTTCACATATGAAATGTGTATTCGCCTAATCTAATATGCATATATATACAAATATCTGATTCATGCATAAAATATATACGAATTTATATGTGGAAATATCAAATGACAACAAATCTAAAATTTAAAAATGGTAAGTAAATTTATTCGTGTTCAAAGATTTATTTTTTGAGTTCTACCATTGTAAATTAGCAAGAGGCTAGCGGGTTATACCGTAATAATGTGTATTATTTCCTATTTCACATATTTAATAATTTGCCACGTAAAATCTGGTTATTATATCGACGAGAATATTAAAATTTCATAACGTGACGTATTTTATGTAGTTATAGCATTGTAGATTTTGAAATAGAGTAACACATCCCAATTAGCAATTAATAGAATTTCTATTTGAGAAGATGAAGATTATTATATAAGCCATTTTATTAGGTCAACATGTTAATTGCTATCGCTTGCTTTACTCGAAAAGGAAAACTCAATAACCTTCTTGTTGTTCTTCCCCTAAAATGTCGGTGATATATATGGTGGATACATTGAACTGCCGCCCCCCTAACCCACCACCCCACCACCACCACCTTGCTTTTTCGAAATGACTTCACAATTGAAAAATGAGTCAAAAATTAGTGTTCACATATAGCCGCCCTTTCCTTATACCAAAAGAGAAATTATTTGTATTATATACATCGAGTATGTAACTAACCTAATATAGAAATATTATCAATCACCCCTTAAAAGAAAAGAAAGAAAGAAAGAAAACGCATCATAACTAAAATTACTGTCGTTTTAATTATCTTTTGATTTATTTTTGAATTTTAACTAAAATAACAAAAAAAAATTGAAGTATTAAAATGACGTAATTTTAATTATAAAAAAATGCAGCACATATCCAGATTTAATTAAAGTAGTCAACATTCACAAATTAGAAGCGGTCTCCATCCATCAAATCCATATATGGCTTAATTGTTCATATTGTACCCCTCTATAAACATTGTTGGTCGGAAGAATGTATATATATAGTAGGTTGTCGATACACTTTCCATTACAACGTAACAAGTGGCCGGCTTAAATACATTAGTACGTACACAATTAACTTTACTATACGGTAAGACATTTTGTAAAGATAGATCACAAAATCAAGCAACTTTTACACATTTCATGATCTCTAGCTGGTGCTTACTATACATGCAATTGCATCAATCTGTCTTACGATTCTGTGGCACAGTCAAAAGGATATATGTCAAATCCAGTAGTAACGTACAGATCGGACACCATTAGTCCATTAAAGTTCATACAAAAAACAGTGATGCCACATTAATTAATGGTGAGTGTTGTACATCTGACAGTTAATTTTATTGGCTATCGACTATCTCATATGAAAAGTGAAAAAATCAAGATTTTGAATATTTCAGACGTACTCCTAGCTAGTACTTGATGAACAATGTCATTTATCATAATTGGTCAATAATAATTAAATTTATTATTAGTTAGTCATATTTATCCTACTTAAAATGATTATGATTAAATTAATAATTATAAATTTACATGCATGTATTGTGCAAAGATTTTAAAGCTACTATTCAAGTAAATCAACAATAGATAATTAACTCTTCGTAGGACGCAAGCAGATGTCAGTCCAGTCTACACATAAGTATCAAGTCAAACTATTAATAGTTTATTTGCGACGTTAACTTCAACTCCTTTTTATTACAAAAATGATGATTGCGAGTGTCATCATTTCAAAGCAGAATATGATAAACATAGTGATATTAAATTTAATATAAAACTGAGCTTTTGTTATATACGGTCATAATCCTTCAAGCATGAACAATGACCAAATTAAAAAAAAAAAGGAAGAAGAAGAAGGGTTTTATTATTTTGTTTTAGAGCCCCACATCAGCATATATATTATTTTAATACATAAAATACATTATATCCAAAAATAAGGTTTACATCTAAAATAAAAAAATATCTATAATACTTCCCAAAAAAAAATATTGATATCTGCTCGGACTCGGGTTGGTACCAAACTGGTGTTAACTACTTTAGAGTAACTCTTGAAATTAAATTTTCGTTCCATTAAAGTCTCTTTTGTTTTTACACTTCCTAATAACTACGACTTTTTAATTATAAATACTATCGTTATTGTCATTATTGCTATGTCCTTGTAAAAATTGTCCAACACTATCTCTACCAATCATCCACCACTCCATGCACCATGCACCCCGAGCCGACCCACTGAGTCCCACTCCCATCTTCAACATTTATACTTCGTACTATTTTACATGTATTTATTTACATATTATCTTACCAAATACCCCCATCCCACTTGCTTTCCATACATTTTTTTTTGTCTACATTCGATATTTCTATTCTTATTTATTTATTTATCATTTCACTCTCTACTCACATCCTCACCTTACCCCAAGTTAACTAGGCCATTCCATTTGTTGTTTCAGCCGCCGTTCTATTTTTTTCTTAAATCGACAAATGATTTATTATTTAGTTTTCTTAATTAAAAAATTAAAATTTAAAATTATGTTTGATCGGTTGAAATGTAATAATATAAGAATGAAATAAGAGGATAAGAAAAAAATGGTGATAAAAAATAAGGATAACAAAAATTATGAGGAGAATATAGGTATGAAGAAATGGTAAATTGCATATAAATTTTTGATTGTGATAGAAAGAACAAATTCTATCTTGTAGAGTAAATTTAAAAATACACATAAATTTGTGAAAAATAATGAAGTAAGGAATGAATTTTATACATAAATAAACTAATAAATAGCATAAAATTCATTACATTCAAATATCATTCCATTTTTTCGAACATAACGCAACCTAAGAAGATACGTAACAAGCTAAAGAAAATGAAATAGATAAAAATAAAATAAAAAACATCTCATCTCATTTCCACCTTACCCCAATATATAACACATTACTTTCTCAAACCTCTCACTAACGTAACGACCCAAAACAAATCTCTACAAACTAACCATTGCCAAGCGGGCCGGCCCACTCATAGTTGGAGCTAAACTGTCCAGACCAATTGTCTTTGATCCAATTCCCACAATATAAGAACTTGCCCTTAATCACAAAACCCTACCTCTTCTTCATTTCATCCATCAAGCGGTAGCTCTACAGTCGCCACTTCTTCCACCACCTCGCCGCCCGCCGTCTTCAACCAATTATGGGTCGAGTCCGCACCAAGACCGTGAAGAAGTCCTCCCGCCAAGTAATTGAGCGTTACTACTCCAAAATGACTCTCGATTTCCACACCAACAAGAAGATTCTCGAAGAGGTCGCCATCATCCCTTCCAAACGCCTCCGCAACAAGATCGCCGGCTTCTCCACTCACCTCATGAAGCGCATCCAAAAGGGTCCCGTTCGCGGCATCTCCCTCAAATTGCAGGAGGAGGAGAGAGAAAGGCGCATGGATTTCGTCCCCGACGAGTCTGCAATCAGAACTGATTCGATTGAGGTCGACAAGGAGACAATTGACCTTTTGGCTTCCCTCGGGATGAGTGATCTACCTGGAGTTGTGCTCAAGGTCGAAGAACAGTCTTCACTTGTCGCTCCACCGCCCTACGCTGGCCGCGGTGGATATGGTGGCGGCAGGAGGTACTGATCCGTAGCTTATTATTTGATAATGGTATTCATTAGATTTTGTTATCTTGAGAGTTTTGAGTAATGTTAATCTACATCATCAAATGTATTACATTTTAGATTGCTTTTTTTTTTGGCAAATGGATATTTTCATAATTTCCTTGCTGGTTTGGTTTTGATTATTCTGAAAACATAACATTTTCTGTTAATGTGTTATGCCTTCGTTGGATTCAAAATTCAAATTTTGGGTTGCCCTTGAAATAGAGATTACTTTTATTATATTTATCGATCTTATAGTTTTATTTTTTATCTTATTTTATCTTTTTTTTTATTTTAGTTTTTCCTATAATTTACCCATATTCCATGAATAATTGGTTGCAAAAAAATCTGAATTTTTTTCGAATTATTATTACTGTTTTCTGAGAGATCATGTTAGTATACAAATATGCGACCATGAAAAGGTAAATATGTAGGATATTAGGTTGAAGAACTGCAATGTAGAAGAGTAAACGAGGAAATGATGAGAAACGTGGTGAAGAAATAGGCAGTTTCTAATAGCTGCAAGGTTTCACAAATGTAGCTAAAGAAGGTGGTGGAGCTTTTATTACTAGATTTAGATAACCATAGCCATGTCAACTAGATTTAGATAACCATAGCCATGTCAACCATCGGCCATGGTTACTTAGAACCGGATATGAACATTGCTGCTGCCTCATTTTCTGTGATTATCAAAATTTGAAAGACAAATTTCTCAAAATGCTGCACATATCATATTTACCATTTGTTAAACCTCCATCGAGTTAATACGTAGGTTGGTTTTTTTTCCTACTTTGTTTTCATTTTCGGTAGTCTTTGTCATTGTTCATATCCTCGAAAGTTGAATCCATGAAGCTTGTCATCTAGTCTAGCTGTTTTGTTAATCCTGTAGCATGAACTACTGGGTGTTAAAAGGTTCTTTTTTTAAAAAACATAATAAATTTGGTGAACCCAAAGGTTGATTGCCTTTGCTTGTAGTTCACTTTTCTTTTTTTCTTATATTGTTGTGGATCTTCTCTGATACTTTTGCCTGGGGCAGAGCATGGTTTTCACACATAAGATGATTTTCGCACCTCCATCCTTAATTTAAATGGAGGCAGTTTTAGCATGTTAAATCTTTCCGGGGCAATTGTGTTGGGTTTGTTGCTTTTTTTATCATTTGTACAAAACTGTTAGCTTTGTTGCCTCCCACGTTCCTTATGGTGTATCAATAGAATGGACCAGTAAACTTGTTTAGGTCCTGTTCTTTTGTTCCAAGAAACTGGCTTCTTTCGGTTGATCGCCCTAAAGAATGCGCTCTGCCTACAACAAGAAGTTTTATATTTCTGAGCTAGACGAAGACATGGTTGTTAAAATGTCTATAACTCTATAAGCGCAACAGGGAGGGAGATACTGTTAGTTGCTTTTAGAATTTTTATTTTTTGTGGGTATACTTCGCTGTATATTCTGTGACGGCGGAGTGGTACAAAACCATAATGTGATGTTATTTTTTCGCTTGGGTGTTGGATTTTCCCTCGAGATTATGTGGTGTGCATGGCCAGTGGAGTGGAAGTACATGCGTTTAGCTAATCTGGGAGTGTACCCACCCCGATTATATTTATACTAATATGAAAATTAAATCCCTATCTTTTACAATTATTATTTTGAATGTATTCAAATTTAAAAGGTTTTATATAGGAAAACACTCAAGGAGAAAATATATTAACTAACAGAGTAGATATGGGAAAACCTAAATTACGGTTTGGGTAGGGTGACGGCGGTTTGGGAAAGTCGGAGATAAGTTAGGGGCTTTCATATCTCTTCTGCGGATTTTGGGCATTCTTGATTCCAATGATCTTAATAGAAGATGAAGTTTATACGTCTGCTGCCTCAGAAATTACACTAGTAATTCTATAGCTAACAATTTGTCGTAGATATTTTTTCCCTCTTCTAGTGTGTTGCATTATATATTTTCCTTAAAAATGCTACTTAATATGTTCTAAAACTTGAGATATATTTTTAAAACGACTATTTTGAAAGATAATTTTTTTTATTCTAAATATCATGTTTAAGGAATTTCAAGTCTTTTTATAAATTAAAAATATAAATGTATTTCTAATTTTAGAACAATTAAAAAAAGAATACGGATCATCTTTTTGGGACGGGGTAGTAATGTTTAAGATACTTTGTAACCAAATCAAACAAACTCACTCTTATATTTACACTAGTTTTTTGTTTTTGTTGCCAAATACTTGTCATAAACTAATCAGCCAACCAATTGTACAATGTGAAGTTATAGTTCTAGTAGAAGGGTTCGCAATCAAGTTCCAACGTCTTATAAACTAGGAACATTGAATACTACACTGTCATGCCGCTATTTCGTTTTTACATAAAAAGGATTAATAGAGCATCTGATTTGCGTTTAGAACGAGATAATTAAAAAGATGTAAATATAAGATCAATAGTGTGCGTTTGATTTTTTGGGATGAGAGTGAAATGAATAAACCCAAATTAATATGGAACAATAAAAGCGAGGGTATTTATGAAAAATATGAGGGGCATAAAAATATGATGATGTGTATAAGATCATTCCCTATTTCCCATATATGATAGGTCATTGTAACAGTCATCGTAATTCCCCTCTCATCCCACTTTTTCCTTGCAAAACCATTTTTCTTTGATCCATTTTATTCCTATTTTCATTCGGTCTGCAAACTAAATGCTACATAGAACTAGTTTAAAATTATGAATATTAATATTTCACTACTATGTTCTTACATTATAAAATTAGTACTAGTTTTTTCAAAATCTGGTTCAATTTTGAGGCATTAATGATGTGCTTGGTTACTCATGATAATATGAGTGGGATAATTTAAAGAAAAAAAAGTATTGGTGGGAGAGAAGGATGACAAAAGAACTAGAAAAAGTTTAAAATGAAAGTGATAATATTTCTAGGTGGCATTGCTTATTCCAACATTTTACCATGATTTACATTTTCAAGCTTTCTTCATTTTTTGTTATCCTTTGTCCTTTTAACTTCATTTCGTTTAATTTCACTTTGCGGAAATCATCTTAGATGAGTGCTCTTTTATACCGTAAGACCTAAGCTACACAAGCCAGCAATGCTCCATCAGAAAACCCTAAAGGAAATAAAATAAAATGTCAAGGACATTCTTTTCTTTTTTTTTTTTGTTAAGGATGTCGTGGACATTCCAGTGAACCCAAAATGAGAGGCAGAGCAGGCCGCCGCCCCAACCCATAAAAAAAAACCCTTTCACCTCCAGAGACCAGACCCCTTATACATGGCAAAATGCACTTCCTCCACCCCCCACCCCTCCCTCCAGATCTCCACTTCTACTTCTTTAATGTTAATGGTGATTTACTTTAGACAAATAAAATAATTTTGAAGAAAATAACATTATCAATGTGATATTTCAAAGCAGTTTAACAGAAGATAACACATAGGTTCATGGTATCCATCACCATTACAAAGCTTAAGCCACCACTGAAATTCCTTGGCTTAAAATAGAACATTTAACGATTTCCATATTGACATCCGGCAAAGTTAAACTAGTGAGCAACATATAATTGATACTCTAATTATTAGATGTTTTAATCATGCAAGTGTACACAAATATTTATGTGCTCGTTTTTTCTGGGAAGGGGAACGCACAAGACCCAAGTTCATATGAAGATGCTTGTAGTTCGCTAACCTTCAAGAAGGACAAGAAAAGAAATAGTGTACTATCTTTAATATACTTATAGTGTACTATCTAGCATTTTAATATTAATTCTACAAGCTGAAATCATGCATCTTGTTGGTAAAATTGTTCTTTCCACCATACCACCATATGCACCACTGGGAACTGGGAAGGTCAAGAAACACAACTATTAACTACAGCTCACAAAAGTAAACATTTTGCATCTCCAAATAAAGACAACGTAACCAAATCAAACACAGCAGACAGTGGATACACCTAAAGTTTACATGAGAAGATTCCTTACACACAGAATCTCAATATGATGTATTATTCAAGAACCTATGCAAAATTAGGTCCAAGTACACAGATAACGTAAGCATAGTGCAAGTCTCTTTCTCACGTGGTAAAGCATAAACATACAGGGATGTTTTTACGTGATATAGGTTTTTATCCCCAGTGGACATACAGCGATACACATAAGCATGGTAAAGCATTCAAAGAATTACCAAATTCTGATCACCTTTTCTTGAAGCCATATTTCTTACGTTCATAGAACAGGTCTGTTTTTGCACTCCCCAAATTGACAATCTTGGGACACCCATCCCTATCTTTCTCTTGCAGAGTGCATTCTTTGCAGTAATAAGCATCAGATATTCCAACTCCACCACAGATAACACATCGACCCTGGAAAGAACCATAATTGCACTCATCACAAATCCGTACAAGTGTGCAAGGACGCACATAGGAATCACAAATCACACACTTGCCATCATCTTTCTCACAAAGGCGTCCAATAGCAATCCCAGGCTGCTTCCGGCACATAATCAAATCAGGATGATGCTTGGCCATAGATCAATCTAGCGGCCAAACGCATTCAGACTGTCAGATCATCATACTTATAAAGCAAACAAATGTTAAAGCATGAGATGAACCATATATAGAAGCTTACATCTAAAATCCACATTTAACTAACATCAGTCATTTAAAAATTGTCAAACTCTCAAAACTCAATATGATGTAATGCATAAGTAGCATACCTCAAACTCACAAAATGGACTTGAAAAGAATAACACGTAAGAAAAGCCAACCAGTAGAAGCAGCACCATTTATGTTTTACTATAAGATGAAATGACAATACCTCTGGCATAAAGAAGGTAAGACTTAAAAGGAAGACTTCCATATGAATTTTCACAAACTTCTACTGGCAAGTAAAGTTACTCGATCGAAAGTAAAAAAAAAACAGGTCACAACTTCATGTGCACAAGTACAATAATCACGAATATGAGTACAATAATCATGAATTTCTGATTAATATAGTTGAACACTCCCTTTTTTTCTTGTTTACTTTTCTCATGACCAATAGAGTACGTAATTAAAGACAACATAATATTGATTATTGACTTATGTTAATTTATTCAATGTGATATATAAATTAAATAATCTAAATATTAATATTAATTTTCTGAATGACTAAAATCACACATAATATAAATTTCTAAGATGATATTGTTGTCCATTTATACTAAAAGTATTCAGATAAGGAAATCCAAAAGCATGGTATGTTTGTTAGTTGGATGAAGGAATACTCAATGATAGCTGTAGCTACAGAAGCATTGAAGGCCACTCCGAAAAGAAACATTTGAGTTGCTACAATGCAAAAAAGTTTTTTTGTTTTTTTTTGAGAAGTAACGCGAAACAAATTTGTCTGCAATAAAATCAAACTAAGGGTAAGTGAACTAAATAATTATAAAGTGGTAGTAGGAACCATCTCAATTCATCTGTAAGATACTGTTACCATGACTACTTCGCCTCACACACCGAATAAACCTTATCCAATAATCCACACTAGTATTTATCACATTTTCATTCTAATTTACATCTAATTTTTTTATTTTTGTTGGATTGTTGCTGAATGTAAATCCTTCGTAACAGAAACTCAAGTTATCAGCAGCATTGTATTCCTATTACCTAAAATAAAGATTGTCAGCATCAAAACTGAATTAGTTGTGTATAGGTGGTTTGGGCTGCAAACAAGTCATGCCAAGCTCAGGCATAGCTGAGTTCCAGGCCGAGGGTAGTTGAACTTGTCTATTAAGCTGAGCCAAATCGGCTTTGCTTAACAAATGTGCTCGGGATCGGCACGTTTAAGTTAATCCAATACTATAAATTAAATAAGTTGAACATTATAAATTAATCGAGCTTTCTTGAGCCTTCAAATTCGAGTCCAGAAGAGCCTAAACTCCTAAACGGGCAAAAAATCGAGTTCCGAGATTGGCTTGTTTACTAGCTACACCAGCTTCAACCAACACGAATCTGGTGTTTTAAATTTTCAACCAACACTGGAGAACTAAACATTTATTAATTTATACATCTTTACCACTAAATTAAAATCAAAAATTTGTGAGGAGATAAATTCCAAATATATATATAATCAACAACCAACCCCAGCCGGAAATTGGGACCTGGTGCTACAAATATCGTGCGTGCAGAGCTCCAATGTCGTAGTGCACAGAGTGCTTAGAAATCACAGAAGAAGAAAGGAAAACAGGTATAGGAAAGACGAAGCAACAAGAAGTTGAGAGTAGTCACCTGAGCCGAAGATCTCTGCTCCGAGAAACGCACAGACTTCAAGAATACCGACGTGAAGAACTTCAGTGGAAGAGTTTTTGGTCCGGCGGCAAGGCGAGATTTCCAACAATTTGGAAGATATAATAGCGGACTGTGAGACAGATCGGGAAAATGAAGAATCCCTTCTATTGGAGAAAATACACAATCAACATCTGCGATGTTTGACCACACAGAGTCGGTTCCCTGCCATATCCATCTAATTTTTGCTTTTTACTTTTTTTTTTCAGCTATTAATATTGATATACATATATTTAGTTAAGATCTATATTCGGCATTATTGTAAAAAATTTCTAATCGTGTTCAGAATCATTTCATATAGGCGCAAACCGTCTAAAAGTATTACTTTGTTTAATTTTGATTAATCTCGGCTCATTTAAGCGTAAGGTGACATCAATTATTTAAAAATATTATTTTGTTTATTTTTTTATTAATCTTTAATTAATATAGACACCGAGCAGTATTTACTATCTAAAACCATCACTTGTAAGGTGGCATCCACTATGTAAAAATAACATTTTATTTATCTTCGATTAATCTCTGACTTATATAGGCGTTAGGCAACATCTTTCATCTAAAAATATCACTTTCTATATTTGATTAATACCGACTAATTTTAAATAAATTCTCGTTTATGTGTTAAGCGAATTTTTACCATATAAATTTGTCTATATTCTATTAGTCTCGACTAATTTTAAATAAATTATGGTCCATGTGCTAGGCAAATCTTTACCAGATGAATCCACTTGCGCCTTTTACAATATTAATTTTCGGGTTATGATATTATATTTAATATTATATCTACTTTACTCATATAATTCTTAATCATTATTTGAATTTTATTTCCTAATGGAGTAATAAATACTCCGTAGTTTTTTTTTTCAACAAAAGAATAGCAACGACATTTGTACTACTGATATTATTTTGGAAATATTTATAAATATCAGTTTATTATTTCCATTCAAATCATTTGAATTTCAAAATTTAGCATTAATTCGTTTTACAAAGTAAAATATTCTCTGAGATAATCGAACAAAAGTATTACAAAAACGAATAACTCATCCTCATACATATCCGGTGGCGGTGGAGCAGGTTGTGACAGTTGAATATCCTGTTGAAATCAATTCCAATCCGTAAGTATCACAAAAACCTAAAATCTCTCGCCCCATTTACTGTTACATCTTTTTTGCAAACCTTTCTATAATTGTCATAAACCCTATTTCATTTTTCAAGTTATATTCCTATTTAAAAACTAATTGCATCACATAGACATTTTGGTTTAAGGAAATACATAAGAGACTTAGGTTTACTGGTCTATAATTGACATAGGATGCATCATAGAATCAACACCTAGCAAATTTTCTGAGGTACCTGCCAATTTGTTAAATTTACAACAGATAATGCTGCAAACAAATGACAGTACACATCAGTAAATTATGAAAAGCATCATTTAGCTAGTTCACGACTTCATAGTTACTGATGTCTACATTTTAATAATAAAAATAGAAACCCAAGATCTGGCATACTTCAACATTTTATGACAAACCATCTTTTTCAGATACAAAGATCATACACAAGGCCAAATAGAATCATTATGAGCAAGTGGCCACATAATGTGTCATCGTTTCTTGAAACCATATTTTTTCCGTTCATAGAACAGGTCCGTTTTAGCACTCCCTAAATTCACAATCTTGGGACACCCATCTCGATCTTTTTCCTGCTGTGTGCATTCCTTGCAGTAATATGCATCAGAAATCCCGACTCCACCACAGATGACGCAACGACCTTGGAATGACCCATAGTTGCATTCATCGCAAACCCGCACAAGTGTGCATGGGCGCACATAAGAGTCACAGATTACACACTTCCCATCACATTTCTCACAAAGTCGTCCGATGGCAATTCCCGGCTGCTTCCGGCACATAATCAAATCAGGATGATGTTTGGCCATACTTCTAGCAGAAACACTTCCTTAGTAATCGACTCAAGATGCCACCTGCATCCAGATGGAATCACAGTCACACTTTCTATGTGTGACAAATAAGAAAGCAAAAGGTGTATGGTAAACTTGCCAAAGGTTCTACAACTTGATCACTGATGAAATAATAATAGTAATACTCCATTTGTTCCAAAACTAGAGATACATTTGACATTTCTCGTTTATATAGTACAAGATCTAAATCCTATAATTTCATTTGTAATATGAATTTGTAAATTATATAAAAGTATTAATATTTCTACTCAGATTTTCTTTAAATACTTCAAGGTATTTCACTTTAAAATTATAAAAAGTAAAAAAACTTGACTTTAATTTTAAATTATAAGATTTCACAAACCTACTTTATATGAAGTGAAATGTATCGCTAATTTTAGAACTGAGGAGTAATAAGCAGTAGAAACCAAGGTAAAGACATCTAGTAGTCATGTAATCTATAACTTGAATCATTCAAGGGTTGGTCATATTCACCAAACAGCATATATTATATACTAAACAATAATTAAGATAAAAGAGAACTAGATTTTGGCCCTTTCACCATATTTAGAGAATCAAATCTAAGAAATTTAGGATCAGTTGTATGTACCAAATATTGGGGCAGCAGGGAAAAAGCTGCATTAAAGGCTATGGGCCAGTTTTGACGTGATTATTTTTTTTCATAAAATTCAATCATGGAAAGTATCAAAACACTAAATTGACACCACCAGGCCTTGCAAGCTAATTAGCTATTTTATCATTTTACAAATCTAGTTTCTCACTTCTTCCCTCAAGAGTCAAAACTTCTCCCAAACTCTCGCCGCCTTCAAGACTTATCCCCGACTCCAGACTCCACTGATCCCACAGCCTTAGCAACAGTCTCTGCTGTCTAGAGCACTGACACTGCTCTCATCTTCTCATCTTTTGTGACTGATCTTTATCAGCTTTGTATCACAAGAAATTGTGGCAACCTAATTTTTTTTACTTACAGAGTACTCTCGATGATTTATGTCATCTTTTTTCGTACTAATATTATTTTCATAATTTTAGGGTCTCTAACTCTCTATCATCATTCCATCAGTTTATTATTGAGGGAAATCTTATGCTCTACCAAATCTCAAGGAGAAGGGACAAACGCAATGAGACAAAACGACGTCTATCACTTGCTTAGGCTTGTAATTACCCATTAAAGATTGAAGCTCATTCTTCCTCTTACTTTCTTTTCAAAGCTTTCAATTTACTTTGTGGTCATGGGCCACTGAAACAGGCCAACCCTCGGACCATATATTAATATTTTTGTTTATCCTTTGGCTTACTATAAGAATATTAATGATTCACATATTCAATATTTGCTAAATTACTTGATATATGCTTAATAACAGATATTGAAATTTATACATGGTATTTTATGGTACAGTCAAGGAATTGAGCACCTGCAGACAACTTTGTGCTTAGAAAAGTTTCTGCATAAGAAATAGACGACCGCTACTGTGGAAGGTATATATTTTTAATAGTAGATATTATGTGTGTTTGTGTGCTTCAGTTATATTTGTTTTAAAAACTACAATGATAACCATCAATATATAGTAGTTTTAAATTTGAGAAGTTTTCCTTTATCAGTTTTGAACTTTCATCCGATATTATAGTTACTAACTGGCTTCCTCCCTGGTGAGGGAAACCCTCCCTAAGGTAATAAGGAATCACCCTAGGTTTCCATACAAAAAATAATGAAATGGAACTTTCAGCAGAATTCAATGTTCGGATGTAGAGATTGTCAAACATTTCGTACACGGAACTACAAAAGCGAAACTTGAAAATTTTACTTAGTTCAGTAATAATATATTAATATTTGAATGTGAAAACCAGTGCTTCCCAGGGAGGAAATTAACAGTTGCCAGTCGTGTAGGGCGACCGGGCCAGGCCGAGTATGCAAGAGAATCAACATTCTAATCAACAAGAAAGTCAACTTGAGCATAGCGATATCAGGCTTAGGGTTTAACCAGCATGGGTTAATCAACATTCTGATCAGCATCAATTTTCATTTTCCCCCTTCGGTTACATTTGGGGCAGATGCCCAAAATCAAAGAAAGAAACTAAACAACTGTGGACTCCAGTAGCATCATGCCATATGCCAAACCCCAAACCCAAGGGCACACTGCATAAACGGGGGAAATTGGCTTCCAGAAAATGTTTGTTATATACACAGGGCACTTGGAACATTTTTTTTCTGAACTTAATTTTCAAATAAGTACCAAAGCATCAATCAAATGTCATATACTAATTTCGCATCAAATGTCAGATACTAATTTCGTTTCATCCAATGTTTTCAAATGATTTCGTACAACCAACCAGTCTGTCAAAACGTCCCCTTACCCATATTGAACGTCCAGTTTTGATTATTTCTGATCAAATTGAGTAACTTTGAAGTGTTTAAATCACTCTTGCAAACACAAACTTTAAAATTACAAACCTTGGAAGTTTAGTCTCAAAATTGGCCAAATTGACCAGAAATGGTCAAAACTATGCAGTTAACATGGGACCTAGGGAGTAGTGTGTATTAATATATTTTGACAATTTGATTACTTCCTTCCCAATCCCATATATTATATATTTCCTCCCTTTCAATCTGTCCATACTCAATAACACGGCGCATCGCAATTGAAACAAAATCACTGGGCAAATCCCTACCAAAGGGAAGAAACACCAAGTCCAAGTAACTGCTCGTAGGTTGTGTTTGATTGGCTCTTAATACCTCTTAATAGTTTGACCTCGTAATAGGTAAGAGGTGCATATTGTTTGATAAAAAAAATTTTGACATCTGAATGTCTCTTGATTGTTAAGAGAAGAAACTGACGTCGATTGATTAAGAAGTACTTTTTAATGAGAATTTAGATAAAGATATTATCATTAAATTTGCGAAAATATTATTTACACGTTCTATTACATAAACTAACTTAAAATTTAATTTTAATTTAATAATGATTCTCTTAGTTTTAATTTTAATGGTATTCAAATGATTAAAATAATTTTGTTATCAACAGATTTTTTAATTCAGATTCAGAGGCTCTATATTATACAAATATCCTAATCATTCAATTTTATCAAACGCAACCTTAATTGTTCCTAAAATTTTCTTTAATAATGTAAAGCAATCGATCAATCAAGAAAAGTCTATTGCTACTACAATATCAGCACTGTTTGGCACAACCTATCAGCGCCATGGATGACTTACTTGAGAATAAGAAACAATTTGCAGCTTAAGTCACTAAACTTTATCCATTAGCAACTTGCACTCCAATATACCCTAAGGGAAATACTATGGCCAACAGCCTAGATCAAATCTAAAGTGGACAATACACCGCCACAGGAAGCCTAGTGACAACAACAATAGGATTCTAACATCTCACGAAAACCTAGTCAAATGACTAAAATAGGACAAGTTCCAAGTTCAGGCCCTATGGACAACTAGCTAAGCATCTTATTTTAAAGCAAGGATGCAAAGGTTTGTGATCTTTAGGCTGGTGATCCATAACCAAACAAGTCCTGCTCTAAACTATATAAATAAAATAATTACAATAAGGCTTGTTGAAGGATGCTTAGGGGGGTGTTTGTTTCCTCCTTTTTTTTCCTATCAAAAGCTACTTTTCAATTTTTTTCCTACTTATTTATCAACTTACCTTTAATTCAAATTTCAAAATCTAAAAAGTAACAAATTCTTACTTTTTTGGATTTTAGGTAAAACTTCCGTTCGATTTTTTACTTCAAGTAATATTTTCAGCCAAACACTTTTTAACTTATGATTTTGATACATTTGAATTTTAAGCAACAAGTTGGATTCCTACTTTAATCCATAAGAGACAAGTAGTAAACGAACAAGCTCTTTACTCACAACCAAACAAGTTCTAAGCTCAATGCGTATGCTTTTTCAGATTATACGTCAGACACATCAACATACTAATGAATATTATGAATAATAAGCTGAATTAAATAAAATACAGCGAAACAACAAATCCAACTTAAGCTGTCACAAAATAAGATGTATATAACCTTATAACTAGGAAGTAATTTGCAATATAAGCTTACAAATTCGCGAAATTCATAGTCTTCTCCTCAGAGATTAATCATTACCTCTTTTCAGTTTCCCACAAAAATAAAATCTAATGTACCCGCAAAATAGAATGGAATCGAATAACGCAAATACTCGACCAGAGAGCTTTAAACAGGAAAAATGCGAGGAAGAAGGGTTTAGAGAAAACTAACGTCAGCTGAGTTAACGACAGTCGTCGATCTTCGTGAACTTACAGAGCCGAGTCTCGAAATGCTAATAAAATTAGCAGCCAGGTTTTCTCCGTCGAAGCAAAACTACGATCAACAGAAGTCTCCAGAGACTTATGGCGGCCAGTTCCTCGATTTGGGCTTCTCCAAGAAATGCACCTTTGCTCTTTCTGGCCCAATCAAATATTAGTTTTATAAAAAAAACAATATTTAAATTTATTAGGGACGTTGTTAATATTGTATATTTGATGGATAATTATAAAAAAATATATTATAAGTTTTTTATAAAAAGAAAATATTCTTAACATTGATATTAGTAAATTTATCTAAGGTCGCATTCTATTTTAAATATTTTGATAATCTAATCAACAATTCAACCGTATCGATTGAAATAGTTGGTAAAAATATTAGAGCACACAAATTTTCATAATAATTTTGACACTTTTTATAAATTTAACAAATTAAAAAATCTAGATCATTGAATAATATACGTAATTGACTCTATTAAATAAAGATTTTTCACAACTTTAAATTTAATAAAATTTTATACAATAGCTTGTTTGTATGCTCATTTTATCCGCATGGTTAGATTGTTGAATAAATTATTATAGTATGTTAAAATCGAATATGACCATAAGTTTTATAAGGTTAATCTTAGAGGTCTTTTCCTCTTTTTATAAATGTTTGATTAATGATAAAATGACAAGATTGTAATAACAAAATTTTAAAATATATAATATTATACAAATGTTACCTTTTTAAAATAAATAAATTCCATCTCCAATTGTGTGTTCTTTTTTCTTTTTCTTTTTTGTTGTTTTTTAATGGAGGGAGTAACACGTTTTATCAAATCTCTCATGTCTTACTTTTTCAACTTAATGTTTGTTTGAGGAATTGCTTAGGAGATTGTTTAATTGGTTTTATTTAGAAAATAATTTGTCATTTAAGACGGGATTAGTTAATCCCATTAAACAGTTCAGTACCTCGCATTATCTTTGTTTTAATATTTATGACATAATTAAACGATTTCATTAAAAAAATGATACGATGTACTTCACATAAAAGATTATTAACATAATAGAATGATATGAGTGTTTCATAATCCAGTTAGAAGGAATTATTAGCTCAACTAACAATTCAATCTAAAAAGAATATTAATTCGAAAAGACTAATAGTTATGTGCAAAGATACTCACACGAAAAAATTACAAACCTGCCTAAATGGAAAATAAATCGAGGATCCCCATTTATTAAAGGAAGAAAGAAAATAATAAAATTGTTCACATGTCAAATTCTTATTAATTTGTAAGTTTCTCTTGTGAGTTTGTTTGTGTGCATAAATATGCTCTGAAACAAATTGAATATGTGAACTTTTCAAATGTTATCAACTTTTTTACATAATTTTTATAATAATGTGAAAAATTAACATGTTTTAACTCTTAAGAAATTATTGTTTTATATGATTAGGAAAATCGTGCTATGTATTTATCAGGAAAAAAAAAAGGAGGAGAACTCGACAAACTCTTTTGTTTTTTAGTATTTTTCAAAATCCAATTCATACGGTTGGAGTTTTCAAAAAAATTATATATATATATATATATATATATATATATATATATAATACATGTGAGTGAAAATAGAAAATAAAGTATAATTTATTTTCCTTAATCACATATATAATTGATAAAACTCTCTGATTTGTAAATAACTTTTACATAAATCACATCAATGTAATCGATTTCGAAAGAATAAAAAAATAAATTAATTTATGATTTTGAAGTTTATGTATAACAATAAAATTGAAAAAAAAATATTTTTTTATTATATTATACAAGTATGTACCATTATTATTAGATTTTAATATAGTAAGGAAATAATAAGTTTCTTAAATAAATTTTAAATTATAATAATTTTTTATTATTCAATATTTACTAAATTGTATTACAATCACTAAATTAATAATATTATATATATTTGAATATTTACCTGTATTGTACACGAGTTTATAAGTTAGGTTTTATTTATAGCACAAGTGAGTTAAAATAAAAAATGAATCAGGATTTATTTTCCTTAATCACATATATAGTTGACGAGACTTTATGATTTCTAATATAATTTTTAATTAAATTACATCAATGTAATATTCAATACTATTTTGCTACTAACTCTTTAATCAAAACAAAATACTTACATGATGTTATCACCAAAATTGCATCAAATTAACGATTGCGTGGTGAAATGCTATTTTTTTTCTTTTGTATTTTAATTTAATAAATACTGAAATATATAATATCAATTACGACTAACAACTCTATTCTCTTCAATAAGTAAACAGCGTATTGCTTAGAAATTATTTCAACGTTTGCACTTGAAAACAACATTAGAAAAAGATTTACGGAAGTAATTATTCATCGATAGCCTTATGATAATAGAAGTGAGCATGATGTAATTTGGTGTGATTTTACTCTCAAATCATTATATAAAACTGTTTAGGTGCAGTTTTTAAAATTCAAAATCGCACATGAAATCTATAACATTGGTTTGATGCAGTTTGAATAAGTGCGATACGATTTTGATTTTAAAACCAATTAGAAAAACTTAACATTTTTTTTAGAAAAATATCAATTTCATTAACAAAAATTTAATCCAAAATTTAAAATACCACAACAATTTAGAAACAACTTAAATATAATAAAGATTTGATTCAGATTATAGTAACAAATGTTTATAAACAATTATTTTTATAAACGAAACTTAGAATGAAGCATATAAATATAAGTAGTTACAACATATTTATTTTGAGAAAAATTCTCCTTATATAAATTATATATATCATTATTACTATTAAAATCAAACATAGAGTTAAATTATTCAGAAATAAGAAAAAGGATATGTTAAATACTATTTTACTTTTAATGATATATCAAAACTTAATCTGAATGATAAAATAAAATAATAAAAATAATACATTATGTGTGGTTCGATTTGAGTATGTGCAGGTTCTCTTTAAAACTGCAATCAAATCGCTTATTACAAATTTTCAACCCTTGAAAACCGTCACATGCGCTGAAAGTAATGATGTAGTTTCTTATTCACCCCTAAATGATAAAGATTTTTTTTTTCCTGTAATTTTGAAATTATAGGACCGAATCTCTTCAATAGTACAAGCAGCGTACTAATCCGTTCTTCATAATATGAATAGTAATTTTAATCGATTAGGAACATTAAAAAAAACATATATTTCTCGTAATATGTATATATATGGCTGATAATGAAATAATATAGAAGATACATTAAAATTTACGCTATCTTTTTCAAAATTAAAAATATATTTATTTTAAATTATAAAATTTTAATTTTATATTATATGATCGGGAATCTGATTTAAAAAAGAAGTGTGTATATGTAGTGGACCAAGCCCAAATTGACGTTATGCATGACACAAACATCTGACAGCTGACGACAAAAAGACATCCTCAATATTACATAAGAGGAAGATGGTCCACGTGAGCACGTGGCAAGATAATGGCGTGTTTGGCATGATCCAGTTTTTAAACTGTAAATACAGATTATGGAGCGGAACGAATAAATATGTAAATTGTTGAACAAAAAGTCCGATAAAAAATATAAAAATAGTACCAAAATAAAAAGTAAATCTAATGAATAGGGTAGATTTTTTCTCAACAAATTTATAGCCCTCCAAAAACGTTTTAGTTTATATTTATATAGGACTTTTCTTATTTTGAAAAGTCTCTTCTAAATCTTCTTATCCTATTACTTTTCAATTAAGTTTCAATTTATAAATATTGTACCATCTATAGCATCCAAGACATACTTTACCTAATTTGTGATTTTTCTTGGAACATTTGTCGAAACTATCTTTATTTTGAGTTCTTCTTTAATTTTATAATTTTATTCTTCATTTACGAAATTGACTCTTTAGTCGTTATTCTTTGTTAAAATATCTTTCTATATTTTAACATAATAAAGTACAAGATAAATGATAAGCCTAAATAATGCTATAGCTACACTAAAAAAACATTTGAAATACAAACAATTGTATATCTAACTATCTTAATATAAGTGACTGACTAACACATATCAAGACAACAAATATATCACAACCAAAAACTAATTCGGACATTGAGGAGAGATATATATGTGAAGAACTTACATATAATAGAAAGATATTTAATGATATACAATGTGTTATATGTATGTATTTCTTTGGTTTCAAAATTTGACATTAAGTTTGACTTTTGAAAGTTATTTCTTTGATTAATTTTTAATTTTATGAGATTTTAAAAAAATTATAATTATAAAATTCGCATTTAGTAGTATAATATGGATATTTACAAAATGTATAATTTACTCTAGCAAAGTAGTGCAAATGCATTTATACAAATTTAAAATTGGGAATCAATTGACTCTGAAAAACACAAAATTTTATATTTCATAAGAGAAGAATTGTTGACTATATTAATGATTCATTAAGTGGAGATGAAAATAAAGATCGGATAAGAATCTGTGATATCAATCTTGCCGTTTTAAATTAAATGAAATATATGCTTAAATCTCTCGTTTTCGAAAGTATGAAAATAATTCAAAAAGGGTAACATTTTCATTCCCTAATATAATTAAATATTCCCTCCTCACTTAGTGATTTGTTCCGGTCAATTTAATCATTTTTTGACTTTAAAATTACATATGTATATTTACAAGTATAGAATTATAAAAATTAAATTTTGTCATGGATTGTATGAATTTTTTTATGATTATAATTTTTTCACAAGTATATTTATAAAATAATAAAAAATTTAAATTAAATAGAGATTAATATTAACCAGAAACAATTCATGAGTATCAGTTAATTAAAAACAAAAGGGAGTACCTTTCATTTCCCACAAAACACCATTTTTTAAAGAAAGTGAAGAATATATGGTAAAGAAAGAATAGAAATAGACAAATAATAAAACAAAAGTATCTCATTCAAATTCTTGTCTCAATTGTTACGTTATTATTATACATATTATATATATGCTAGTTATATTTGTGTGGTAAAGTAGTAGCACTAGTACACGGCTACACATGGTTTCTCTGCAAATGAAGAACATGCCTCAATCAGAGCACTTAGAATCCTACCCTCCATTATTCCACCAAACAAACAGTCCCTATGCTTCTTCCCATGAACATGAAGAAGCTGATGAAGCAGCAACCAAACATGCCCTTATTGATTCAGACCCTCTTCCTGTTATAGATTTCCAATGCATAAATCGAGAGAAGGAGAAGGAGAAGTTGCATGAGGCTTGTGCAAATTGGGGCATTTTTCGTTTGGTAAACCATGGGATTCCACCTATTCTTTTGGAAAAACTTCATGTAACCTCCAAACAGCTCTTTAGTTATAGCTTTGAATCCAAACAAAGCCTTTTCAGCAGCCCTATGACTTACTTTTGGGGCACCCCTGCTCTTACAAATACTGGGGTACCCTTAAAACAAGGTCAAAGCTTCAATTTCATGGAAGGCTTCAATGTTCCCCTCAATCAACTTTCACTCCACCATCATGCTAAAGATGATGATCCATTGCCTAATACTTTCAGGTAGCTTTTATCTAACTTATCATACATATTTTTAATTATGAGATTAATGAAAGTGAATGACCGCTACATAAGTAGTTATTATTTTTCGTATCGGAGTTGTGAATATTTCTACCACTACCGTATATACATTGAAACTCTCACCATATATATAAGTAATTTCACTCTCTCTTCACAGTCAAAAAAAAAAGACAAAAGTGACATGTACTCCTTTTATCATTTTAGTCAAAATTTTGATACAATAGAAAGATATAATTTTTTAATGTTAAAATTTGATAATTTCTTACGTCTATAATTTAGTTGTGACAGACGCTTTTAGTTTATAGAGTTTTTGTATAAAAAAATTTCGATGCACAAGAAGTAAGATTATAATAATGTATTGAATAGTTTCTTGCAAGATTCACTAAAGTCCAAGAGATTTAATCTTAGCATGAGTCACCCTACTTTTCTTCTTCTCTTTTTCCCTTGGCCTAGGATAGCTTCCTTGTCAACATTTCTTTTCTTTTCTTTTTTTTTTTTTTTTGCCAAATTCCTTGTCAACATTTTCACATTGGTTGTAACTACTTGTTGGACATGTTTTGCCTGTAAGCCATCAATTTTGCATTTGTCATAATCAATAAATGCCAAAATATAGACTAGTATATATACTACCAATATAAAGTCCAAAGGAACTAGAATTAATTAAGAAAGAAACGTGCAATAAACTATTCCTAAATAATTGAAGTTTTGTTGGGAAGATTTGATCTCTTTATCGTTCTTTTTGTTTTCTTCTTCTTATTATTTGTCGAAGTAGTAACGATCGCGAGACTAAAGTTAGTGACCGCACCATCTCACATCAATAAAACTGTCAAAAAAAACATATATAGTGTTAGTGCATGGCGGTTCAATAACTAATTTGGAGTACTTCACCTCATGTGTACCTAACTATTACAACTAAAATTTGTAACTGCACGCCCTCACCTCACATTGCCACTATATCCCTGGTGCATGGCGACCCAAGAACTAAATCGGAGTACGGTAACCAAGGAATAAATCTGACTCGACTCTTGTTCATGAAAGTTAGTTCAATTGATAAAATTAATAAGTGATCTTAATAGTTCAAATTTTATTAGTCATTTTTTTAGTAGATAATTTGTAAGTATCACAATAAATTCTTGATTGTTCCGTTGATAAGAGCCAATAAACATTCTCTTTGCTCGTTTAAGTCTTGTCAGTTATTCTTTCTTATAGATAATTTATAAATACTATCGTAAATTATTAATTGTTATAAAACCTAATTATCATTTTTTTTAAAAAAAAAATTCACTTTTGAAGTACCTTTTTATCATTTAAATTTTCTTCAAATTTATAAAAAGTTCGATATTCAGATTAAATTATCGATCTTCACATGTCACATTAATAAAACTTACATATAAGATGAAGTAACATATTAGTCTTAGTCGTGACATGCCATGTCAACAAATTTTAGACCAATTCAAAATTTCTAATGTTCCATTTACAAAGAAATCATTTTGTCCTTAACTTTATAACTTTACTTTTAAAATTCATAAGCGAGTCTACATAAATTTTACATAGTAAATGTAGTTATAATTTGGATATTATTTTTCCTAGAGAAATATATTTCTAAAATTTTCCACTTAACTATTTTCAAAAGTAAATGACCTTGTAATGAAGCTGCGTGACGAAATACGTTATTGAGCCGTTCACGATTCCATATAATAAGTTTGTAGCTACTTTATAAGCATGTCTCTTTCAGTGAAGTAATCAAAATTGAAAAGCACACCCACTGGATTCGACATCACACGGGTACATAGCCTCCAGCCCGACAATATAATTTCCCTGCCCCTCGTGATATATATTATTATGAATTTTTTTAATTACATACGAGATCATTTTCAAAAAAATCACACACGCACTTATACATTCATCGATTACGTTATAGCTGTAAAATTCGAAACTTTAATATATTTACTTTTCAAAAGAGATAGTTGATAATAACCGAGATCAACAACTACGTCGATATTACTTTGAATTTTGAAAGAAAGGCAAAATATAATAACCATTCTTGTTACTCCGTATTATTAGTCCTGTCATTTCAAAATATATTATTAACAATACCAAATTTAAAATAAAATAAAAAATCTTGGTGCAACAATACCAAATTCATGAAACATGTGGCCTGTCTTGTGTATGTGCAACAGGGTCATATGTCTCATGCCAACAACAGATGCATGCTTGTTTATATAAAGTATATAAAATTTAAATAGTCACCATTTTGTTAATTTTTTGTAGATCTTTGTTAGAGGAATATGGGGACCACCAGTCACGGCTTGCGGGAGCAATTTATAATGCCATGATACAAAATTTAATGGTCATGAGCCCAAAAAAATCATTATATACTGATTCTTGTTCATTATATCTCTGTCCTTCGACTGGTTTTGTACGAGTATATCGCTACCCCGCAACGAATAAATCATCGTCGTGGGGCATGGATGTCCACACGGACAGCTCGCTGCTTACAATTTTGAACCAAGATCAAGTTGGTGGTCTCCAATTTTACAAAGATGGTGAGTGGCACCATGTCCAACCTATTCCCAACACTCTCATTCTCAATCTTGGCGACATGTTGCAGGTTTGTGTGTGTGTGTGTGTGTATTTTGCTCGTATTTTGCCCGTATTTTGCCCATCATGTTTTATGAATGAAATCTCAAATGTGTTGGCAATGTTTGTTTTTCGTAAATTCTTTTTATGAATTTAATATCTATATATGTTGTGTTGTTTCATGACGATGAGATGTATGTGTACTAAAGAAATATATAAATAAATAAAGATAAATTAATAGTGCTGGCAAACGAAATTTTAAATCTATTTTTTGAAAGTTTGAGGTTAATCTAGGCAAATGGTTCAAATTTTGTATGGGTGGCAATGTGGCATGAAAACATAAAGATCTTATGTTAAAACTAGTATTACTACATCTTTAGCTAATGTCTACTACAAAATGCTTTTTTACAATAATAACATCAAGTACACAAGGTATTTAATTATAAATATATCTCTTTTACATGTTGATTCATAACAAACCGGTAATTATAATCGAATTTTAGCGACTCAATTTTTATATGGAAGATCATAAATTTAAATCTTATCCCCTTCTCTCTTTGTGTGTAAATTGTGTATATATTATATCTGTCTATTTTATTTAAATTTAAATTTTGGAGATTATAGATTTTCACAATGTAATTTATACTACAATAATGTATAATCTCTAAAATTTAAGCCGAACTAAACGAGGATATCATATTGTATGAAGATTCATGTATAAATGTATTTGAATATTTGAGTGTCGATGAATTATTTTGAAACAGGCGATAAGTGATGACAAGTACAAGAGTGTGAAGCACAGGGTGAGGGCAAACAAACATGAAAATAGAATATCAGTGGGCTATTTTGTGTTCCCAGGAGATGATGTTTTGATTCAAAGTCCAAGTTATAAGCCCTTCACTTATTCTGATTTTCGAGCTCAAGTCCAACTCGACTTGAAAACTCTTGGATACAAAGTTGGACTCGACAGATTCAGATTGCCCTGTTAAAAACCATTACCATCATTAATTTCAATCACCTTTGTTGAGTTGATGTACTTTATCAGTTGCCTTTCTCCATTGTTAAACTGGCATGGTCCTAAAAGTTTTTGGTTTATCAAATTCTATCAATTATTTTGTGGATTGGGTTGCGATGCGTATCTTCTTTCCTTCTTAATTTCTTACTAATTTTTAGCTAACTTTGTAAAAAACCGTTAGACGGATTCAGGTGACAAGAAACTATTTAACGCTTAAATGAGGATTTAATAATTAGTCGGGATTAATCAAAAATAGATAGATTAAAGTGCATGTGATAAAGGGTTCTCTAGCGTCTAGTATGAGGAATTAATCAATTTAAGTGGAGATTTTTGCAGCAATACTTTTAGGATACAAAGTTTTCAATCGTAAGCTCCACAAAAATTTGTGAAATTCTTCCATTTAGTTTATTAATATAAACGCGTGACGTTAATAAAATTATATGACAATTGATTCTTCTTCTTAATAATTAGTTAACTGAGGTATGTACAAATGAACATAAATTAAGATCAAAATGTGTGTGTGTAAAGATATTGTAACGGTAGTATTAAGTGCTTTGTATTATACAATAAAATCGTAATACAATTTCATTTCATTGTGAATATTCAATTGTTTGTGGAGCATTATTTTACTCTGTTAATACCCTTGATTTGAGATTCTATAATTAAATGTATCGATATGTTCTCCCCGAAATTCCACATAATTCTTTAATTTTAAAGTCGGAGGGGTATTGGGTACATGTTATGTCTATTAGTAAATGTAATTTATTAATTTTACATCTATTTTCTTTTGTTGTGCCAAGTAATCATTTTCTCACATTTTCGGCAATATTGTTGCGAATAACGTAAATAAGACAACTCAAATAATATATTATTTAGAGAAAAGTGGAGGAGAAAATTTTTGTTGTTACAAAGTCTTCCTAGTTATACTATAATAATGAAAATTACATTACTAACTCTGTTACATCAAGTCAATTTAAAGACTTTCTAATGACCCTAAACACCTAAAGTATTATTTATATATATTTTGTATAATTTATTGACCTAAAAATAAAAATTCGAGGATTACTTGTTTTGTTTAACTACTAAATTGAGCATTAAATTTAAACAATTCAAACTTCTCTGAGCAATACAACTCCAATACCAATTAGGAATATGAAGTTAAGAACTCTCAAAAATTTCGATAATATGCGGTAAAATAAAAATTTAATTTTAATGTAAAAAAAAAGAGTGTAGTGGTCTATAACTCTATACGTGGCCAAGGTAAATTCATACGGTTTATGCGTTCTCCACGCACCCGCATAAAATAGTCCGACCAGTAACAAAATTTGCATGGGAATACGTGTCAACCGCTAACATAATTTATTCAGCTAATAGTTATTTTTGGCCCAAATGTTTGGCCCTTCTAATAAAATTTTAGAATTTGAATCCAAATATTAATAAGTGTAAATTTAGTACAACTAGCAATCTATAAAATTTGCATTTTCATGTGTTTTTTACTTAAGAAATTAAAATATTTCACAAATAAATTATATAAATTCCTTACATATCTTTTTTTTTTTATAAATGATATTCATAAATGGTTTCAGATATTTTAAAACAAAAATCAGAATTGAAACTTAGACTGTCTTTTTCCTATTCCCCTATTCTTATTATTGAAGTGTCAAATTATAAAAACTACGTAATAATTGTAGATATCAGTTTTCTATGTAACTTGACAAAAAAAACAAAAAAGAAGAGAGAATATATTTAAGTTTTAACTATAGTTTGTATTCATTTTCCTTTCTCAACAAGCAATTTTTTTATTGAGTAAAACTCCGGGAAATTACTAAACGCGAGAAACCGTTTGTAGAATTAATGTGGATTGTTGTAGAAGGATGGAAAAAAATTTATTCACTTGATATTATCAAACTTTTATATATATATATATATATACACACACTGTCTGTGTCTAAAAACAATTATCACCATATGTATTTTTAAATGATATATATTTCATATTATATATTGTATATAATTTTAATCTTTTCTTTATATAAAATTTTGATGAAAGTATTTTTAATTTCTTATTTTTATTAAATAATATAAAGTATTTAATATATATATTAAATGTCATTTAAATAATTATTTTTGGACAAATGGAGAATATATTATTATTTTATATTAGCTGTTAATTAAATGTACTGTAGGGTAAATTTATGGTAGTCGGAAGGAAACACAGAGAGCTCAGGACTCTCTCTGTTACCGACTTACCAAAACTCAAAAAGGGATGTTCGACACTCTCTCCAATGGCCGCTTCCATAGAAGAGAAAGCTTGTGAAACAATGCGGAAGAATCTGAGTTATCGCGCAAAGCTTCTCCGCAATCAGAAAGTTGAAGTAATGTCATCTAATTTAAGCTCTTTTTTGTTAAATATTTTCTTTTCAAAGAAAATTTGTTATTACTATGTGAAATTACAAGTTTAATTTTCCATTTTTTTTTTTTTTGAGATTCTTGTTCTTCATTTTATCATTCAATTGCAAAACCCCTTTAGTTACTCTTGTGGGTTTTGTTTTCTCTTTTTTGTTTTATTGGGGGTTTTGTTGGGTTTCAGGGTAGTGGAAATTTTGGTTTGGATGAGTAATTTTCTTTCCATTTTACATGCATTTTCTGGTATTATACTGTTTTCGCGCGTATAAGTTTGTGATCGTGATGTTTCTATGTTTGCATGTGGGTTTTGTTCAATTTTTGATTACTAATTTGTAAATTTTGAGTTCTATTGATGGAAGCATTTCATGGGTTTTTTGGGTTTTAATTACTTTCTATTTTCTTATTGACATATTTAATTTTAGACCAAATTGGGTGTCAGTTTTTCAATTCATTCTTTTTGTAGTCTATAATGTCATGCATTGTCTCTTTAATTTTAGAAAGACAAGGGCTGCAACAAGATCCTTTATTTTATTATGTCTATTATGTTTCCCAATGGTTTTTGGTTTTGGAATCCAATTACATTGTGAACTTTTGTGCAGGTAAGGAGTATTGAGGACGGTTTTCAAGGTTCGTGGCACTCTGGGACTGTGATTTACTGCGATAAAGGAATAAGAGAAGTTCAGTATGATTATATTCTGTCTGATGAAGACAATTCTAAAAAGCTTGTTGACTGTGTTGAAGCTTCTCCCACTATTGATGGCATCATTAGCACAAAAGCATCACCATCCGGCTATCGTGGATTACTACGTCCGTTGCCTCCTCCACTTGATTGTGATGTATTGTTTCTCCGCTATGGACAATGTGTTGATGTCTTTTACCAGGATGCTTGGTGGGAAGGTGTGATTTTCGACCATCAAGATGGTTCTTTGGAGCGAACCATTTTCTTTCCAGATATGGGAGATGAAATGAAGGTACATATAGGGAAATTGCGAATTACTCAGGAATGGGATGAGTTTTCTGACATCTGGAAACCCCGTGGAAACTGGTTATATATTGAGATAATCAAAGAAATTGAAAAAGACTGGCCTCTTCTAGTTTCAGTTAAGCAAATTTGGTATGACATTCGGGTAAAGGATGGTTTTAATTATCTGAAGGAGTGGACTTCACCTTTAAGTAACATTTGGAAAGAGTTGGTGTTGCAGGTTATTGTGGAGAACTTTAATTTTACCGTGAAGGAATTCTTAAACAAATTGAACTGCTCGGGAGAATTAGGGCAGGAAGATTATGAATTTCAGGAACTAAGTGAATCTGCTATTGATGCTATATTGAAGGACACAACATATTTTGGTGACTTGAATAGACATGAGTTGCTGGCTGCTGATATGAGAGAGAAATGTCTTCAACCTTGGGACGAGAAGATTGATGGGGACAATTTGGCATCATTCATGGGGAAGGGAAATTTTGATAAGATACCATTAGCTAGCCCAATCTGCCCCAACTATGAAGAATCACCATGTGCAAACCTTCCGGAATTGGCGATTGTACCTTCTACTCCTAAAGAACTTTCTAGGGAAGGTTCCTGTATTAACTTTGAAGGGTCCTCTAGTATCAAATTAAACATGTTCAGTCAAAGAAAGCGCAAGGCTTGGATTCCTGCTGGCCCTGACATTGTTCCTGAGTATTGTGCTGATGCAATTGATGAGTACTACAAAGTGTATCATATGCACATGGATAGGCTGAAGCAATCACGTCACATAAAATTAAATGCCAAGAAACACCTTTCCTTTCTTGGCTGGAAAATTGAGTCTAAGAATGATGATGGTATTCCACGAGTACGTTACATTCAGCCTGGTTCTGGGAAGTGTTTCTCATCACTTATTAAGGCGTGCGAGTGTTTGAGGGAATCTGCTCCAAACTGTAAAAAATTGTATCCCAACAGTTCTAGAATTCCTACTCACCTAAATACTTGGCTTCCTGCAGTTTTTCCTAAAGATGAGTTCTGTGAAGATGCAGTAGTTGAATACTTCAACATATCCACAAACAGGCATTCAGCAACAAGAGACAGGCATCCACCATCAAAGGACTTACTTTTGAATGTCAGGAAGCATCTTTCATTTTTGGGGTGGAAAATTGAGTATCTACAAGAGGCGACAGGTATTCCGAGGTATCGTTACACTGAGCCTGATGGTCTTGGAAAATGTTTCCAATCACTTCGTAAAGTGTGCGAGCATTTGATAGGACCATCTTCTAAAATTGTTTCTCCTCGCCAAGATGAGCATGTTAGTTTATCTGCTGTACCTACTACCTCAATTTTATCTCCACTAGCTGAAAAATCAGAAGAATGTGAGGATGAAGAAATAGAACCTTGTCCTTCTGATATTATAATTGAACCTGAATACTGTCCACAAGCTGTAGTGAACTATTATTCACTTGGAATTACTGAAAAAGGTGACCCTCGGAAATGGAAGAGAGATTATAAACTCAAGGATATGCAGCTGAAAGCAAAGAAGCACCTCTGCGCTGCTGGGTGGAGAATGTATTATTATGTTTGGAAAGGGTTCAGGATATGTCACAAGAGAGAATTAAGGTACCAATCACCAAGTGGAAGAACATACACTTCACTTCGAGCAGCTTGCAAAGGTTATTTTAATGAAGAAAGATCTGTTGGGAAGGAAGTTAAAAGACAGTTGACTAGGGAGGATCTATGTTCTCCATTAGTCGCTGGGAAGATCCATGAAAAACGTGGAAGAAAAAGAAAGAATAGTGTTCTACATCTTGTGTCTCAGTGCTCAAAACATATGAAGGACAAGAAATCAAAGGGAATTCAAGCGACAAATTCTAAAGATAATTTGAATGCAGCTGTTTCAACCCGTGTGCTGCGCTCGAGCAAAAGAGCTCGTCAAGTGGTGGTTCCATCTTCCTCTCACAGTAACCCCAGAACTATCATGTCGTGGTTGATAGACAATAATGTGGTTTTGCCCAGGGCAAAAGTACAATACAGAAAGGGTGATAGTGTAAGGGCAGAAGGTCGAGTGACTCGTGATGGTATCAGATGTAGTTGCTGCCAATATATTTTTACTCTAACTAACTTTGAAGGTCATGCTGGCAGTAGTTCTGATCAACCTTCAGCCAATATATTTTTGGACGATGGCAGGTCCTTGCTAGAGTGTCAGTTGCAACTGAGACGAGATATAAATGTTAGAAGCTCCAAGAGAGAGCCATGCGAGGTCAAGGGTAATCAGCATCACAATAAGAATGACTATATATGTTCAGTCTGTAACTATGGGGGTGAATTAGTTTTGTGTGATCGGTGTCCCTCCTCATTTCACACATTTTGCCTTGATCTGAAGGCATGTTCTTTGGAATACATCTTATGTCATTCCTCATTTATAGGATCCTCTAATTTTAAATCTCTTTCTACGATCAACACACGGGCAATAATTCTGAATTCTGATTTTTAATTGCATCTTGTTGCTTATTTAGGAGGTTCCAGATGGCGACTGGTTCTGCCCATCATGCTGCTGCAAAATCTGTGGCCGGAGCAAAATTAGTGGAGACATGGAAGAGTCCATAGAGAATAGTATTATCAACTGTCATCAGTGTGAGCTTCGATGTATGTTAGCTTTTGAATGAGAGTGCAGCAGTATAATAATTCACACCATATATTGTTTTCAACTTTTCATATTCAGTAAGTTCACCATTTTTTCAATTTATAATTGTTCTGATGCAGATCACATCGGTTGCCTAAGGATGAAAGGTGTTGTTTTGGATGGTTATCCTACAGAATATTGGTTCTGCAATAAAAGATGTGAACAGGTATCATGAAGGGATGAAGGTCTTCATTTATTGTGGGAATCAAAATATTTTTGGCTCGTGGGCATTAGTTGACATCTACCTATCTCACCACTCTAGTTACTCTAGAATTGATTTTGAGTTTTTTGGCATTTAGTTCTCATCTTGCTTAATGAGTATATCAAACTTTGCTGCTTATTATGATGAAAGTTACATGGACATACATATTGTATATGCTCATGATAATAAGAGATGGGACATAAGTTAGAAGAACTCACAGTTTAGGTACCAATGCAGTAAGTACGGCTAAAAGATAACATTTTTCTAAAGAATGGCACCTTTTTTTTGTTTTGATTGTTCATTATGAATTCATGATAGCAAGTTTGGTATATTTGAGTTAAAAGTTAATTATGATATAAAAGTGAAAAGCTGAACAGGTGTTTGGGTTCTGAAGTACAAGGTAGTTTAAGACCTGCATATTTTTGGTAATTCTAGGTGGATATGCTCATTACAAGAGAAGATTGCCATTAAGTTTTTGAGTTCCCTCACATTTTAGGGAACTTTGCTAATGTGAGTTTGCACCTTGTGATATGGAAGAAATGGTTTTCCATGGAGGAGTATGAGGTTCTGCATTTGGATTTAAAGAGGAGATTTTGAGTTGTATCAAATTACCTTCTTTGTTTGGTATCATTTTTCAATAGCAACTTCTGGATTTGTTATGGGAGAAGCAAGATATGATCTCTTAGGGAGCAATCTTAAGTTTTCTGGATATGCTCATTGCATGATGACAACATTAAGAATACATGATTATCAATTAGTATATCAATCTTATAATCTCTATGGGGAAATTTTCCATATCTATGATAATGGTTGGTAAGCACAGGTAAAAACCCATATTGGTTGACGATATAATGGTCTTTTGATCTTTGATAGAATAATCTTTTGTGCCATGTAAGAAAGAATAACATCTGCTTTTGCAGTATATTTCTGTTGCTTTATTGGTTTGTACTTGGGAATTGATATATTTAGGTAGATAAGTGGGAGACTACTATGTGTAGTATTATTTTATAACTTTTCATTGATGTGACCTCTTCAACATGTTTTCTCATTTTTCTTATATGCTCATTTCATTTTTACAGATTTCTGTTGGACTCCAAAAGCTTCTGGGGAAGCCAGTTCCACTTAGAATAGATGATTTAACTTGGACTTTGTTGAAGTACATCAAACCTGATAGCTGTCAGCATGATCCATCTAATATTGAGGATTCAACAGAAATTTATAGCAAACTTAATGTTGCTCTAGGTGTAATGCATGAGTGTTTTGAGCCTGTCAAGGAACCTCGAACCAGGAGAGACCTTGTTGAAGATGTAATTTTCAACAGATGGTAATTCCCGGTTTCCTGGCCAAACTGTTTTGTGATATTGTGCATAAGTAGAATTTCTTGCCATTTTTGCTGTTGGAACCATAGAATTCTTTACAATTTCTTATAACACTGTTTATACGAGTGTGATAAAAAGGTTATTGTGTTTTCTAAAAATAACATAGATTTGCATTCTTCCAATCAAATAAATTTTGCCAAGATTTTACTTCTCCATTTCAAAATTAGAGATACATTTTACTTCATAACTAGTTTGGTTGTAAAATCCTGCGTTTCAAATTTGGTATGAATTTATTGGTTTCGATTGGTGGAAATGTTAACACCATAAGCTACTTGAAAAGCAGTTGTAAAACAAATTTCGTGGTTTTGAAATCATAATATATACATAAAACAAATTGAATATCATGGTTTCATAAATATATAGATCACATATTGAATTTTTTTTTTTGTGTGTGTGAAGGGTAAATGAGGAATTACAACTTTTGTCAACGGTGTTAATTCCTCTTAACTCACAAAGCAGGAGTATGTCAAGTATTTTAAATCCTTCTTTCTTTTTTTTTTTCGGTTACAAAGTATTTCAAATCGTAGGTGGTTAAGTAGGGGGATTTTCCACCCAGGTATGACGAGTCAAAATCATGTGCACAAAAGGTGGTAAGTTGCAACTTACTCAAATTTTAACATTGTTTCATCCACACTAAAATACTTTTTCTTTCAACCATTTCTGATGTTTATTACAGCACAGAGTTGGAGCTAGCACCCGTACCTATCTATTGTGTTATTTAACTTTCTAAAGTTATTCATATATTTCTATGTATGTCTGATAAAAATGATCTATAATTGCAGGTCAGAGCTGAATCGTTTGAACTTTCAAGGTTTCTATACAGTGCTTTTGGAGAAAAATGAGGAACTAATCACTGCGGCTACTGTTAGGTATTTTTCAATTCCATATTCTTGGTGAGCTCAATTGTTCTTCTTGTTTAGATATGTTATGGTGTTCTAAAAGTTTTTGTTTTCCCGGATTAAGGATTTATGGAGAAAGAGTGGCAGAAATTCCTCTTGTTGCTACGCGTTTTCTATATCGTCGATGTGGAATGTGTCGAATTTTGATGAATGAGCTTGAAAAGGTAAATCTTACCTCCGATAGTCTGATTCTTTACTGACTTCTAAAATTTTATTGTCCTCCCTTTTATCTGGCTGTTGGATAAGGAGGGCGGGTGAGAGAAGTGTGTACGGGCTAATTGGTCTTTGTGTCCTGGAAAGTAGCAATCATTTGAATGCTGTCACTTCAAGTACTCTGAATATGACTGATTATTTCTTTGACTTGTCTGAGTTAAAATTCTTATCTGCAACCGTGCATCATACACCCGTTTACCAGTGTGTAGAAGATTTCATTATATCACTCACACGCAGGTTTAACTAATATTTCAGTATGTGCTGAAGGGAGATATAATTTTATTTATCATCAATGCCTTCAAGTTGATACCTCAGGATTGCTTGTTCTGATCCTCATGCGTTGGGTCCAGATTTCCTTTAATTTGTCTTAAATAAAAGTGCTGAATGGAGGTATAATTTTATATATTATCAATGTTTCAAGTTCATATCTCAAGATTGCTCTTTCTGATCCTTATGCTTTGGGTCCAGATTTTCTCTAATTTGTATTAAATTATTTAACTAATAGTGTTCATTCTCTGTCATGTCACTAATTCATGGGCCAAGTTCTTGTAACCTTTCTGCAGATTATCTAAATCTGAGATCAAAAGTTTGTTTATTTCATATTCTAAGACTCCCATTGCTGCACTTTAAATGATACGATTTCCATTGGGATGCTCCAGGAGTGATCTAATTAGGCATTTATTTGCATGCATTGTACTATTTTTTTTTCGTCATTCAAATCTCAATTTGTCAAGCATGAGAAGTATCACTTCCTAATCTTAAATTTTGTTTGCTTAAAAGGGCATGCGGCAAAGGAAAGTTTTCTTGTGTTCTTGGGATTAAATGTGTCCCAAATTCAATCACGTGTGTAGCTGATGTCCATATGCAAACCCATCTTACTGATATATGTAATTCACTCCGCAGATTATGTGCATTGAGTTGTAGCTCAACTTTAACCAATTAATTTAGTACTTCCTCCCCAAGGTAGGTATGTCTTTCCCAGTTGTGGGGAACAAACTATAGGACACAAAGAAACCATGTGCAGATTACATTTGTGATATAGTGTTAGATACATTAGAGGTATAACATAAAAGAAAATTTAATATCAATTTACTGTATCTTGTTGGTCACTTGATATAATAGTAAGGTGATAAATAACCCTAAGAGAATTTATCACTAGAGGGAGAAATATTTTATTGTCAATTGTCATTACTTAAAAACCCAAAATTTAATGCTCTCTTCTTCACCAGGTACTGATTGAACTAGGAGTAGAGAGACTGGTTTTGCCTGCTGTTCCAAGTGTGCTCGACACTTGGATCTCGTCCTTTGGGTTTTCTAGGATGACAAGGTTGGAGAGATTAAAATATTTGGATTACACTTTCCTTGATTTCCAAGGCACCGTAATGTGCCAGAAACTCTTGCTGAAGATGCCCTGCGAAGAATCAGTTCCACCAGGTATGTATTGTGGTCCTTAGCTTAGATTGAGGAAGATAGTATGTTTATTTAAGGACTCCATGTAAACTCTTGTTGCAGTAATCACGAAACAACTCACTGATGTTAACAACGAAAATGATATGATGGATTTGGAAGGAAGCAGTGCTATTTCTGAAATACTTCAAGCAGATCGAATTGAGGACAGTGGAACTGTAGATCAAAGATCCATGAAGTATGTTTCCTACTTGTCTTTTCCTCTATTTGCCTTAATATTTAGACTAAAGATGTGCGTGCTTGAAGTGTGCTAAAGCAGCTATTTCAAAATGCTGCAGGGCAATGGTTTCTTGTACTATTTAATTCAACCAAGAAGAAACTTGTTATCACGCAAATAAGCATTGCCTCATGTTCCTTTTGTTTTACTCGGTGATAGTTATTTGTTTTTTTAATAATTGTCTTTTATTTTCCCCTTACTTTTTCCTTCTTCCATTTCCTATTTTCCCATACATGGATTTGCTGAAGCAATTCAACATAGTATACCTTATATCATCCTGATGGTTTTGAATATTTATCCTCCCAACAGTTTGAAGTATTGAGATAAATTCATTTTCTTTTGGAACTTAATGTTTACCAAGGTATCTGTTCCTTCTTTTAAAGTATTAGAAATAAAACGTTTTCATAGTTTTTCAGTCTGAGGTGTTGTTATCATGTCAGTGATAGCTTTTCGGATGGATACGAGGTGATTGGATTGCTTAATAGTAAACCTAGATGGTAGATGGTGACTTATTGTCTTTGATGGAAGTGTAATTATCGTTTTTTCAAGGAGCAAAATTAATTGGTTATGGTAGATATTTGTTTTTGAGTTTGCTGTAAATATGGCAGAGTTATGTACCTCCAAGATGATTATGGCTTTTCTTATGGAATTACGTTGGAGTTTGATGCAGTCGTACGGTTTCTGGAGCGGTTCTTTCTTCCCACTATTTGGTTTACTCTGTATACATGTCTGGATTCGCTTTGGTGACTTTAGTAATAAGTAATTGTAATAGACAATGTAAGACATAATCTGATGGCTGCTGGAAGGTTCCCTATCATACTTTATCAATATACTTCATATTTCATGGCTTCTCTGTATTGGATCTTTTATTTATTTATTTTTTCTATTTATATTTTTTTTGGGTGTGTGTGTGGGGGGGGGGGGGGGGGGGGGGGGGCGGTGGGGGTTACTTTAGACGCAATACAACTGGAAACTTCTGCTTGCTTCAGCTACTAATGTGATTTGTTGTTCCAGTATCTCTGAAGGAACAAGCAGTGATGGTGGCAATGACAAAGCTGCTCCAATTCCTCTGGTACAGCCACTTTTCCACCATTTACCATTTTCTTGTATTTTTTGTTGGTTATGTTCTTGTATATACTTGTCTACCCGAAAAGCAAGATTATATGTCCTATTCAAATTCTTAGGAGAACCAACCAACTGATCTTAAGTTGGTACCATGTCAAACTGAAGTCAGCCTTGAGAGCTCGGTTGAAGGTTCAGATTTCAAAGAAGACGAAAACCGTGGTAATGGTCGTTTTAACATATGCTATAAGAGGAGAAAGATATCAAAGCCTGTAGGAGCTGAGGTCAGTGCATGTTAGGCGCCTTCCTAGCAAATGATAAAGATGTATTTACATCCTCCTTAAGTGGAAACTTTGCAAAATAACCATATGACTATCAACTTGGAACTCTAGACCTAAAATTTTGTAAAAAATGGGGCTGATTCCTCCTTCGTAAAGGATATAATAGGAGGAAGATGCGAAAGTTTAGTCTCAACCTCATGGTTATTTATGTACAGTTGACTGGTTGTGATTACGTACATATCGTGCTCAGATAATCTCTTTTGCGCCCAAATCATCGCGTGGTAGTAGTTTAGCCAGTTGAATTATGTATGGACACACCACGCATGCACACACCATTACGATAAGTTTCTCATTTCTTTTTTCCTTCCATTCTTTCATAGTGCACAAGGCCACTAATCATGCATTAATAGCTTGGGAAAACTTAGGGTCTAGACAGCTGCTTGTCTGTTTTTGAAATCACATTATATTTAGCTATTTGCACTGGTTGGGGTGGGTGGGTGGGTGGGTGGGGTGCGGTGCGGGGGTGGGGGGGTGGGGTGGGGTTTTAAGGCTGTTTGGCTGATTGTGATAGTGAGTTCCAACCTGGTCTCCCCTAAAGTCCATTGCTTGGGTTCATAATTAATGAATGCATAATGTTGAATTGTCAAATTATGGTCTACCCAGCAATATTATGCATGCTATATGTCACCATCTCTAATTTTAATTTTAAATGCAACTTGTGATATAGCAGTCAAACTATTTTTTGGTTTTGGAAGCAAAAGTGGAGCAAACCTGTATACTCAATCGGACTTCCCCTGCTACACGCAACATCCCATCACATCACAGCCTTTACAAGTTCACAATATCCTTTTTTGTTTTTAAATCCAAATAACTAAAAATCGACTCTCCTACTACTTGAAATAATTAGATAATTCAAATGATGTAGGCATGTAGCTAGGAGAAGAAGAAATACTAATAATTTTACTTTATATGCAAATGGATATATGCTTTCCCAAAATATTTAGTCAACGCAATAACTACTACACTATTTTACTCAATATTCTAAGAAGTTAAATGGGAGGCTGCAACATTTGAATTGAAGTACTTTAAAAGTCCATAGCTTTTAAATGCATAAAGTCGAGCAACACTGCTGGTTATTGCTTTATCACTAGTTATGGCAGTATGTACACAAACAAATAAGTTGAATAATACTACGTGATATATAGTGTGGTATATATTTTATATGTACACGTAGTTTTGTATATATGCATCTGAAAAATATGTGCAGTGCATAGCGTCTCCGTGGAATATTTGTACTAATTAACCACTATAAATTTACTGCTTATAATCTTCTATTATCTTTTTCAGTAATTTATCATAAAGATAAGCAACAATAAAAAATTTCGAAGAATATTTTACTTCTTTGTTAGTTAAGTAGTTTCAAGTTACATATTAATCAATAAGCAATTTTCTTAAGTAACCCGAAGGTCCTCTGAAACTTTTGAGTAGTGGCTTTTTTCAGACCCGAATATTGTACCTTAATTTATTGCAAATGCAGTTCGAACATTTTCGAATAATTAAGTCTCCAATATTTCTTTCTTGTTATCTCAACAAAAGTTTGACGTTCTGAATTTTACATGAAGAGTGCAACACATTTTGTTCTATGCATGCAACTTAAGTAAAGCAAAGAACATGTGTTTTCAAAGTTTTGCCAATTCCGATAATTGTGAACGTTTGATTCTTGGCTTATTTTGTGACGAAGTGTCAAGTCATTTTTCTATTTTCTTCATTTCTTTTTTTTTTTTTTTAGTTTTGGTTTCTCCCTTTTTCCATTTTCTTTTTGTTTTCTAGTTTTTAAGAGACTAGTGGGAAGTAATTTATATATATATATATATATAGACCTTTCTATGTTTCGCATTGGACACCAATTTAGGAAGGAATCAAACTTTGAGGCGCCAACAACAAGTCCACAAGCACGGAACACCCCCAGCAATATGTGGACCCCATGCCCACCGAGTTGTTTGGCTTTTGGGGGATGGGGATGGTGGGTGGGTGGGTGGGGTGGGGTGGGGGTGATAAAGGGTTGAAGAGAACCTCACAATCATAGATATTTTTTTTTATTTTAATACATATGATTAAAATTTATATCTAAGAGTTAAATTAGTTCTTGTATAGACACAAATTTATCAGATTTACTTGAGTTCTAATTTTAAGATAAAAATCTTCTATTTAGTAGTAATTTTTATGTATTTGTAAAATATATGATTGTATTGACTAAAAATGAATATCATAAATACAAATCATATATTTAAAACTGAAACAATTAAATTTTGAAAATACAAAATTGATGTGTGTTGGCTAGTTGGCAGGAGTTCTGTTAAATATTAAATTCACAATTCTGAAACAGTAATAGTGGTAGTAGAATTACATCAAATGTGCAATATAAATATTGCAACAGAAATGGATTTACGATTATTGCAGTGCTGTGGTTGGTATCATAAAGTGAATATATGCATGACCAAAAACAAATAAAAATTCAGTGAATGAGTACGTTATGCCTCATACCCGGATAATGTGCACGTTGACATATCACAATTATTTGCACGCTATCTTCTGTCTCAAACCCATGTAGAAAAAACGGAAAATTACCGGTTGGTATTGAAAGATATAATCACACAATTTGGGTAATTTTTAATTCTTCGTATATAGTTTATGTTATCACATTACTATCTGATACCCTTATATTATCATCTACATTATAATTTTATCAAACAGATGGTAACATTGTAGATAATAACATAAACTTAATGGATATAGTTGAGAAATGGTAGCACTGCACAAGAATTATTTTCACCACAAAACACCGGCTGAGAATTCTCCCTAGAAAAAAAATAAAATTTACAGAAATAAAAAAGAAATACCAAATATATAAGCAAGTTCGGTGTATTCATGTCAATACATGCTACATACATTGTTTTAAAAGTTCTTACATATTCTGATTAGTCTCTGTTTAAGTGGTAGACGGTTCTCTATTGCGTAAAGTCTAACTTTGTTTAATTTTTGTATTATTATAATTAATCTCGTATAATACTTGTCTAACGATTTATTTACCACATAAATGTGCGTAACGTATTTTATAATAAAAACTACATATTTCAAGAATAGCTCATTGATGGTTATAAGTAAAGCTCGAACATAAATAGATTGTGTTTTAAAGTATTGTACTTAGATTTCATCGCTTTCTGAAAAAATTGGTTTAGAAATACTAAATAAACTAAAACATTAACATTTCATTAAAAAAAAATAAAAATCAATAAGTGAAAGCAAAGAAGATCATCATTTTATTTTAATTTTTGATAACAAGACCATCAATACGTTTATATGAAATATAATCGCAGAAGTCACAGTCCCACCGTCACGTACCTCTCCAGTCTCTAAAATTTTCGGTTTTAAGACACACGTGAACCTTTTTAAATTTTATTTATCTTTTCTCTACCGGTCTACATTCACATGCGTACAAAAAAACAAAATACCCCAACCTTTCCCCCAGTAATAGTCTGTACTACACACTAATACTAAACACTAAATCCATTACATAAATTAACATATATATTATAGAGATAGTGAGCTTATTGATATGGGCTTCTATATACCTATCAGTTGATTTGATAAATGTTCAGTTTTGAAATTGAAAAATAATAAATAACTAGAGACGCCCCCGTGCTTAAAACGGATCGTTTTGTTAAAATAGATTTTTTAAAATTATATTGTAAATTTATATTATTTTTTCCTCAATTTTATAATATTAAATAGAATATATATATATTTTTAAACTAGTTAAATATTTATATTATAATAATTTTATAAAAAATAAAAAACAAACCGTTAATATTATACTATTTATATATTAGATTGCCCATGTACATATCTAATGCTTTTTAAAAATTTGTTAACAATATTTAACAAAATGTAACTCTTCAATTTATTTTGTTTGATTAGATGGTACTGTAATTTTATTTTTTATGATTAATTATATATAAATTAATTACGAATAAAAATATTTAATGTAAGAAAATTTGTTTATGTTAGATTTGTGAAGGGTTTTATTGTTAAAGAAGTGCTCATTTTCTAACCTTTTTCTTTGTTTATTATATTAGTTAATTTTTTTCATTTTATTTTATCCTGTTACAGTTTTTTTTATTGTAACAATTTTTTAAAAACATGATTTACAATTAAAGATTTTAAAAGTCTACTAATTATCTAATCATACTAAAAGACATCTAGATAAATTATAAAGTGAACTATTAAAAATTAAAAAATTAATTAAAAGAACACCTAGGTAAAGTAAAGTCAATTATTTAAAATGAAAAATAATTAAATAGATGCATGTAACTCGATTAAGTCAACATACTTGATAAGTGTACTGAGTTAATTTACGGAGTTACTAACCAAATGGTGATACACAAAAGATGGTTCTCAAATAATATACTATATATATTGATATATTGATTAAGCACACCAATTATATTTGATTTGTTTACTTTTATGATTTTTGGTTTCATAAATATTCGATATGTACGTCTTAAAATTGACTTTTATTTTTGAAAAATCGTAGAGATTTCATTCAAACATGCACTATGATTATGTTAAAATGTCAGTAACTAATCTTATATGGATTATTAAAATTAGAAACTTTTATTTTTTATCATAACTACTGTGAGTTCATCATTTGTACGAATAAAATGAATAAGTAGTAGTAGTAGGAAAAAGATATGATTAATGGTTTTAGGTACGGATCTAATAACTATAAAATTTTAAATAGTCCAGATAAACTACATATGCTATATAAGTCACAAGGAGATGAGGAATTTTGTCCATATAAAATCTTTAAGTAGTCGGTAAAGCCAATTTTGATCATGAAAATTGACCAACTTATATCGAAATCTAGAAATAATAAATCATTATTTTCAATATTTTGAATTCGTTTTTTTTTCTTGAGTTTTTTCATTTTTGTAGCAACCACTATTCGTCAACTTTGCATTATAGAACCATACCTGAAGATAGTAGAAATTTATATAGAAGTATGAGCTTTTCATATATTAAAAAAAAAAAATACGAAAACTAAATTATACTTTATTTGTTTTTCTTTCAATATATATTCCTCCACTTCATCTCACTTTTCCTTCCACCTTTTCTCTTCAGCTCTTTCCTCCTCAAAAACTTGTGAAATGGCTCCTTTATCTTTTAGGAGTTGTTATACTAGTACAATCCTCATAATGTGTATAACTACAATTAAATTTGAGGTAACTTCATCAGTTCTTCTGGCGAGTCTAAAGAACCACCACCACAACATCCACCACACACGGGCGTCGCCGATGATCCAAGCCAACCAGACAAGTTGTGCTCTGTTCATGGGCTCTTGGGTCCACGACGATTCTTACCCACTCTACCCATCCTCTGCTTGCTCCATCATTGACCCGGAATTCAACTGCCAAATGTACGGCCGACCCGACTCCGATTACCTCAAGTACCGTTGGAAACCCGCCAATTGTGAGCTTCCCAGGTCGGTCACATTATCAAAACTCTGTTTGTCTGTGCAGTGTTTGGATAGTTGGAAATAGGTTAATGATCACCGGCCTAAAAGTCGGTCCAATTAGTGCTTAACTAGACGCTAGACCATTCCATAATACTTAAGTCTGGCTAATTTTAATTAATCTTGTATAGTACTCGTCTAAGCACCGGCTTCTCCATCGACCACCTAAATCTGCATAACTTATTTTATAACATTATTAATGAGGAATTATTCTGTGATATGCAGGTTTAATGGGGTTGAGTTTTTGACGAGAATGAGAGGAAAAACTGTGATGTTTGTCGGTGATTCTCTTGGCCGGAACCAATGGGAGTCGTTGATTTGTATGATTTCAGCTTCTGTGCCTAGGTCACCTACCCAAATGATTAGAGGAGATCCTCTCTCTACATTTAAGTTCCCGGTGAGTATTTTCCCGTTGTTAATATTGTTAAGGCAAAAATTATGTGAAAATAACACTCCGTAACATAACACATAGATTTATATATATTTTTTGGGTTGTGAGATATAAGTGAACGCCAGATAGAAACAATCATAGAATTTAACATGATATATGAAAGTGAGAAAAGAAAATAAATCTCGTAATAAATGTAAATAAACGACTAATATCTCCCATTTTCTCAAAGTTTTTATAACAACAATGATTTTTCTGACAGTACTAACAATTTCTTAAAAGTGATTATGGACCACCCAACGCGGTCTAATTTGGGTAATGTTATTGTAACTCGTAGGAGTACGGAGTGGCGGTGCAATTTTACAGAGCACCATATCTGGTGGACATTGATTCAGTGCAGGGGAAGAGAATATTGAGATTGGAAGATATATCAGAGAATGGAAATATGTGGAAGAGTGCAGATGTGCTGTCATTTAACACCGGTCACTGGTGGAGCCATAAAGGATCTCTCCAAGGGTAATTAGTACTTTTAATTATTCCACTTTTATCATTATAATTAGGAATGACGATGGGCGGAGCAAGTGCGGATACTGTATTACCAATCCGAATCATTCAGTAAAATATATATACAGTATACATACGGTATATAAATTAACAAACTAAATTAAACTATAACTTCTTTTTATAATTTTATATGTTCGTATTATACTTCAACTTTTAAAATATATAAGAAAAATTTAACAGTATAGATGAAAAAAAACATCTAAAAATAAATTATATTTAATTTTTTGAATTTTTTTTTATCTCTTTTACATAATTTTTTTAATCATATAAAAATTAATATATCTTAGCCATTGAAAATGACATATTTTACATAATCACAAAAAATTATACTATACACTATAAAATAATTTAAAATTTTGTATACTATTCTATCTTTTGATATTTTTTTAATATGTGCAGTTGGATTTTTTAGATAAATTATAAATTCATAAATATAAAATTAGTAAGTAGAATTTAAAATGTGAACTATAACTCAATTACCTTAATTTTATTAAAAAATAATATTTTATGAGAGAAAGTATTTTTTACAATATTTTATCTCACATTAACGTGAGTCTCACTAAATTTTTATACGAGAGAAATCTTGTAGTAGTATTTTTTTATGAAAATATTACCACTCAAATTGAATTTAGGGTTTATAAAAGTGACATTAGTGCATAGCAGCAAATTTTATTATTATTAGTAATATTTTACTACTTATGACTGTTCCTTAGACCCTTTAATCATCGTCCTTTTTTGACTTTTCGCACAAGATATACATTAAAAAAAAAATTATTTCACTTTCCAACTTTGATCTTATTGTTAAGTTTAGGACATATCAAAGTTCTAATTTTGTTTCTTTGTTTACAGTTTTTGAAATCTCATTTGGTTAGAAGCGGCACATACAAATGTTATGAAACTCATTTTATTTATGTTTCTTATAGTAAAAAAGCAACACAAAGTAATGGAAAACATGGTGATGACAATATAGTGATAATATTTTGAGGATAAGTTAATATATGTTTCAATAATTATGGGATTCTTACAATGTGTTGGGATTTTAAAGAAATTAAAAGGGTATAATGGTAATATGAACATGCAGGTGGGATTATATGGAATCGGAAAGGACATTATACCAAGATATGGATCGTTTGGTTGCTTTGGAGAGAGGACTAAGGACATGGGCTAGATGGGTTGATGCTAATGTTGACAACACTAGAACCAGAGTTTTCTTTCAGTCCATCTCTCCTACACATTACAAGTATGTTTCTTTTCTTTACTTTTCTCAATTTCTTCTCAAATTTACAGTATTACATTTTAATTTTTCTTTAAATATTAACAAGAATTTGGAGGGTAGAAAGGGAAATATTGAATCTGCCAAGGGTGCATAACATATTTTGATAAATCTATGAGACATCATTAAAACAAAGATATATGGATAGATTAACATACACGGCTATTTAATTAATAACTGCACGGTTTCATTACTAGTTACTATCATAGTAATTAAAATTACAAGGACTTTACTCCTCTCCATTACATCTTTCTTTTAATGTATTTTATTATCTTAAATAGAATAAAATTATATAATTTTAACTGCACGAATGGATAGAACATAAAAAATAAAAAAAGATATAAATGTATGACAAGTTTCATACAATTTAACAATGTAAAACATATGATGAAAAATCATCAAATTTCTCCATCCAATTTTATTGTCGTCCTAAATAAGAAATGATATTTATCATTTTCTATAACAAATGTTATAAACATTAAAAATTAAACCGATACATTTAATATGAGTATAATATAAAAAATTATTTTTAAAATTTTTCTTAAATATTGTGAGCGACAAATATTTCTAAATAAGTAAAAATATGAAACATAAACATATAAAGATCTGAACGGAAAAGGTAATCCATTGGCGACAGTTCTTGTTAGCAGCAGTCTTGGGAATATAGCACTTCCCTTGATATGAGTACATCGAATACTGCACAAAATGCTAGTCTTCTGCATTATCATTAAAAAAAAATTTCTTCATATATTCTATGAAAAAACAGAGAGAGAAACATAATCAAATTGCGAGAGTCTGATTTTACCGTTTCAAATCATATTCATTTTTTCTTTTATTTATTTTACAATTGATAATTAATCATTGTCATTGTATAAAATAACTAAAATTTTAAATTAAATATCACAAATTTAGAAGAAATAGCTTTGATACTACTCGCGTCCCATTTGAGTCGCGATGGTATAGAATTGTCTTTTAATGGAATTTATTATTCGAAGAAAGAGAGAGTCCAGTACACAAAGGGGACCCACACCCAACATCATAGCTGTAATCAATAACTGAAATTTTGCAACTTGGAGCAGGTTGGACCAATCTCAAATTATTTCATCAATATTCTCTTTTCGTCTCGCAAAGAAAATTATCTCTAAACTTTTTATAAATATTAATATTATATATTTTATTGAAAATTAAATGTTATAATAATAATTTTTTCATTAATTTTATTATAAATTACTTATCAGATAAAAAAATTATAATTGACAAATTTTTAAAAAATAAGATTGAAATATAAAATTTTACAAATATAATTTTTTCGATAAAATATATTTTAATTTTAAAAATAACTCTTTTTTAGAATAAGATATTATTATTGTACCTGATGTCCTTTTCCAAACCCACCCCCTCGCCGGGACCTTTTCTTCTCCGACAATTTCTCACTCATTCGTCGGTTCCCCTCGATAGTTTCATATGACATCATATTTTTCTTTATACTGCTCTTATAGCTTTACAAATTCAAATTGACTTACGCTTCTTTCTATTATCCCTTTCTCTAAATTTTTTTCAATGTATTTAATAATTTTTAATCGTATTTATTTTACGTAATTTTAATCGTATAAATTAATAATATATATAAAAATATGATGGTGTACTAAGTTTTATATAATTAAATAATATAAAACATATACTTTTTACGAACGAAAAATCATTAAGTCTCAACTATTTGAATTATATTAAATTTTAACAATTAAGATGAATAGGTTTTATATTATAAAATTATATAAAAATTGGTGAATTCACATATTTTTTTCATGTTTTATCCATATATATGGTTAAATTTACGTAAAATAAGTTATATTAAAAATTATTAAATGTATGAAAGAAAATTGAGAAAAATGAGTAACACAGACGAGTAAAGTTTAATTCAAATTCATATTGAGGGAGAATTCAAATTTGATCTTTTCCGCTAGTGAACGGTACTATTTCTATATAGTTTCTCGTGAAGCCAAAATTCCGGTGGACATGTTTATAGGAATTACGGAAAATATGTTAGCATTTTATTTTTTATTTTCTATTGTAGTATTTTTTTTATATTTTATAATTTTTTTTGAAGAATTAATCATATGAATGAAAACAATCTTGAAAAATAACAGAATATACAAAGTTTGATAAGTTTTTACGATGTATATCATAATTTTTTCTAATGGTGCAAGAGGTGAGCAGAAAACGATTATGACCGAAAAATCGAACCGAACGAAAATTTTTAAACTGAAAATATTTTGGTTTTTTCGGTCAAAACCGAATTTTCTTTTTTTACGATTTTTGGTTTACTATTTGGTTGTTGAAATTTTCTAATTCGATTAACTGAATAACCGAAATTTTATTATTAAATAAATTAATTAATATTTTTTTTTCTAGTTCTTACTAAAATCAGTTTGTGTCCAATAAATTTTTTTTAATGTTGTTAAGCTAAAAAAGCTACTGTCCCCCATTGTTGTGGTATTATATTGAAATATGAGAATTTTAATTGTATTAGATTTTTAGATTTCATTTTTTCAAATTTTATAGACTTTGTTATTGAACTTATTGCAATAGTAATTATGCATTAATAATATTATGTTTAGCATTAAATCTACTGACATTGATTGGAAGATTAAAGAAGGGGGTATTTACTAATTATATGCTTAGGATCCACAATTAAATATTAAATTCTTTTAATTTTTTTATTATTTAAAAATTGTGGTTTTAACAGTAATAACTGAACAATATTACAGTTTATGGTTTTTGACCGAACAATATTAGAGTTTATGGTTTTTGGTTATTTGAAATTTTCAGTTGATAATACAGTTTTCAATATTACGGATATTTTAGTTTTCGATTTTAATCGAATGATCACTCTTAGATGTAAGTTGAATAACTTTCCATGAGTAAAATTTTATATAATTTAATGTAATTATAAAAATTACTGTACAATTACAAAATATTATGAAAATTTGCACGTGTTAATATTTTTGAATGCTCTGTCCATTCAAAAGATTGGAATTTTCTAAAAAAATTACTACTAACCTATATTTTAAAACTAGACTACATCCAATTTCCCCTAAAAAGAATTAATCCCAATGTTTTGGGAGTATTCAAAATGGCGATGCCACATTGCCACTTTGCCGGTGGTGGTTAGCAGCATATAGTCCCGTGTTGTCTAACTTTATCTACGTTGTCAATAATAAAAAAAAAAAAAAAAAGTTGTCTGGAAAGAACATGGAGGAACTGTTTTTCCTCGTTAATTTCAACCATAGGTTTCGTCGGTCACATGTGATCTTGCCTGATAAGGACAACATTTATCAAATCTGTGTTCATATGTAATATTCTCAACAATTACAAGTACACCCTGAGCAGATTATTGTGATAACATTATTGAAAAAGGTAAAGAAAATATCTGGTGTTGGTTGACAGTCCATCAGAGTGGAGCGCCGGAGCAACGAGCGTCGGTAAAAGTTGTTACGGCGAGACTGCTCCGATGAGCGGCACAACCTACCCAGGGGCATATACCGACCAAATGAAGGTTGTATATGCAGTCATAAGTGACATGAAAAGTCCAGCTTATGTGCTTGACATAACCACCCTATCGGCCATGCGAAAAGACGCGCATCCGTCGATTTATAGCGGCGATCTGAGCCCGGAACAACGAGCTAATCCCGACCATTCTGCTGATTGTAGCCACTGGTGTCTTCCGGGATTGCCTGATACTTGGAATCAGCTATTTTATACGGCTTTGTTCTTTCAATGACTTGTGTTCATTTATTTGCCTTTGTAATTAGTCATATTTAGCTACATTTAGTAAGTTGTGTAGCTAATTGATATTGGATATGGGACAGAGAAGGGGCTCCCTCATAATTAAAGGATTTTGGGTGGTGGGCTGTATGTATAGGAGGAATAACTTCATTTTAAATGTCAGGACATGTTTAGTTGATAATAGATGGACTAGTTTTGGATCAAACATTTACCTCATTTCTTCATTTTATTCTCTTCCTTTCTTTCTTTCTCTCTCTCTCCCTCCCTCCTTTAAAATAATCATTTCACTTTTAACCGCTAATTAACTTTATGTCGGGTTTGGTACGGGATGGGTAATTATGCGAGATCCTCATTCCCATTCCCATTGCCATTATTTTTTATTGATTTCTCCCATTCCTGCTTATTTCTTCCAAATGACAAGTCCCACGGCATACATCCCTATCCTTAATTACTTCATTTATTGTGGTCTCACATCCATTCTAAAACATGAAGAAAGTAACGTTGTTCCGCAAAATAATTACGAACTAACAAGATTTAGATAATTTGAATTAATATATCGAACACTAATGAAACCAACACTAAACAAGAATCTCATATCCATGTCACAAAACCCATAAATCATCTCCTGAATTGTCATTAAAACACTTTCGGTTGCAGAGCATTATGGCAACTATCATTGTTTGTGCCAAGATAAAATATTTGCTTGCAAAGTTGAGAGTGTAGAAAGCCATAAACTTCGACCCTACAATAGCAAAAACAGAACAATTTTTCTTTTTTTTTAAAAAAAAATTGTAATCAAAACATTGAAACATGCAAACTTCACATTCATATTACAATTATACCAGAGCCTTCGAAACCCATCTTCATACAGTAGGTAACACACGATCCTTGAGAAAAATCAAGGATTTGCATTTGAAAAAAATACACACAACCACCACAACTTAGAACCTGTTACATAAACAAACGCCAAAGATCTACCATAACGATAAAATCAACCCTACCAAAACAGATGGTGGTTTATTATTCACTTAATTTACACATCACATACAAAGTTCACACCTGCCAGCATATCTAAAAACATGCTGCAGTTTCTACCCTTTAAACTCACACTTAGTCTAGCTTCCCCAGATGGGTAAAACTAGCTACGAATGGTGAGCTCAGTTGCACCTATTTCCATCATCCTTGGGACATTGTCAATAATTGAAGGTGCCAAATTCTTGTTGGAGACAGACGCCATTTGTTTCTCGTATGCTGAATTATGAACACCGAGCGCGGCCCTGCCAGACGGGTCGAGGTTATTTGACCACGAAGCGTCCCACTCAACAGCTCTGGCAGTACTACACGCTACACTTTTTCCTCCCGGGACAGTCAATCTTGCTGAATTCTGCAAAAATAAATGAGGCAAGAAATACAAATATTTGAGGAAACCATGTTGAATTATTCCACGTCGACCAGTTTGTGAGTATTTAAAAGCATACCTGCGGGAAGAACCTCTCGAAAATCATTCTGTAATAGTAAGCTTCCTTTGTGACTGGGGTATTATGTGGGAAGATATGCAAAGCGTTGACCATCATCTTATCAGTCACCTAGAAAACCTTAGGTATTAGTAACTTAAAATGAAGTTTGAGGTACCAAAAGATTGTTTATGAGAAGAGAATTTGATGATAGTACATGTTGTTCAGCATGGGCCTTGAGCCCATCAATCCAACTATAGCCAACACCATCACTAAATTGCTCTTTCTGCCTATATAAAATATGCTGCAGAGCATCAAACAGGACATGTAAGCGAAGCCGATTAGATCAAGGAATAACTAATTAAAGAAGGGTTGTCATCAGTTCAGACCTTAGGCAGATAGGGATGCTCCTCATCATCGAAAGCTCTCCTGAGAATCCATTTCTCAATTCGTTTTTCCTCGGGTTTAATCTGAAATTCGAGAAAATTTTTACAATGACTTGGAAGTAATCTATATGTTTTTAATGTAAATGTAGCCGGATGAAAACTGTTGCTTACCATCTTCCACTCGGGGTCAATACTCATGGCAACATCGATGAATTCCTTATCTAAAAATGGAACCCGGGCTTCTAAGCCCCACGCAGACGTTGCTTTGTTTGCCCTCAAACAATCATATTGGTAAAGGGCCTTTATCTGGGAAAAGAAAAAAAATAGAATGACAAAGATTTTTTGTCTATTGTTACCATCCTATGTTTAAAATAGTAACAGTAAAATTTATTGTCTAAAATCTATCACCTTCTGACATGTTTCGCGATGAAATTCTTCTTTGTTTGGTGCTTTGTGGAAGTACAAGTACCCACCAAAGATTTCATCGGAACCTTCACCAGAAATAACCATTTTCACTCCCAGTGACTTAATCTTACGCGACATCAGGAACATAGGTGTGCTAGCTCTAATCGTTGTCACATCATAAGTTTCAATATGGTAAATAACATCTTCAATTGCATCAATTCCATCCTGTCATATGACACAGATTTATATATAACTAATAGAAAAAAGTGGGCTCCTGACATAATTGAAGCTTCAAAATTACAGTTGTATGAATACCTGAACAGTGAAGTGGAACTCGTGGTGAACGGTCCCCAAGTAGTCCGCAACTTCCTTTCCAGCCTTCAAATCTGGTGACCCCTGCTCGATAAATGATGAAACGCATACTAGAAAATTATACCTCTTGTAATAAGGTAGTTTTTATCGCCCAAATAAGGAAAAAGAAATCACCTCTAGGCCAACACAGAAAGAATGAAGCTGTGCTCCCCACTGCTTGGCAGCCTTGGTGCCAGCCAAGTGGCGAGCAGTGATGGAAGCAACCAACGATGAATCGAGACCACCAGATAACAGAACCCCAAAGGGTACGTCAGTCATCAGCCTCTTAGTCACAGCCTGCACAAATATGCTTTACTTGTTAGTTTCTGCACATTGACTTCATACATAAACCAGAAGTGCATAATTTTGAAGAGGTCTCACGTTTTCAAATGCACGCCTTAGGACAAGGGGATCATACGGAGTTGAAGGAATGATCTCGGAAAACCAAGTAGGGTTGTACCATCTTTTAAGGCCACCTGTTTTGCTAGAGTACAAGTGCCCTGGAGGAAACACCTCAAAATGTTCACAATCATCATTCAAGCCTTTCAGTTCAGACGAAATCCAAATTGAACCTATAAGATGAACAGAGAATTGGATCGTATTACAAAACTATATCAAATAAATACTTTGTAACAGCAATTAGGATTTCAATATCTGAACAGGACAATGAAAGGTTACCATCAAGTCCCCAACCAATATACAGGGAAGTGATCCCGATAGCATCACGAGCAACAATGAAGCTGTTGTTGCGGGTATCCAGTAGAACAAAGGAGAACATTCCATCTAACATGTCCACAAAATCCTCTCCAAATTCTTCATACTAATGAAAACATATTAAAATTGACAGTTAGTAAAAGAACAAAAATAACTTTAAACTGTTAACCAAATACTTAAATATATATGTACTCATGTATATTCTAACTAGATTATATTCCTTTTGAGCGTAATGATTCAACTATGACTATGAAACCACTCACAAGATGCGCAATAACATCACAATCACTACCGGTCCTGAATTTGTGATTAGGCAAACGCTGTCGCAGTTCCTCATGGTTGTATATTTCTCCATTGACCTGGTCATAAACACCGATTTCTTTCATTTAATTAACTCAATCATCGATCAAAATACGAAAATGTGACCGAAAATTTGTAATACTAGTTGGAAAAACGACTCACAGTGACAATAATAGTCTCGTCTTCATTAAAAAGAGGTTGATCACCCGAAGCAGGATCAATGATTGCTAGTCTTTGATGAGCCAAATAACAGTCACCGTACTGGTGTAGACCACTCCAGTCAGGACCGCGATGCTTCAATCTAATTCAGTACGTAACAATAATTAGTAAATGACATAAATTTATTTGTCCATGCCTCATGAACTATCAACACCAAGCCATTCGTTTCCATGTAATGTATATTGTTCACTTGTGACAACGATATAAAAGGAAAAATAGTATATTTTCCATGTTCAACAAAAATTAAAATTATTTTAAATAAGGTCCTGCTCCCAACGCGCTTGTCTGTTGGATTTCACATATATTGTTGAGACACCTCTCTCTATTTTAAGAACATAATCTTCTACGTTGTGAAGCTAAAGTTTAATGTAAAGAAAGTTGTTACAAGTAATTAATTGGTTTCTACTGCCCCATAGTTCTTTTTGTTAAAATGAGTCCCTTAAACGATCTTAAGGACGCACTCTCACATAGTTACAATCACAACAGTCTCGTATTTTTTGCTAAAATTTTAAAAATTCTAATTTTTAGTAACATAATATACATCAGAATATAAAATCTCCCGAAACAAACGGGGAACATCTTCAATAATATGATTTCAATTACTTAGACTAACATTTACATATAGAATAGTCAAATTGCAACTGTTGCGCATATTGAAAAATCAACCAACAAAAAAGACAAAATTAAATATGGGTTCGACAGAATTAAAATTTCTTGTCCGACAACCTTATACATACTCCATTTCTTGTCTGACAAACATTATACATACTCCATTCCCCCGGTCCATTATGCAACACTTTTCTTTTTTTATACGTAGATCATTTGCAATAATATTATATATGAAAAAAAATATCTAATTTATCCAAAATGACCTTCTAACATCTAATTTATGTCATATTACTTGATTTAACCATTTTACTTTCTAACCATTTTTTTGCATTTTAACTTAATTCATTTTTCACCGCTCATTTCAAAGGACGATGTAAAAACTTTCATAAAAACTAACATTTTTTTCTAAAATTTGGGAAATGTCAAAGGTCTCAAATGGGAGGGGAGGGAGGGAGTATTTGATAAACAATATATAAATAATTAAACCGAAAAAGGAAGTCGAGAGATTTTGCTCCTGCAAAATCTTTATATTTACACCAAAAAAATATCAAATTTGTATATTTAACCTCCTGTGTGAACAGAATTTGAGGATCTCACCATCCTAAAGCCCTTAACAGGAAAACAAGAAACATACATAATTATAAAATGTTGTGTTCGATCTAATGCTAAGAAATTAAAGAAAAACTACCTGCGGGAGAGCTCAAGAACTCGAACCCTTTTGGCCTGAGAATCATCGGAACAACCCAAAACAGCTAGAATCCCACACATGATGATTATTTATTTAATTTGTTCTTAATAAAAATTCGAGGTAACAGCCCAAGAAATTTAAAATAGGTATTATAGAATATTGATATAGATTCAATGAGAATTTTAGAGAATGCTGAAGTAGAAATGGAAGAGAGAGAAACAAGGGGAAGAGAGAGAGAGAGAGAGAGAGATAAAAGCAGAGTGAGAAAGGTGGTGCAGAGTTTTTGGAGAAGGAGACACGTATGACTAGTGCGTGTTTGTGTGTGTGTTTGAATGAGTTTTGTAAAACACCACCGCTTGGTACGTCTATTTATAATGTTTTTGTGGGGCCCAACTCTCAATCGGCGACGTTTTTCCCGTCTTTTTTTCCAAGTATATATGACGTGGCCGTGGCCCCACAGGCCCAATTAATTTAATAATTAATAGTATATCTTCTTCTTGACCACAAAGCGCTATTCCATGGAAAAAACGCATCTTAATTTAGGCAATATCTTATGGTATTATGACTATTATCAATGACGGGTTTTTAATTTAAATGCTTAAATTTTAAATGATTATGTAACTTCTAACTTGGAAAAAAGATTATCCAACCCAAAAACGAAATTCCGGGGACGATCGGAGTGCTTCGCTTGATCATCGCATATTTTTGTATGATAATTTAGTTTAAGACGTTAAAATTTGTGTTTTTTTTTAAATTAAATATAAAAGTTTAAGAAGTAAATTGTATTGTGATCAAAACTTTTATTATAAAATATATTATTATGATAATTGAATTAACTAAATTGTTATTTCACATTAGTTTTGAAGTTTAATGTGTCATCGTTTAATTTAAAAATTAATTGTATCTTATTTTTAAAACATAGAATAATATTATATTCATTTGAAATTATGTTATCAATAATAAGAAGGATAACTATGTTATTGGTCATCAATTAAAGATTTAGATTTTAAACTTTATAATCAATAAAAAAAACCTTAAAAGTTAGTTGATACAAGTAAATATGATAAACATGGTGTAATAGATAGTTTGTATCATTCTCACATTGAATTGATAAAAGTAAATATGATAAACATGGTGTAATAGATAATTTGTATCATTCTCATATTGAATCTAAAGAGGATAATTTGAAAAAATCATCCGGTAGAGTTAAAGTTACTAAGATATTCTTTAATAATTTAAAAAAATATTATAATTATACTTCATGTTCTTTCCGATAATTAAGTATGTCCACGGTTAAAGTAATTAATATATAATTTATTAGTGTCATTAAATCACTTTTTTAAATAAAATGTTTTATATTTAAGTCATAATTTCTTAAACGAGGAGAGTATATACTACTCTTGGAACCATCCCAAACAATATTTAAATTTAAATTTGATACGAATAGATTAATTACGTATCTCGTAGGTTAATTCCGGGAGCTTCGGGCACGCCATGTGGCAAAACATTCGGATCGTTTAATGACAAGGAAAGGTTTATCCATTTAGGATATTACTGCATGCTGACTCATCAATAGTAGCAATAACTCAATGAGTCAGCTGATATCCGGGTTCAATTCACCTACAGTAAATTAGTACGAGTAGTTAAATTTTGTACGACATTTTTTCCAACTGCTACGTGTTTACAGCGAGGATATAATTCAAACTCATAAAATGCATTATTTTGCAAGGATTCAAAGTGCTGAACTGGCACATGTTAAAATAATACTCCTCTATTTATGTTAAATTGCTATCTCCTATTAAATTGTTACTCGATCAGTCACAAAAATAATTATAATACTCCTCTGTTTATTTAGACTTTTAATAATTATTAATTTTATATTTTTAATTTAAAATTAAATATATAAATAATAAATTTTTACTCATAAAATTTGTTATAAATTTTTAAATTATGTCGAGATCTATAACTTTGTAATTGAAAGTTTTTTAATTTATAACAAAATAACAAAACCGAAAAGAATAAATGTGTAATATATAAAATGAACATGTATTACATGAATATGAACTTATACAAAAATTAAATCAGCCTAAAGTATTTTAGACTACTATCACACTATTCTTTTGTTATGTATACATATGAATTAGGCTAAATTTTTTCCGGAATATATCATATATGTTTCATATTTTCATCTTCTTTAAAATTGTCAAGTGATGTTTAAGATTTTATTTTTTTTCCAAAAAAAATAAATAAATAATATTTGGGACAACTTCTCCATTCTCACAGTATTCTTTTGAATTATTAAAATGACTAAAAATTTTTTTTTTGTAAATTAACCGTATCAGAAGATGAGTTACAAATTAGTTTGAGCAAATTACAATAAATAAATACTCCGAATATAACATCAACTTATTGCATTATAAGTTTTACGTTGACATATTTTTCGTGGTTATTTAATCAAACCTTGGTGGACCACAACTCCAGATATTTTCTCTAAGGCTTAATGCATGTGCATTTCAAGAAATACTAGCTACGAAATTCTTGCGCAATATAAATATATTTTATTATTTAATATTTTGATTTTAATTTATTTATATTCTAATACATTTTTAGATATTATATACTTATATAATATTTTGGAGTATTTTTTAAAAAATTATCTTTTTAAAATTTATAGATAATATATTTTACATTTGTTTTTGTGCATATGAGGTATGTATCTTTTTTCTTTTTAAAATGTTGAGTTAATGATTTTTTTTTTTTGATTTTATGGTTGAATAAGTTTTTTTAATTGTTGTATGATTTTAAATTATTAAATTTGAGGACTAGTTTTTACGGTGCTTCTTTAACCCGACTTATTATTTATTTATTTATTTTGCACCTTTTTTAAGGCGAATTTTATAGCAAATTTTCATTGTGAATTTTTACGATATTTTATTTATCTCGATCGATCAACCGACCGACTATTGTCAGGTTTATAGCATTTAATGATAATATATATATTTAAAATTGTTAGTTGTTCAATTGTATAATAGTTGCTGAATTGTAGTATAAACATGAGCAGATAAATTTTTAAAGCTGAATTTCCTAAGTATTATTCTCTGATGGGTTATTTGTTTATCGGTGGATATTTATCCTTCAACTATGTAATTTATTCATTAGAGGATAAATAATCCAAGTAGCCAGTTAGAGGATAAATATGTTTCTAGGTGGATATTTTGCTAATCAGAGGATAATCTGCATTAGAGAATAAATTGTCATCAGAAAATAATTTGTTTATCAGTGGATAAACTCATCAGCAGCTAAAAGTCATCAGCAGATAAAGATTTGTCAGTGAATATTGAAGATCGTGTTTGACTGGAAGCCGAGTCCTAATTTGAATAGGATTTAAAGTTGTAATTAAGAAGCAGATCAAGATCCAATACATAATCAAATTTGGATTAACAAGGTTGAGCAATCGATTTGAATCAAATTAAAATTGTCGAAACTTATATATATCCAGATTCAGATCAGATAAAAATGATTATTACAATTAGGTCATTATTATTACAATAACGATACAAGAGATATTTCAATTGTAATAACACAACAAATTCTTAGAAATTGAGAAGTAAGTTCTCAGAACTTGAGAAGAAAGTTATTAGAACTTAAGAAATTGGAAATTATTTTTTAGATTTGCAGTTGTTCTTCGTGAACAGATTTCAGCAGTTAGTACTTTTTTGAACAAATTGTAATTCAAATTCAAAATCAATAAAAAATAATTATTTATTGATTGATATAATTTGTTTTAATTACAATTCCGCATTATAAGTTACAAGTTATATTTGAGATCTTTACAGAGTTTTGAGAAAAATTGGTATTTGTATTATCCCTTTCCCTGTAAATACTTATCAGGGAACAACAATTGGTATCAAAACTCTCTAGTAGATACACATACTAGACAATCGAGATGAGTAAGAAGAGTGATAATATAAAGATTCTCTTATTGGCGAGGGAATAATTTTCTTATGAAAAAGGAAGATGTATATTTATCTACAATCAACAAATCACTTTTACATAACTATTATGGAAGAAGAATCTCTTAAGCCAATGAATCTTGTTCCTATGGCAACAATAGGTGGCCAAAATTTTCATGTGCGTCTAATTCCCAAACTCCCAAGTGATCTAATAGATGAAAAAAAGAAAGACTTCATGAAAGATGTTAAGATGACAACCATTCTCTATAATAATTTGGATAATGATATGTTTAGTAGTATAATAAAGTGTGATTCTGTCAAAGAGATTTGGGAGACAATTCAAGTGTCATGTGAAGGGATAGAAGAAGTAAAAGAGAACAAACAATCATTGTTGATCCAACAGTATGAGCTGTTTACAAGTAAACATGGTAGTCTTTAACAAAGTTATTTGATAGATTCAACATGTTTATTAATGACTTGAGAATTTTTGGCAAAATATATGCTCAAAAAAATGTGAATTTGAAATTTATGAGGGTATTGACAAAGAATTGGAATACCAAAACTACAGTTACAAGAGAAATTAAAGATATGAGCCTAATTTCTTGTAAAAGCTCTATGAGAACTTCAAAACCTATAAATTGAAGGTTCAAGAAAGAAAAAATCTAAACCAAGACCACATGAAAGAATATATACATATATTCCTTTAAAAGTTGATTTTATTATAATTTTATAACTTTAATGATACGGTTGCAACCGTAAAAAGAAAGTGTTTGATGGAGTGAAAATAAAATGAATGTTTATAGTATTTGTTTGATTTGTTTACGTATAAACGCAACATTTTACTAGCTTCAAGCATATTTCATTTTATCAGATTAAGTGTACTTTGATTTGACCTCTGAGTAAAATGGTCGTGTTGGATTTTTAATTAGTAAAAATTAAGATCCGAGTTAAAATTAGATCTTTTGATGTATTTCTAACAAGTTTTTTTTGCCTATTTCTCTCGGGAATCGTTAATATCAAAGCAAAAGGAAATTAAAGTTTTTTCTTTTCTAGATAAAAGCAAGGAGATTCAAGAGATTATTCACTTGATTATTAGGAAATAAGAGATTTGCAAATGAGCAAATCTAACATGCGCCAATATTTAATTATTTAAGAGGGTTGTTGGATAAAAATGATAACATTGTAGTGCCATAAAAAGTGATATCGTTATTGTTTTGTTTTTATTCTTATGAGGATATCGAAATTTAATGTTTGGAAACAGATAATTGAGTTTTTTTATTGATTATGATAAACTTGCTTGAAAAATACTTTCTAATTACCCACAAAAGTAGGAGAGCTGCTAAGTCTTATGCCCGTGTAGAATATTGAGATAAGTTCGTAAATACAGCATCGTTTTACCAATTAAATTACTAAAGAAATTAAAATGTAAATATTTATAGAATTGTAAGAATCTCCATCAGTCTGCCATTAAATTTTCAAGTTAGTGCAAAAAAAAAAAAATCATTTGTATAATTTTATACAAACAAATATGGTTAAACCTGTAAGAGACTACTCAATCCTAAACAGTCTATCATTTCAAATTTAGTGTTTCAGATTTTATCATATATATTTAAGTATTTTTGTTTGTGCACTTTATAAATATAATAGCATTATCCATTTCTTAAATATTTATAAATAGTTTTGTTTGTGCACTTTCATTGCTGCAGAATGCTAGTGATGTCTTAAATTGAGACGAGTGATTTATACTCTATTTTTTCGGTCCGCGTTAGACTTTTGTATACCTAATTCTAAATAATTTTATTATTATGACTTAATCGTTGGTTATATTGATAATCAATTTATTTTTTTTTAAATTGAGGAGATATGAGTTTCGAATTCGAATTAATAAAAAAATCTTGAAAGGTAGTGGATGGATGGGTGTGTGAGTCCTTTTCCATTAAACTTTGAAATGTAGTGGATGGATGAGTGTGAGTGAGTTCTAGACAGTAATCTCCTATGTAACAAAAAAAATAATAAAATATATATATATATATATATATATATAATTTTATTTTTAAAAAATTAATAATAAAAACTATTCTAAATGACGATTATTATGAATAAAAAATTAAAATAAAATAAAATACTTAACATATATAAAAATTCACTCAAAACCATGCGAAAAAAAAAAGAAAAAAGATAACTAATAAGATAAGGACATATTAGAAAGAAATAGATCAATGATTACAACTATATTTACCATGTTATCATTGAAGAATTAATAATTAGGGCAGTAAATAAATCGTAATGTTTTTTTTATTCTATCCGACTCGTTTAATACTTGATTCAATTATTTAAGTTAATTAACTTTAAGTACAATATTTTATTTATTTAAAAGTTTATACTGTTCAATTTAATTCAATTGACTCATTTTTAAATTTAAAAATTCAAATAAAACATAACTAACTTATAATATTTAACTTTATTTGCTTGGACTCAATTAATAAACGAATTCAATCAAACTCGACTTAATCCTACTTACAATCCTGTTAAGAATTATACACGTAATATTCTTTCCCTCTTAGACAACACCAAAACTTGTAAATCCCCTATTTCCTTTCAATATGTCTTCCATATGATTAACGATGATACGAGATTAACGAATGATACGAGATTAACGATCATTGTCTCAGAATTTCTCGTAATGGTAGCAAGGTAGTAAATAAATTGAGTCGTTCGTCAATAAATTTGTGTATAACTCATTTAAAATTTGTTTGACTATATTCCTAAAATAAATGGTCTAATCTTAAATATAATTTTTTTCATTAAAGATTTTAGACTTGGTACTTAGTGTATGTTCCAAATTACTCTCTTCGTTTCTATTAATTAACATTATTTGGTATCTTGATAATTTTTTTAAAAGTAAATATATGTGTAGAAAAATCATAACCTAAAAAAATACTCCACAAACAATAAACATTTGGATTTTTTGACAGATGTTAATATTGTAAATTTTATTGGAATTAAGCGTTTAAATAATAGATTTTATTTATTATAAATATTAATGATAAGATAAAAAAATTATAATGATCAAATTTAAAAACTAGATTATCAGAGTAAATAATTTATGCAGAATAAATATTTAACAAATGTGTTTATTATTTATTATGATAATCTATTTTAAATGTTGCTCTGTGTTTTTTAAGGGGGAGAGAGAGTATAATTTTTTAAATATCAATGATTTAAGGACGTAAAGAGTATAGTACATGGAGTTGGTCTTATCTGGTAATAGTAGTGCACACGTGTTGATTTTGAAATTTTGAATAGTAGTACTCCGTTGTAGCTAGAAAGCCATGATCCACAACACTCTGTCGGATTTATCCCCTCCCCACCAATCGAAATGGCTAGCCATTCTAAGACCCAACGTCCAAGTAACATGTTTTAGGACAATTATTAGCGACCAGCTTGGATCGAGCTTATCACAACTGGCTTGTACTTGTCCCAAAAAGACTACTACTATATTATAATATTATTTTTATTTTTATTTTGATTTTTCTCTAAAAAATGTGGATAAGATATGTTGGTACCATGATATCTCGTATCATTTAATAATTATGGACTAAAAATATATCATCAATAAGACAACTTCTTTATCCCGATCAGATTCATATTATCCGCACTTAATTGAACACGTGAGATATTATTCATTACAAAAATGTAAAAATCATTCTTTTCACGAAAATTTTCTATATAAGGATGACAATAGTGTAGTTCAATGTAAGATATGACAATTGTGCAGTCATTATTTATAATATAGATGTTTTTCTCTTATAAAAGGTGTCTGGCAAGTGGTATGATGAATATTTTTTGAATTTCATTACAAATGAATTATAATCATAATATGAACTAATTTCATATTAAAGAAACATGAATACTTTACAAGTGAGAGACGTCTCACTCTAATAAGGAGATTAAATTTCAACTGATGCAGATGAAAATTAAACATGTAATATATTTGTTATAATAATATAAACTTATAAACTAATACCGTTTATAACTATTAATTGATATAGGATATCATGGCGTCTACACAATCAATTAATTAATCTTATGCTCCACCAATTTTTAATTAGTTAGCATTTAAAAATTTATTAGTTGATAAATATATAAATTCATGAAAACTATAATAAAATTTAATTGTTATAATATATATAATTCTTAAGTCAAAAAGTAACTTTGACTAGTCAAATTTTGCATATGCCAGTTATAAAATGGGGATTTACAGATAATTACGTTAATTAAAATTTAAAAGTACCATGCGGGGCATAGTTTTTAACGGATTAAAGGAAAGCCGAGTTCTTATAATTGATTTATCTTTATAAATTGTACGTCACTCACTCTTTTTTGGGCTATGGAATTATTATTATTATACATACTTCCTTGATTCAACATAGTGGATCAACTTTAATCTTAAAACTCTAAACTCAAATTTAATAAAATTAATGTAAAATAGGAAATTTAAATTTAGTAATATTTAGGAATACTTTATAGATTCTGTGATGGTATTAATCAAAATTAGGGTCATTTATATAAATTACATAATTTAAAAAATAAAATTAATTTTCAAAACAGAATGAGTGCATAAATGACCTTCTGAAATTTTTTTAATTAACAAAAGTTGTTATCTTAATTGTTGGAACTATTGAGGAAATGCACATAAAAATTTCTACGAGATGTGGCGCCAAAAAGGGGTGTAACTTTGACAAATATATAAAACTTGACATTTGGATAGTGATTGATAAGGCAATATAATATAGTTTTGGAAATTGGATTGTAACCTCCAATAGAAATTGCGTCATTATGGTCCTTTTTTTCCTCATAAAAGACTGGAGTATGAAGAAATAAGAATAGGTAAGATGGCGTATAAGCACACGAAATATTCTTTTGCGTCATTGCGTGTGAAAAATCGGAGCATGTCATTGGACAGCGAACATTTTAAGACTTAACGGGGTAATTTAAAAATAAAATACTATCATCTGTTTCAAAATTAGATATACGTTTTAATTTTTTGAGTTTTAAATTACTATCAATTAAGTTGATTTTAATTGATACAACTATTATACTATTAAAATTTATAACAAAAAAAACTTTCATCATAAATTTGTATACAAAACTTTTATAGATTACATAAATTTTGAAATCCAATATACCATCGTTTGATCAAAAAAATTAAAATGTATTTTTAATTTTGAAACGAAAGAAATAATTATTTTATGGATTGGATGAGAACTGGAATAGTATTTTTCTAGTTTTGAGATAAAGAGGGAGAAAGTAATAGATAAGATTCATAAGAAAAAGACAAAGTTATCTAAAAAGACAAATTAGGAAAATAAGGAAAAAAATATTTTACTAGTTTTGAGATAGTTATCTATTAGGAAAAAAGAAAAACGGTGCATGTAGGTGTGCGTGAGTTTTATACGAGGCATTGTGTTCACTAGGTTACTTAAAAACACTCCCAACTCGTTTGATAAAATTTTAAACGTTGAATTCTTTTTAGGTAACATATATGAACATAAAGAAAACTAGAAGGTACAGAAGCGTAATCTGGCGGTTTTATTGGTGTATTTTTTGTATTGTGTCCAATTCTAATGGACAACTCTTCTATGTACTTTGGTGAGTCCATTTATTGGAAATTTCTTTTGCCAACTGAAAGAAAAGGTACAGAAGCAGTGCTATGAAGCAGTTATTCTTAGCTAAATTTTTTAGGCAAAATAATACCCCATAACTTCAAGAAAAATAGTAATATTTAAATTTTTGACAACTATTAATTTTGAATTTTTAAACAAAAATTAAATATATAAATAATAATTTTTTCTCATGAAATTTGTTATGAATCTTTAAATTATGACGAGATCTATAAGTTATAATTAGAAATTTTTTAATTTATAACAAAATAACAAAAAAAAATTTCAAATGTAACTTTATTTTGGAACAGAGATAGTAATAAATTGGCGGTAAATGGTTCATGAGTTGTATCTCTTTCACCATTGTTACTTTCTTCCATGATACAAGTACTTGGGTTTGGATTACTCCATCAATTTTAAAAAAATAGTTATATTTGGAAAAAAAAATATTCGAAAAAAGAGTTACATTTAATTTATTTTTTTGTTATTTGATATAAATTAAAAAACTTTAATCACAAACTTATAAATCTCGTCATACTTAAGAGTCGTAACAAATTTCATAACAAAAATTTATGATTTATAAATGAAAATCTCGATCAAAGATGCAATCTTCATATTTACAAAAAATACAAATATAACTATTTTTGTGTGAAATGGAGGGAGTAGTATTCATCACATAAACTACATATAAGAACTTAAATTCTAATGAAATATGTTATTTGTATAAGTATTTATTTAACTTTTAGGTTTTATTATTGCCAATTAGTTTTATGTCATTTAAAATATGATAGAATATTCATCTCGGTTAAAAATCAAATATTATAAACAAAACATGTGATGAAATGAAAATTCATGCAATTCAATTATGAATTCTGTCAAAATTTTAGTTGAATGACTAAAATATAAAAACAAATACAATATCAAAAAACTATTTAACCCTTAGCTATATTTGATACAGAGTATTGTCTTTCAAATCCATTTCTTTTCGATTTGTTTCAATCTTTTACTAATATTTTCGCCTTTTACTAAAAATAAAATAAAATGTAGAGATGGAGATTTAAGAGTATATATACCAACAAAGAAAAGGAGAAAAAGATTAGGTGTTTATTGCATTGCGTTAAGATATGAAATGTTATGTGAAAACTAGTAGCCAATCTCTATAACTCTTTGTAACATTTTTTAAGAACTTATTAATCATGTTTTTGTTTAATATAAATAGAAAAAAAATAATCATTTAATGGTAAATTTCAACAAGGAAATAACATAAAAGTCCTTCTATGTACATCAATAAATGTATACAAATTTTAGAATATGAAAAATTAGCGGTTAATATTTTTATGTGCGTTATTCAATGTAAATTTACAGAGTTAGAATGTTCGGTAATTATCCCTATTTAAGTCTGCTTGGGCTCACTATTAATGGGCTGCAACTTTGATAACAAATTAATGGGCAGCCCCCTCGTTACATGGTTTGTCAATGAAGATTCGTACTGAGGAAAATAAAAGACTTGTTGTGATTATTTATGTCTAGCACGTGACACATAATTTTATGTATTTCTCTAATTATTAATTATAATAAAATGATAGGTGATACTCCGTAACAAAAATTGACAAAGGATAGTAATATTGTCGAAACAAAAATTATTTTGACAAAATAATTTAATATTTAGTAACGTTTATTGTTTAACTCCATATATTTAACACAAAAAAGAGTTCTCTCACCAACCCACTTTGGAAGTATTTCAAGCATTTGAAAAAGAAAGGGAAAATGAAAAAAGGAAACTATTTGCTATGAAATTCAACTTACTGCTTGAATTTTAAAATCGATTACTAGCTATATGTGATTTTTTGAACTTTATAAGTTACCTGTGCGAATCCATTTTTATAGCTTGATATTTTATTTTTTTTAGAATGTTGTAATTGAAATTTTGAAATAGGGTGCAGAATTTAAAAATAAAAAATAAAAAATCACAAGTAGTAAAAAAAAACTATAAATGCTTGATATCCATAATATTGCTCCGTAATATTTATAAATTAATCTCTTCTCATCAGAATTTGGATTATAACTAATTACTAGGAAAATAATATTTTTAGAATGTACGGTAAAATAATAATGTAAAATCAAGACGTAAATATCTAACAGGAATTTTTACTATATTTATACTCATAACCAATATTATTTACACGAAAATTAATATAAACTAATCATAATTCTAAATGGAAAAAGACTAATAAAAGAATGAGCTGGTCAACCTAATATTTGATCGATCTTAGCCGCTCATACAAAAAAAAACCACAAAATCTAACCGTCCATTATTCTATATGAAGGCCTTTTCCCCCCTCTCGCGTTTCATCTGTCCTTGTTCTCTGTTATTAGGGTTTGAAGCTTCTCTTGTCGCCGCTCAATGGTATGCGTGCTGAATATCGCCATTCCAAATTTCTCTTCGAATTAATGAAAAACAATTGAAATTTTTATTTGATGTTTTAAATTAGAGCAATGCTTCTCTATCTGGTCGGCAGAATATTTTTCAGTTTCTGTTCTGACTCGTTCCCTTGAAGCAACATTAAGCGTGCTGTTCTTCTCATTGTATATCTCCATTTCTCTTACTTTTGCGTTTTGGAGTAGATTAGTGCAGCTAAATAGTTATATATATCATGTGATGTGTATATATATATATATAGTCAATTTACAAAATGTTAAAAGATATCTAAGTTATTTAGCCGATCCTATTTAAATAACTTAATGAACATATGTGTTCTTATCATTTTGCAAATTGATTTTTAACAATTTATAATTCAAGTTTACGAATTTTGTGATGGTGAAGAAGGAACAACGATGATGAGTAATACAGACCTGTAATGATGTGCGAAAATGATCGCAACTTTTATGAACATCTAAGGGACTGAGTTGTTCTCTTTTTATTTATTTTCTAGATTTTATTTATTGTGTTTTGATTTGTTGAAAAATGTCATTTGGTAGTGTTGTTAGAAAATGTAATAGGATGAACAGCTTCACTTTGTAATTGAATTGGCGTTTGTATTAATCAGATGCAATTATTTAAAGTGGATCTATATAAAATATTCCCCTCGCTATCCGGTGCTTCTCTCTATGGTGCGTTTGGACGTTGGGGAACTACATACTTTTTAACATTTGTTTGTGACTTGTGATATTACTAAGGTCTTGTTCGTGTACCACGTAAGAACCTAACTTCTTGTCTAAAACTAAAACGTCATTAAAAAAAAAAACAAGTTAAAAAATGTTCGATTGATCAACTTAAGAATTAGTGAAAGTTTTAGCCAAAATTCAAAAATTAAATAGATTTAACTACTTTTAAGATTTTGAATTGAAGTTAATAGTTGAATTAATAAATAAGTAAGAAAAGAATATTTTAATATGGATTTTAATCTGAAAAAGTAATTTTTGAATGGTAAAAAAAGGAGGAAACGAGCATCAGAAATTTTCTTAAACTTTGGCTTTCAAAATTTTTATGTTCGACCCGACAGTTTTGAAGATCTTATCTCTTAATTTTTTTTATTTTTTTGCCGTACTACACTATTATTACATGGGGTGAAAGGAGTTGAACTTTTAATCATTGGGACAAATGTCCAAGCTCTTATCTCTTAACTTAAATTGTTTTAAGTTGGTTACCAAAAAAAATAAAATTGTTTTAAATTCGTCAACCATCATAAGTTTGAAAGGAATATAGTACACCCTCTAGGAAAGATCGACCGAGTTGTTGAGGTAGAATAAGTCCCTAGCTTAGTATGATATATTTGGATAAGGATGTGAATTTTAGTCAAAATGTTAATATTTTGTTTAAATTCGACTTTAATAGATCTCAAGTATTTGAACTCTATATGGTTAGGGTATGTGATTTATCATCTCACCTCATTTAACTTTGATTTTAACTCTGTTTATATATAAAATATATTTTATAACGATTTTAGAAAATTTTGTAAGAGAATAATATAAAAAAAATTAATTAAATTTTAAGAAATAATTTTTAGTAACTGAGTGAGAGCGGGGCGAGTTTGGCAGATGTGTTAACGGGACGAGTTTAAGAGATTATGTAATTTTAGTAAGTAGAGTTTATGAACAATTTTTCGTTCCATACATATTTTGTTGTCATGCCTATATTTAGATAAATGTGCCTATATTTAGATAAATGTTAGTTTGTATCGATGGGTTTTGGATAATACCAAAATTCGTTTGTACGACAACATATATTATAACAAAAATTGAGAAATTATATTAATATTGTCAAATTTATTTTGACATTATAGTGCGGTGAAACTCGAGATAAATTTAATGATAAAATCATCGATCAATTACGTATGTAATTATTATTGTTACATGTGTTGTGTTATAGATCAAAACATTGGATGATACACTTATTACTACTAAATTTAATTTTACTTAGTTAGACCGCTAAAAGAAATTATTATATACGCTTATGCAATTGCTTTGAGTATAACCCCTATTCCCCTACCAAAAAATATAAATAAGGCCAAAAACAAAACTTTGGAAGTACAATATAAACTCAATAATGATGGTATAATTGGAGTAAAGTTGGACTTGGTATTCTTGAAACACTGTTTAATGGAAGGAAGCAAGAAAAACATAAATTCTGCCCAATAACTTAAAATAATACTATAAGATAAAATCATTGTGTTAATGAAATAAATTATTAAGGGTACTTCTTGGAAACACCCCAAAACGCGCCACATAACAAGCCCATTCCCATTTACTATCTTCTTGTTGTATATATTGCTTTGCTGTCCAATCAACTTCCCAACTAAGAAATGAAAGGAAAGAAGAGTAGGAGACCAAGAAAATTACACTCGTTTTCATTATGTACACTCATCTTCTTATAACCACATTTAGCCACCCCATTGTCGCCACATACACACCATGTATTAATTTATCTATATTACTCTCTCTTCGATTCAAAGTAACAACAGTGTTTTATATATTAAATATTTTATTTTAATAAATTTTTTTATTTATATTAATTCTTATATTAAATATTTTTTATTATTAATTTTTTTAAAATAAAATAAAATATTATCTAAATTTACGTTCAAAAAATTAAAACTATCGTTTTAAACTAGACGGAGTAACATGTTTGACCTTGTGAATACACAAGATTTTTTGTTGAAACTAAAATTTATGATGGCCCCATTCAAAATATATTTTATCTTTTTGTTTTCAACAAAACTAATTTGATTTGACCACCCATTTACTTGTCTCTTTGGAGTGTATTCACTACTTTGTTCACTCGTATTTAGTTGATATTATGATAATAGTTAGGTTTAGAAATATCTATATCTAATCACGAGCCTTGCCAACCATTCATCTTTAAGTTACAACCACTTCCGAGTGAATTCTCTTCAATTTTGACTACCAAATTAGTGTTTACATAGGGAGGTGATTAGTATATAATTAAGATTATTATTTCTTAGGATCTCTTAGTACTAGATATAAGATCCCACTTAATTGTATTTTTTTTGTTTTAGAAAAGAAAATTATTAATTTGTAAATATTGAAAATGGCTACATTTTTAACTTTTTAATAATATAAGGTGTTAACTTGAAAGTGATGGCATGATTCAATTACCCAAATTTGATTATAGAGTGTCATTTCTATTAAAACTAGAAAAAATGTGGAGTATTTTGGTGACACTTTTATTTCGTTCAAACAAAAATTATGTAATATTAAAGTTACCAATATTTACTCGGAAAATTATTTTGCTCCAAAATGTTTATCAAAAACTATGCTTATACATCTAACATCAATGAAATGAATGCCGTAGATATAAAAATCACAAAATATTGTTGCCCTTAATTTACTACACAAGTAAGAAGAGTTTATAAATTTTTTTGAATACTTGAGTTATAAGATTTACCTCAGAGTATTATTGACAATCATTTCTTAATAAATAATATATAAGTATCATTGTATATTTACAAAAATATATATGATAATACTTTAAACTTGAAGCGTCTTAGTACTTCATTTTTATAATAATTGTTTTGAAATAACATCTTGTCAATCTCTTTATCCTTACCTCCTTTATTATTAGTCTGAACTATTTTCCTTTTGATAACAATACTTTATACTTATTCTCGCATTCACCAACTTTAATCTTGTTATTTCAAATTAATATCTAGTTAACTTTTTATACCGAAACGAAAAAAAAACTATTATATGAAATATCTTTTTTTTCTTTTCGCCCCGTAAATTTGTACTTGATAAAATTATAATTGAAAGAACGGAAAGTTAATCTAGATGCAAACAAGAAATATTAAGCTTTAAAACATACTTATAAGTAATGAATAAAAAAAAGAACAAGAAAAATTTGAAGGTATCCACTCTTGAGAACAAAACAAACCAAACAAAACAAAAAAGAAATAAAATTAGGTTAAAAGATAGGGTGCTCAGTCAAGAATTCTAGTTAAAAAGACACTTAATTAACACGGATAATGAGTCATTGGGCCCACTTTGACTTCCGATTTAAACTCTCTTTCCTCTCCACTATATATACACAGACACACCTGTATTCTCTTTCATCATCTTCAACTTCATTCATCAAATTAAATTAAATCAACAGACGTACATACAAACAACCACCGAAAAATTCGAACGTTATAAACAAATCAGCATCTCCGAGCTATGTCTTGTATCGTTGCCATGTCCAACTCCCCTGTGTTTTCTCCGTCATCTTCTTCTTCCCTTTTCTGTAAGCCCTCTTTGTCTCCCGAACCCCATTCTCCGATTTCCTCGCCGTCGTCCTCGTCGGCGGTCAAATTTCGGCTTCTGAAGCCACCCAGTGGACTGTTCAGGGCATCGAACGACGCTGCTTCCCCTTCTACTAATTCTTCATCGTCGCCGCCGAGGATTTCGAAGAGAAAGAGGCCCGCGAAGCTGGATATTCCGGTGGCGAATTGGAGCTTTGGGAGTGACCTGGCGACGCCGTTGGCGGCGGAGGAGCAGCGGCGGGAGGTGGTGGAGGTTGAGGGAGATGGGTATTCGGTTTATTGTAAGAGAGGAAGGAGAGAGGCGATGGAAGATCGTTACTCAGCTAAAGTCAACATTCAAGGAGATTCCAAACAGGTAAATTTTTTTTCAATAAAATTTTTAATTTGGGTGTTTTTATTTTTATCATAGTTTTTTCAATGTTAATTTTATTAATTAAGTTTGCATTTTTTTAATACTTTTTATTGAAAGTAAACTTTATCATTATTATAGTTCCATCTTTTGAAAGTCGAATTTTAAAGTAATTAGTGGAACATGGTATGTCAATCTGAAATTAGGATCTACTTTTTTCTTACAGAAACTATGTACAAACAATTTTCTTCAATAAAAGAACTATCAAATGATGGGTGTTGAAAACAAGTTAATGAAGTTGAGAAATCGATTTTAAGTCGGTGAATTTATGATTTTTAGGAGTATTAGATATTGGGTATTGAGGAAGAGTTAATTAAATCGAGAATCTATTTTAAGTTAGTGAATTTATGATTTTTAGGATCTTGGGAACAATATAACTAATGATCTGTTCAGAAATTAATCTGATTTTATTGATTACAGGCTTTCTTTGGTATTTTTGATGGGCATGGAGGTGCAAAAGCTGCCGAGTTCTCTGCCGAGAACTTAGATAAGAATGTGCTTGATGAAGTGGAGAAATTGAGGGATCAAGATATCAAAGATGCAGTTAAGCAAGGCTACTTGAAGACAGATTCCGATTTTCTTAAGGGGGATCGTCATGGTGGATCTTGCTGTGTTACTGCGTTAATTAGGAATGGCAATCTTGTGGTATCCAACGCTGGTGACTGTCGTGCTGTCATTAGCCGCGGAGGAGTTGCTGAGGCCCTTACGTCTGATCATCGGCCTTCAAGGGAAGACGAGAAAAGCAGAATAGAGGCACTGGTAAGAAGAAGCTAGTAATGACATTTCTTAGTTGTCGATACATACTTGCTGTTAAATTGTAGCTCATCCGCCATAAAAAAATGCTGATGGATCGTATGATGATACAATAATGTAGGGTGGATACGTGGATTGTTGCCGCGGAGTTTGGAGAATTCAAGGATCTCTTGCAGTCTCCAGAGGAATTGGTGATCGGCACTTAAAGGACTGGGTATCAGCAGAGCCAGAAACAAAAGTTCTTAGAATTGAACCCGAGTTGGAGTTCCTAATTCTTGCTTCTGATGGTTTATGGGATCGGGTAATTGACAGATAAATTCAAAATTTTTTTTTTGAAGTTAATACTATATTTGGAAACCATTTTGTCGAATGTGTTCTAATACGTACCTGCAATTTTCAGGTTAGCAATCAAGAAGCAGTCGATGTTGCGAGTGCTAATTGCAGAAACAGCGGTGAGCTAGAATCGATCTCGGCCTGTAAAAAGCTTGCAGAACTCTCTATTTCACGCGGCTCTGCTGATGATATTAGTGTTATGATAATTTCATTGGGAAACTTCTGTTGATACCAGTCATATGAGTAGAAGTTTAACATAAAGATGCAAGAAACTGTTCTCTTGCGGCTCCTGGGATAATAATTTGACAAGAGAAGTTTATTGGAGATAACAATTTTTCCTAGATTATTTATTTGACAGTAGAATTTTAGTGATTTATTAATGGGGTAGAAAGCCCTTCTGAACATACATTGTTTCATTCTTTTATTTATAAAAATTCATTGATTCATTATTTATGAAGTTCATGTTAATGATTCAGTTTTTAAGATTATTAGTTGTATGAGTTATTCATTGTATTTCAGCTGAAGATGGTACAGAATATATACTACTACATGTATGTTGGATAATATGTTCAAAATATAATAATAATAATAATTTGATAAATATTAATTATATTTTATTAATTAATATTATATGTGGACAAAACGCTGAAAGTGTATGAGCCAATATATAATCTTAATAGGAATGAGTCTATGTTGAGTTCGATTCAATCAAAATTCTATATACACATGTATCCTTCTTTGATATAATTATTTTCTTATATTTATTGTTTATGCCTCTTAAATTTAACAATTTTGAAGCAAACTTTGCACATTTATTGAGAATTTTTTCTGGTCTAAACCTAATTTTACTGATTTTTGACACTTGGATAGTTGAATTAGAATTCATTTATGTATCTATTTGATGGTGAGTATCTAGTGATTTTGATGAGAATTCTGTAAACTATCAATTAAATTATGATTTATCCTTCCGGAAAGGAGGAGATGAGATTTAAGGACTTGTTCTTAAGAAAATAATCATTGTAGTGATATGAATTATTTGTTACATAATAAAATTTGGAATAGTTGATTTGCAAGTGAGTGAACAATTATAAGTTGTAGTTCATTATTACATAATAAACTTATTTGTGACAAATTTTAGTCAAGATTGACACGTTTAATAGCTAATGACTATATGTTTGGATTAGAGAATGATTTATTGTGGCACTCATTCACCTTTTTGTCACATGAATTTGATAAGTATTCTTCTAGTTGTTATATTATTGATATGTAAATATAGTTTTGATTATATGGTGATTTACGCAGATTAACCTGAAAAGTTTATTATGTAAGAATTTGATAACTAAATATGTTAATTAATCAAATTATTATAAAGAAAGATCTTGTATAAACACTTAAAATGTCTTTACTTATGTTACATGTCAAATAAAATTGTGATTATTTGTTTATATAATATTGTTTCAACGTTTTGATATGTTAGCGAGTTTGTAAATATACAAGATTTTATCTTAGTCTACTCGTTAGGAAGAATGCAGTGATACAATAAGATTGAGATACAATGAGAATTTATGGGGTAGTTGGATTAATCCAAACTAGTCGGTAACACAATGAAAACTTATGGGGTAGTTGGATTAATCTAAACTAGTCGGTAGTCTCATGTGTGTAGTGACTTGAACAAATATTAACATAGTCTTTGTAGTTGACATGTTTAATAAACTCATTGTAATTCTAAAAGAGGTATGTGATGTCCTAGAGATTGATGAAATATGAGATGTCCTAGAGGCTGATGAGATACTTTATAAGTATTCAATGATATGCTCTATGTTGTTGAAATTCTCTAATTTTAGAAGGATTTTTTATGGTCTCTTGATACCAGTGTGTTTATGTATACACTAGGTAGTGCAGTATTGTATTGAAAATCTATGAAATGGGCAAAAATAGTTTTGTCATCTATAATGTTGAAACTCTATATTCTAGTTTTTAGAAACAAAGTTAATAGAAGTTTTGTTCTAAATATTCTAAAGACAAATTGTTAAGTGTATTCTCCAGAAGTGGTGAGAAACAAATTGCACAGATTTTGTTTGAACACTCTTTAATAGTTGAAGAAAGTGTTGAGACCGTTGCTCTTACAATATATTCCAATAATTAATTTTTATCATAAGTTCATTATGAAGGAGATAAGACTAAAACCATTAGATTAGAGTCTCTTAAATGATTTGTGACTTAATATGGTTTATTCTTAATCTATTGTTTGAGTATTATAATTTGATATGTCTTGATGTTATAGTTTCTTTATATCATTCCAAGTTTGATGATATGTTTCTCATGACTTATTGTGTCATTCCAAATTTGATGATACATTAAAATAAAATCATGTTAGGTATGAGACTATAATATTTCAAAATAAGACATGTGTGGTTCTTATATTCCATGAAAGAAACCATAATTGGACAGGTTCTATGTGTTGAAAACTTGTTGGTGATGAGAAATAATTTTGTTTTGTGACTGGTACTAAGTTCTTTTGTGTTGAATTAGATACTTGTATAACAAACTATTTTATTATTCAAAACTTAGTGATGATGCATTATAATTTGATATGTGGTTGGTGCTAAGTTCTCTGGTATTGAACTAGACACTTGAACATCAAACTATATTAATCAGAAGCGATTAGTATATTCTTCGAATCTGATTGGTACCTAAGATGAAGAATGAAATTTTTTATTTTTGCATCATGTTTTGATATGATTTGCACTAAGTTTAGAATGTCTAAACTAGATACTTGTATTATTCTTTAATTGACGATTATTGATTGGAATTCGTTGGGGGGACGTCTTACACGAAATTCTATGTTAAATTGTCATTAGAGAAAATTTATAGAAAATGTTGGAACCAGTAGAGATCAGTGAATTTCTTTATTGAGAATAATGATCTATTAGATGAGTAGAATCTTGTGATTATTTGAATCTCTAAGTCTTTTATTTATCTGTTTTATTTTATTCAAATATTATTCACTTACATGTGAACTTATTCATTTGTTGGATTTGTTCTTGATTCAAAACCTCAATACTTGATTTGGTTTGATTCAGACATGTATGAATGATTTTATTTGAATTTAGTTTCATGATATTTTGGTATCGTGTGTTCATGTATGGTTCATTATTATTATTTTATATTTAGAACATAGGAGGAGATTGTTGGATAATATGTTTAAAATATAATAATAATAATAATTTGATAAATATTAATTATATTTTATTAATTAATATTATATGTGGACATAATCCTAATAAGAATGAGTCTATGTTGAGTTCGATAACCTGGTCTTACAAGGATATGTATATATATACTTCTAGTGACAAACAAACTGGGTATTCCAAATATTCCAAACTAAAACCCTATATATACGTGTATCTTTCTTTGATATAATTATTTTCTTATATTTATTGTTTATATCTTCTAAATTTAACAATGTAATAATTTATGCTAGATTTCCTGCGGAAGAAGCTTTACAGAAATGTAGAAAAGGTCTCAATCTCGATTGACTTGGTGCCTCTTCTGAGATACTCGTTAAAAAATTGAACTTAATTTATTTCTCATTTTGATTTAAAGTTAATTTTTAAGGCCGTTGTCACATGTTTCTGTTAACAATTTTTCTATTTTACCTCTTCAAACACATACTATTCATTTAATTTACAAAATCTCTATTCATTAAACTTATACATGTTTCTCCAATTTAATCTTTACAATATTAAAATATCAGTAGCGCATGTGTCACACGCTATGCTATGCGTGTGATGTTGAGAAAACATATTTGAAAATTAGTTATACTTTTAAATTGTGTAAAGGGTATATAATTGAAAAAGGAATTCTTTTACGTGTTCTAGTTATTGAAATTGCAAAGTGAAATTTGACGTATTAAAATTATTAATTGTAGGAATATAATAATTAAATTATAGCCATCATGTCGTGATTAAGAAGAAAATGGAAAAAAAAAGGGGTGTGCAGATGAGATAAAAGAAGAAATTGAGAAAAAGGTGTCGAAGCTTCCCCCCTCCCTAGTCAAGTCTCAACTGGATGCAGATAACTGATACTTATCCCATTAATTAATTAATTATTCTAGAAATAAACTTTACAGTACTTCTAAGAGACTGCTGTGATTGCTATAAGTTCAAAAAGAAAAAAGAAAAAAAAGTAGTTACTATCGAAGAGCTCAACCACCATAATTTCAACTTAAAAGTGAAAAGCAACCGAAAAATAAGTTGTTCCCGAACATGCTCTCCTCTTAGCCCACAAAACACTTTTTTCGAAATGATCTGGTTTGGAGTAGGTGGGAATGCATTATTATTGGCATATTGCAGCTTTAGATTTGAGATTTTTGTATTTTTAAATCTTATAGCTCTTTCTGTAGTTTAAGCTATTTATAATTGTTTTCTGTTTAAACCAATTTTGCACTCAGTTTTGTGAAGGCCTATGAGCTCCAGGGATGACTTGTGGATCCAAATAATATTTTTCAAACTTATGCAGAAGTTATATAGTTCTTCTGGTCTTACAACCTGTATATGGAGCAGCATATAATTATGGATCTGGACAGCTGAAAATTGATAAGGAATCAACTTATGAATGGGCTCGGAAAAAAAAAGCGAACAAAAATATTCAACTTTAGCCAGCTTGGCCCATTGATCCTTTAATGTTTTATTTCAAAGGGTGGAGTAATCTTAAGCATCTTAGTTTTGATTATTGTGTTTGAATCGGTATCAAAATAGTTGTGTTGTATGAGAAAATATTGTGTTCTAAAAATCTTGCTTTAACAGGTAGACTATGCTATCAATGCCTCAATTTATTGGTGTCTTGACCTCTCTAAACAATAATTTTTGTCTAACTTTGACTAATCTCTGCTTATACTAGAAATACTTTTGCTGTTACTTATACTCGCTTTAAAACTATAAAACATTGGTAACAATAATATAATATCTAGGTTTTATGAAGTGAATCGGAGGAGTACAATCCTTGAAATTTCAATCTGGATCGAAATCTAATTTTATTAGTGACAACTTTTCTTTTCTCCATAAAAATATTTTAAATGGTGAGCGAACATGTAATAGGCGTCCCCCTTAGGAGGTTAGAGAAGAGTTTTGAGATTATATTTTGAACAGTTAAAATGTCAACAATCTGAATTATTATTTGTGTCGTCTCTCTTAAATCTATCATAAAGGAAGGCGGTCACGCAGGCTGCAGCCATCAGCCATCAGCCATCAGCCATCAGCTTGGGCCTTGCTATTATTTTGTTGGACTTTAAACTTTCATTGGTTGTATTATTTTGTTGGTCTTTGATTTCATTGCAATAATTGATTGGACTACTTTATTTCTCATTCTCATTTTCCAATTTTATGCCTGCTGTGTGTGACTAGGCAAGAATGCTAGTATTGATTTGAATAATATTAAGTTATTAACCAAATTTGTTTTACATTGGGGTTGTTCAATCAACAATATGCACTATGGACTATTAAATATTTCTACTCCTTTTCAATATCAGTCCTAAGATTGTGTTTATTTATTACATCATTATTCCAAATACTATTTCCTTTGTTTCTTTAAAACTTTCCTTGTACCTATAATTGTTGCAGTTGAAATGAAAAAAATAAAAATAAAAATTGGAGAAGAAGAATTTTATGTAAATAGTTGATTCATCAAAATAACGTTATTTACCTTATTGAAATATTTACATAGTTTGCATAATTTGTAGGGCTTGCTCCCCTGTTCCTTAGGGGTAATGGCCTTTAAATGAATGAAAATACTTAAAATCACAATAAAAAGTATAAATCAAACTATTTTGTATGTGGTGGGACTCAGGACTACATGTTTAACATGTGACCCATCACACAAAGAGATTGAGACTCAAGCCCGATTCTTTATACTTAAAGACTTCATAATCTTCTCAAAAGTCATTGACGTGATAACTTACGTGGAGAAACACAATATGTGCTATAATCGTCTTAAGTCATAGTAAAATGATAGAAATGTGCCGTTGTACCCTTTTGGAGATAAATCATGTCACATATCACATTGTGGGTATGTTTGCACCTACCAACCTCTATTGGGAACCTCCTAATGCAATGGACAAGATACCCCCTTTATAAATACAAGACTTTTATCACATTCATAAGATAATGACTCTTTTTCTCTCTAAATTTATAATTCACTATAAACCTCGACCAGTTTATTTATTCGTGCACTAGAGTGACCTTTTGCATGTAAACCAATTCGTTACCCTCTAATGTTGTTGTTTTGTAAAAATCACCCCGTTGACTAAGAATCCCTACAACACCTCAACAACATGTATGTAGAGAGAGTAATAAATAAATAAATAAATGATCAAGTAGCTTAATTAATTGGAACAATTGCCTTTGATATGCCCAAATAAACAAATGATTGCGCAGGTCAACGGGGCCAATCCCACTGTGAACAAGGATTAAAAACAGTTTCCGTTGAATAGTGGGAACGATATGCTTGGAAATTTAACTTGAAGTTCAACAATTGAATTTAGAAAGCATCTTAGATTTCATAAAAATCAAACTTTAAATTGATGATCATTTTCAAATTTAAAATAAATATTGATTAATTGTCAAACGTTGGCAAGTGTCCATATTCATTTTTCAATTAGACAAAAATACACTAGAACCCGTGGTGTGTTTAAATGTTTGATAATGTGACACTTGAAATTAAGTTCCACTGGCCCTGAACTATTGTTACAGATATGCATCAATTCAACAAGTATACAACCATGCACCACTTGCGTTTAGTTGTTTGTTGTGCATCAACTTCGACAAATAAGTGAAATAACACTAGTTCACAACTAAGAAGCATTACAAAATTATAAGATCTATCCATGTTTCTTTTGAGTTTGGAAATGTTTAAGATGGTTGGACTTTTCAAAATGGTTTGGGTTTATACATCTAGTATTGATAAATCTTTTTCTCTTTTAAAAATTATTCAAAGAAATTTAGTTGAGCGATGTTTCTGAGTTAGGATGACTTATGATAATACTTATAGATACCTACGATTAAGAAAGTCATATATCAAAATTCAAATCTCAATTTAATAAAAAATTTTGTTAAATTTTACCAAATATATTATTATTTTTTGTCCAAGGAAAGTCAAATTTATTTGTCGTGTCTATTAAATGCCCGTCAATGTGTTAATAATATCATAAAATCTATAAATTGGATTAAAAACACAGGTGAATTGTTCAAGTGATATCCAATTGACTTTAAAATCCTTCAAAATGTTCTGTCGAAGATGAAATCTTGACCATTTTACCTATATACTAAATAATAGTCACTACATTATCCTTGCAAAAAAATAAATAAAAAATATTAGAGTTACCATAAGATTGAATAAAAAAATTATGAAAAAACTTAAAATTACTCAAAAAAAAATAAAAAAATAAAAATTGATGATAGAAAATTAATCCGGTGAGGGTTGCATGTTAGCGGGCGGATGGATATATATGATGGATGGGTGAATTGTAGTAGCAACGTGTAGGAAAAAGCACGTCGGATGTCGGGCGGTCGGTTGGATACGTTATGATGCTGCCGCTTTTTTCCAACTAACTTTACCCATCAATATATGCATTACTCTCTTTTCCACTTGCTTTCAATGGCTTCTACTATATATATTTCTCTTTCAAATTTTCAAGTTGAAATATTTTTTAAATATCGAGTTCAGTTGATTCAACTGATATTTAAGTTAAATATTAAATATTTGATTGTGTTAATGGTCGAGCATGAATATTAAATGCAAGAACATATTTGATCGTGAACTCGAATATTCGATGAAAAAATGTGTTCAAAATCTACTTAATAAAAAATCGAGTGAAATTAGTTAAATATCAAATAACTCAATTCTAATTACGAACTCAATTCTTATCGTATTGAAAAATATCACTACTCCTATTTTATAAAAAAAATGTTATATTTTATAGATAATTAATATTATATATTTGATTGAGAATTATATATATTTTTATGAAATTTTTATAAATGTTATATTGACTATAAAATAAAAAGATTGTAAAGAAAATTTCAAGAAAATATAGTACTTCATATTATAATAAAAAATAATAAAAATGTAGGGATAAACAAAAAGATTAGAATTGTTATTCGGATTGAGATCGATTTGGAACCGGCCTAAAAAAGATTAGTTCATTAAGGGGCCAATCAGGTCTAAAATTGACCCGCAAAATCTTAAAAATCCTCAATATTAAGGTGAAAAATTGTTTTGACCATACTTGTACATAATAACAAAAAGGTTGGTCCATGTATATCAAGACTGAACTACGACTGTGATTGAGACCAGAACCGAGTAGAGATCGGGAATGGACTTGTTAAAGTTTCGTAAATTAGACCCACAATTTATTATTTTTCTTCTCAACTTGTTATTATCTCCTCAATAATTGAAATGTATTTTAATTTTTCGTACAAAATTAGAACCGTTATATCAACAAAATAATTCTAAAATTATTTAACATTGTTTTTTTTAAAAATTTAAATTTTGTATATTCTTAGTAGATAATAGCTTGTAATAACTATTATTATAACAATTTGGTCACAAAAATAGAAAAATTAGATTTTTAATATTTTATTTTCAAAAATAAGTTATATTTATGTTAGAAAAAGGAAAAAATGACTACGATCGATTTAGTCATGGATCAGCTTGACTCCATTCGACCTAGTCAATGTCAGCATCATTTTAAAATCGAACCGTCTAATGTTAGTCTTTTTAAGAATTAGTTAGTTTAGTTTGGATCAATCGGTTCGTATGTTCATACTATAAAAATGTAAGTATTTTTGTGAAGAAAATCATTTAGAAATTTAATTAATTTTGTAGAACTAAGAAGAGGGTATAATAAACTCATAATTGCAAAGATATTACTTGGTATATTCCCAAAATGAAGAGGACGAATAAGAAAATATTTGTAAATGGTTGGTCATATATACATATGGAGAAGTAGTTACGAGTTGAAATTGATGAATAGATAGATATGGAGTTAATTTTATCCTTATAAGAGAACGAACAAGTGAGAGCCAGCCAGCAAGATCAGATGATCATATGGGTTGTTCCTTGGTAATGATGACAGTAAATATATACATACACCCAACCGAATCGCCTTGTGTTCACAGATCTAAATCTTTCATCCGTTTGTTTCTTCCCTTTGGCCCATACCCATAAAAAATTTGGAATTTTCCCCCATAATTAAATTAAAATTTAATTTTTTCTTGGTCATAAAGTGAGTGAGAGAGAGAGAGTCATATGTAGTTCAATTCAATTCAATTCAATTCAACAACCGTCACAAACACTAGTAGCTCCTTCAGATAGTGAAAGGAAAAGTTCCTACTTATCCATTTTAGATCCACATATTTTTGTTTCACAATAACATGTCAGCAAAAATATTGTGCCACTTGTTTGCCAAAATAAATAAATAAAAAAGATTTATATATATATATATAATGAATGGCAATGAAAAAAAAGGCCACAATGTAAACTTATCCTCCTAACTTCACCTAAATTTTGGCCCATACCAACTCTCTCTATATATAGTATACCAAGCATGTTAGGATTGTAAGTTTCTAAAAAGTTTAAAAAATATGGATTCAAGTGTACATGTTGAACTGTCCATATCTTGTAAAGATACGAATAATTGGTCTATTTAATATATTTTTGTAAACACTTTGTGCTTATGAGTGGCAATGAAAAATAGTTGTGGAGATCTATCATGTTTTGGACATATTGTTAACAAACTATTTAATTACATTGTCTATAAATACTTTATTGAGAGTACAATGACTACAAATTTGATGCATTTTTTTATCGATGAAAAGTAAAATTAAAGTGTTGGATAATGCTTCAATACATTTTTAAGCATGAATTTTGTGGCACTTTCGCACACTTACTACTATATGAAAGAACCTAACACAATTGGAGATTAGTCAATTATGAGGATGACATCATATTCACTACATCGATAAAAGAGTCAAGTTATAAGCCCGTTTTACATGAATAATTAGTGAAACGTTAGACCAAACTATCAAAGGAGTCAATTTAGTGTACAACAATAATTCTTAATAATTAAGGAAGATTATCTATACTAAAAATTACCTAAGTATTGTTTACAGAAGATTAGAGCTAGCGGTGCTCAGTATAATATTTCATTACATTTTTAGCAGAACTGCCGAATAATATATTGGAAATGTTACATAATATTCAGTATTCCTTCCATTCTAAAAAAAATGTAATATTTGAGAATAAAATTTGTTTTTAAAAAGAACAACATTTGCATAGTTTTTTCATTATAATGTCATATTTTTTAAAATTTATCATTACAATCTTTTTACGTATTTTTTAATTGATATTCATAACAAAATTAATGAAAAAAACTTATTATTACTACATGTAATTTTTTAATTAAATATGCAAAATTAAAAGTTGTTAAAAGTTTAAATGTTGACATGATTTTCTAATATAAGACACAATTTCATGATGTTATAATGAGCTCTCAATTTAAAATCGGGATGAGATTTACTATAAGATTTTCTATTACATCGCGTATTTTAAACTCTCCTAGAGTTGTCACATTTTTAATAGAATTTTAGTTCCAATTTACAAAAATCTATAAAAAAATAAATGTAATAATTTTTTTTGGGTAAAATATATGTAATAATTTAAACAAATATTACACACGATGTAGTATAATTTGTAGCAAAAAATATTCCCATCAAGGATAAACTCAAATTACAAAGAAATGTAGAATTAAAGATTTGGCTGGAGGCGGATGGAGCACGTAGACGGAGTTCAAGTAGAAGACCTTTTGGAAGCGAGAGAGGGCAATTACTCTGTTGCACTCGACGTGTCCCCACCAATTTTTTGCCATGTCAGCAGAGGTGCTGGGTCCCACGTCAAAGAAGTAGTAGTAGAAGAAGAAAAGGTCCGTCGCCAAACCTGGAACTGATCAAGTGTCTGTCGCTTATCCATGTGGTGTGGCGTGTGACTTGTGGACTGCTGCTTTTCGATCTGGTGCTTTTGGGTCCCACAACCCCCCGAACCCAACTTTACCTCGCCTCTTGCACGACATTTCTAAATGCTTCACCGTCCGTCCCCTTTTTGTGTGTCCAACTTCCAAATTTATGTTACGTCATAATTGCGCAATTTTAAGAAATGAGACTTCACATTTACTAAATTTTGATGTATCATATTATGCTTTAGAATGAGAAAATATTCTTCAACTTGATATGAAATTTTGTATTCTTATTATTCCAACTCACTCAATATCATTATATATATATTTAAAAAATTTCCTAAAAATTAAATTTAAAACCAAGCACTGCATAATATATATATAGTAATTTTCTTATGTTTTTGAAAAATTTAATTGTATGAATTAAAACATCCTTAATTCATAGAGTATACAAAATTTATAAGTTTATACGATGTGCATCATAGTTTTTTCAATGATGCAAGTTTAACAATTTTTCGTGAGTAAAATTTTGTATAGTTATAAAAGCTACTCTATGCATCACCAAAAATTATGAACATTTAAATATTTTCATGTTTTTGTATGATTGGATTTTATAAAAATATTATAAAATATAAAAAGAAACTACTACAACTTATTTTTAAAAAATAGGTTGCAGCCTATTTGTAAATATGCTCTATATATTTTCTTGGATGAAGGCCCCTAGTGTGCTTCCGGAAAGAGTTAAATATATAAATACATATTTTCGTCCCAGAAAATTTGTGTATTTTTCATTTTGAATGTTTCATTAATGCGTAAAATTTTCCTTTGTGCTTTAAATGTGTTGAATACAACATTTACTTTAGGTTACATTAGTTACTACAAGTTTTTCCCCCCACTATTTGCATATGTTTCAAATTATTTGACTATGTGTCGCTTACTTTCATTTTCAAATATAATATATGTATTTAAATTAAATTAGACTTTTCTTTTCCTATTAATTGTATAAAATCAATTATTACAAATAGCTGTGGACGTAAGGTGCAATAACTTTAAACATAAGCGAATAATTTTGTTGAATGTTGAGGAATAATATAAACATAAATATTGACAAAATAATTATATTTTGATCCAAGCATTTAATATTTGTCATTTTAAACCGATGAATTTAAATCAATAAATCAAGGGTCTAGTAAAGAAATGACAGCAATTCACCCAACCAAATTATAGAGACTCAGATATTTATTGGTCCAACAAAATTAAATAAAAATCAGTAAATCAAAATAAAATAAAAAAGATTATTCAAAAAGAAAAGAGAACAAAAGCCTTGAAAACTATATGAGGCGCTCCTGTGTTCCACGGTTTCCACCCAATTATTTTATGCAACAATAAATATATGACACACATAATACACACACCACACTTACGCCGCTAGCTACTTATTAACTTTGTTGGCAACTGCCAACTTTTCACACGATGCAACTGTTACTCCTCTGTTTTTAGAACCCACATGTATTTTCCACCCGACCAATTTATTCCTTCCATAATATGGTCCCTATTCATAAATTCTTACCACTGGTAAAACAGTAAATTTCACTAGGCATCAAATATTAACCCGATCCATTTTTGGATAAGGACAAAAAACTAGTGCTGTATGCCTGTATGTGCTTGAAGAGTATATCATTCTCTTTTCTTCCCAAATCCTACGCAACTACTCACTACATTCATTTATCTTTCCCTCAACCCAATCCTCGTATTATTGGTTTTTTACATCATCATACACCATTTATTTAATCTTTGTCGGTAACAGTATATTCTAAAATTTGAGATATATATCATTTGAAAATTTTAGAAATTTCATTTGTTACATGAATTTGTAAAATATCAAAGTATAAAACTTAATATTTACTTATTTCGTTAAAAAAGAGAGCAACATTTTACAATAAAATTTGTTATGAAAAAAGTAATACTTGCACAATTTGTAATTACAATCTTTTTATCTTTATTTTAATTGAACATTCATAACAAATTTTATGAATTTTTTTTATTATTAATACAAGTAATTTTCAGCAGAGGGAGTAAAACTTCAAATATTTTTTAAAAAAATTAACTTTAAATTTTAAATTATAGAATTTTGTAATAAATACTGGGCAAATGTAATTGCGGAGAAAGTATCCCCATAGGGCAAATGTAAGTACGGAGAAAGTATCCCTATGGGTTCTTGATTTTAAATTTTTACTGCGATAGCCCTTTGTTTTTCTCTCTCCTCCATCCATATAAATAGTAGATGTCATTCTAAGACAAACCCATATCCACTAAAACAAACTTCTATTTTCTGAAAAATGGAGAAAGCTAACAGTAGACAACATAATTGGCTCCGAAGGAGTTGTATAGGTAAGGGCTCCTTTGGAACTGTCACTCTCGCCGTCGATAAATCGGACGGCCATATCTTCGCCGTCAAGTCCGTGGAGCAAGCATCGAGATCGTCTGGTCAGTTAGAGGCTTTGGAAAACGAGATTCGGATTTTGAAATCTCTGTCGTCGCCGTACGTCGTGAAATATCTGGGAGATGATGTGACGGCGGAGAGTATGACGACGCCGTACCGGAATTTGCTCATGGAGTACGTGCCAGGTGGCACGGCTGCTGAGTTGGCGAGGTCTTCGGGTGGTGACGTGGACGAGGGGATTATCCGGTCCCTGACTTCATGTCTCGTGTTCGCGTTGAGGTACGTTCACGCCTCGGGCATTGTACATTGCGACGTCAAGGGGAAGAATGTCTTGGTGGGTGCCACTTCCGGCGCCGCCGCCAAGCTCGCCGATTTCGGGTCGGCGGCGGAAATGACGGCTGACATCCGTCCACGTGGCAGTCCGCTGTGGATGGCTCCGGAGGTGGTACGAGGTGAGTACCAAGGGCCGGAGTCCGACGTGTGGTCGGTCGGGTGCACAGTTATCGAGATGGTCACCGGAAAACCGCCGTGGGAGGACAGGGGCGCCGACACGCTGTTTCGAATCGGTTACTCGGACGAGTTACCTAAATTCCCGACTCAGCTGACGGAACTCGGTCGGGACTTTTTGGGCAAGTGTTTGAGAAAAGATCGTACACAGAGATGGAGCTGTGATCAGCTGCTACAGCACCCATTTTTGAAATCATCCTGTCCGTCCGATATGATTACTGATTGGTCACCGAGATGTACACTTGATTGGACCGATTCAAATTTCTCAGATGAAGATGATGATCAACCATCTTACAATTTCCAGACATTAATTTGTAACGGGCAGGACAGAATTAGTAAATTGGCTTCAAATTCAGGGGTAATTTGGGAAGATTCAGATGAATGGGTGACGGTGCGGACATCGTCGACGGAGCAAGATGAAGTTTCAGTATCGTGTCGCGGTGGTGATGGGGAGGAGAGTGAAAGGGCAAATTCGGAATTGACTGTGGAAATTACAGAGGAATATTCGGATTCTATTGGGATTGGTGAAACAAGTGGAAGGACAAATTTGGAATATTTAGATTCTAGCTTCTTTAGCCTTTTACCAGAACGCAGCAGCTACTGTACTAACCGTATTACAGCAAGGGCAGAGCCGAGTGTAGCTGGTTCAAGCTGTCCATATGAGTTTGAAAATAATAAAAATTACAGCTATTGTAATTTTGCATTTAATAAGTCTTGTTTGTATCATTATTATTATATTTATGAATGTAATTACAGATCATATGTTAAAAATGTTTATTTTTATAAGTTACATATGGTGTTGGATCTCTTTTCCTACGTGTGACCAATTTTCTTGTTGTGGGTTAATTAATTGTTGGTCTTTTATTCTTTGTGCAAGTTTTAGTAGTAAACCAACAAATTCACTCAATCAAGTAAGTTCATTTGTTAAAAGATGCTAATCTCGATATTTAAGAATGTAAAAAGTGCTTTTTTGATTGAAATGCCATTCGAATTAGTTAATGTAATTCGAACAGTGGACTATTTTAAAAAATTCACGCATGTCATATTACTTTTATATAAATGTAAAATTTAAAATTTCAATTTAAAATTTTTTTGATAGGTGATCATAATTATTTCAATTACATTATATAAGTATTAAAATGCCGCTTGATGTAGGTGGTTGCTCATTAACTTGATATAGAGACATGGAAGAATAAAATGAATTTTATAATGAATGTAAATAGGTGATTACCGATGAAAATAGTCACTTATTTTTTTATTTTCTCAACTATTAAAATTAAAGTATGCAATCTAAGATTTTGATAAAAAAAGTCCGCATTGAGTTGGGATTTCTGAAAGAGGAGACTATGTTTGAATTTCACAAATATCCAAGGCGTAGGAAATTATATATGTCTGTGAGGAATTTGTTAGTACATGTGACCAACTTTTAAGTAAAAGTTAGTTTTATGCAATGCCCAAATGAAAAGTTTAAGCTTTATGCGGTGGATAGAAAGAATGTAAAGTAGTTTATGTGGGCTATGATATGGCACACTAAGATAGCCAAGGAAGAAATAATATGGCACACCGAAGTTGGGATTAAGTTGGATATGCTTTTAACTTTTTGGCTTTTCTTAGTTCTATCTTTGTATATATGAAGTAATCTTAATGAAGAAGAAAGTTATTTTTCACGCGGAAAAAGTTAATGTATTGCATTCACTCTGTCCCAAAATAAGAGTCTCCTCCTCTCATCTAGATTGTTCAATGAATGGATTTCCTATTAAATACTTCATTGATTGGTTAACTAGTCACACACAATCAGAAAAATTGGAGTTGATACATTTGAAAATAATATTCTTTTAAAATGTTTTTCCAGGAATGCCTAGTACTCGTAAAGAAGTTTAGTAAGGGAAGGAGATATATTACAATTTTACTGCCACAAACTGAATAATCAACTTTTTTTTTTTCCGTTATCAAAGACGAAGTAACATTCTCAGAATTTGAGTTTTGGTATATGTTTTTTTATGAGTAATTTATGAATATTATTATAAATTTTTAAAAAAGCCGATGATATACGACGTAATCTTTTCTCAAACACATCACAATCGACCTTCATCACTTGTACACCAGCGCTAGCCGCTAGATTTGAGAAAATAAACACCGAACAAAAACAATATACTCCGTAGTGGTGGGTTTTTCTTTTATCGATTTTCCTTTTATTTATGGCACAATTTTCAGTACATTTATTATATTAATTAACACGCATATTTTTCTCTCTGAAAATAAAACATGTAAAATGTCAAAACCTTTGCCAACTCAAAGTACAGTTATACGTTTATATACTAAATACTAAACAGATTTTGATTCTGCTTTAGATTAGATTAGCTGGCTTCTCCTTTAAAAAAAGAAAAAAAAAAAGATTTGGCAACATATCATCAGACAGACTGTAAGTCGTATAGTCACTACTATTAGCAATCCCAAAGCTTGTTGGGGGGATGGATTCTTAAACCAAGGGGACTGAATGTTGATTGGTTGCAATTAAGGTTCCAACTAATAATGAATCTTAAATTAATCCAAATCAAGTTGAGTTTTAAATTAATTGTTGCTTAATCTTAACAAATGTTTGGCATCTGGAGGCAGCAAGCCAACTTCATTCACATGTTAAATTTAGTATCTTTTGAGTCACAATGGCAGCTTGGCATGAGTGAAGAGCTTTTTAACTTTAATTTACATCTATTAATGTACTACACGAAGACCTTTAATTTAAACGTTTATTTCCCAAATTATGGACGAAACTACCAATTCGGATTTGTTAAGTCTGTTTTATGATGCATTTAGTTGGTTGAGATGAAATGACATATAAATAGAACAGATAGATAAAAAGAATAATATAACTTAAAAAGAGGAAAATAAGGAAAAAACTTAGGGATAATAAGATGGATTAATGCTCAAGGTCTTAGTTATGATAGAATGATTTACACAAATAAATATATACAAATACATATAATAAATTTTGAACAATTAATTTTTAAGATGTAGGTCACTTAGAGTTTACCAATTTTTTTTTTATAGGATTTAGCCAATTTTTATTGTGCACAACTTTTTTGTACACTAATTAGTGTCCGTAACACCATTTTAAAGATAAAAACTATTCATTTTACTATCTTTCACCATATTACACTTATTCTTATATATTTCTTCCACATCGCCTTGATAAATTACTCTTAACTGAATTTATTCAGACTCATATTTATTTTAAATTGTGTTATGTATGTTATGTTTGGATCGTAAGAATGGAATATGAAAAGAATAAATTAAAAAGTAGAAAAAAATCGAGATAAGGGGTAATAAGAAGAAGATATATAATTAAGGAGAGATATGAGTCATTGCTCGTCCAAATTTTTTTTATTCCTTATATTTTGTTATCATTAATTATTACTAACAATGTCAGCATTTTAGATTGAACTTGTAGAGCAGTACATTCATAAGATAATATAAAGGATCTACGTCGTGTTCATTTTACATATTAAAGCGAGTGAAAGCATAAATGAGTCAGTGGAATCCTTAGTACTTCAAAATTTCAATGTATGGAACAAAGGCTCCACAATGTGCAAGGCCCAAAGCAATTGTAGTACGACAGTACTAAATTAAGTTCTAGAGGTCTGAGCCCAAGACCATCGAAGGTCGTTATTGGGCCTCTTAATACCATGTTGCAAAATCGATAGGCCGATTAATGGATCGTCTAGTGCCTAAATGAGTGTTTAATTGAGATTAGTCAAGATTATCAGAGATACACCGAATAAAGCGTATGCGATAAAAGGCCACCTAACGCCTAGTCAAAAGAATTAATTGATTTAGGTGGATATTTTTACAACAGTTGGTAATATACACTTATATCAATATTACTCTCTTCCTCTCATCCAATAGGTTATTTTTAGATTCTACATAAATGTTAACAAATTAAAAATCAATATAAATTTAAACGAAATGTCAAAATTAAATCTACATTTCAAATACAAAGAGTTAAATATTTCTTCTATCTCAGTTAATTAAATGTCCAATTTTCTGTAATAATTATTACGGGTAATTTTGAAAAAAGAACATTAGATAGAAACATCTAAAATAACTTATTCAATGGAATTAATGAAGGGAATAGTAAATAATACTTCCTCCATTGATAGAATTTAAATAGCTAAATATCATGAAATTGAAGTTATGTTATCTTGATTTGTAACTCAAAAATTATCACTACTAATTAATATTGATAATTTATGATATATTTTATATTTTTCATAAATGACAAAGTTGAATTTTTTTTTTGACCTTAAAAGTCATTCTGAAAAATAACTAAAAATCTATTTGGTCTTCCAAAGTAATTAAATTGTAATATTGTGTATCTATATTGTAGATGTAATATATGTCCTAATTTGATTTTATTGGTCAAATTGACCAAACTTTAACTTTAAAATTTGACAAATATATCTATATTTTCATAATTATAAAAATTAGGTCTTGTGGCTAATTGTATGAACTTTCATTTGATATAAATATTGTCATCTATATTTTTATAAAATATTAATAATTATGATTTTAAATTGGTCAATTTGATCTCCAAAATCAAACTAGGACGTTTATTATGAGATAGATGGAGTATTATTATTATTTTTGACATAGTTTCTAACTCTCAAAATTAATTTTGATCACATCTCTATATTAATTTGATCTTATAGTTCTAAACAATAGAAACTGCAGTTGGAGGTGACACATGCATACTTCTAACATTATCTCTTGCTTCCGTGGAAGAAAACTGTGAGAACCCGAAAATTGTAAATTTGTTTTATAATATGAGATAATA
>CM025786.1:6273050-6344703 GCA_014636745.2 Centella asiatica | reverse complement strand
TCTTATGACGAAACCTTGATCCAGTGAGGGATTTTGGGGTCGTCACAAAAACTGCCGCAATTAACTTCTTGATTGCCGCCATCTCAATTACCGGAAAAATAATCATCGTCTATAACATCTCTTCGGATTACTACACATACACATGATCTTTTATAATTTTTTTTAAGACAACAAATATCATTCTATATATATATATATATATATATATATATAGGAGGAACGTTGAATGTTGTTGTTATGCACACATTATATGTACACATTAAAAAAACACACACACACACACACAATTCTTTCATTTTTTTTTTGTTAAATTCAACAATACAGATGAAAAAAACATAACAAAAGAAGGGAGTGTTTAAAAGGGGACTGATTTTCCTCATACAAATTGAAATACATTTACTGATCCAACTCTTTCGGGATTGTTTCCTCCTAAATAGAATTTTAAATTCCATTTTTATAAAAACTAAAATAAGGACACTTGTTAACTCCTTACTATTTATATCAGGAGATAAATTATATAATGCAACATGCAAGTTCATCCCGTTTAAAAAGAAGGGAGCAAAAAAAAAAGGGTTTTTCTCTATGGATGCTCTGAATGCTTCTTCAGCATCTGAACGCCTTTCATGGGAGCCTCTAGCACAGAAAGAATTATAAAACACATCCGTTTCGATCACCCCCATCCACACATCCGAACTCGTAGATATAGAGCAATTGAGTGCGAATATATAGAGCAATTGAGTACGTAGAAGTTGCGGTTATGTCCATAGAGACAGCAGGTTTTGCATGATCTTCTACTGTAGTTTTATGATCCAAGCTACCTACCTGATGCCCCATTCCGGGCCTCAAGCTCCATCAAAATTTCGACTTATTTTCAAAATTTCTCTTCTTTTCCTTTTCGAGCTGCTCGTTTGTAGCTGCCAAGAGAACAAATGATCATGAAACATGGACCCTGCAGCTAATTAACCAACAGTAAACGGAGTAAAATATAGTATAAAAAAGACCTTTTCTGGTTTTACAATTATAAAAAAAAAAAAGAAAAAAAAAAGGAAAAAAAAAGAAAGGAGTCGTTGGATCAATTCTAAATTGGCAGCCAATGACTAGCAAGCCCCTATGAGTACTGTTCGATAGAGAAACTACACAAGACAATTTGAAAAAAAAAACGATGGAGAAACTACTTTTTTTTTTTTTTTTTAAAATTGTAAAACTTTTTTAGAATTGCAGTGGAGGTAGATCGCAAATGATTTTCGGGATAAAAAAGGCAAAAGTGAAAGAAACTTTGGTGAGTTCATAATAAAACCTTTTTCTTTCCCAATCCAAAAAAAAAAGAAAGAAACTTTGAAACTGACCTAGATTGGATGCATTGATTTTGGTGAATCACTGATGCGATGTGAACAAAATCCTCCATTTTTATAGGGATGAAAATGGAGGATTTTCAAGTTCATATTCTTGGCCACTTTCTCCGTTTTTGAGATCTTCCATAACTCAATCTTGTTTCCTCTTATCGCAGCTAGGGTTTGGACCTAATGTGCATAATATATAATGAGACCTGGGGCCAATTTATAAAATTTGTAGCAATTTACTTATTATGATATGTATTTTCTTATTTTTGACTTTTGTAACTTTATATATATATTTTGCAAATAATCTGTAAAATTAATTTGATTCCAATTTTATCAAGAATTTTATAGTAAATCATTCTGAGACCAATTATTTGGTTTTACAAGAAAAGAATTATTACTCCATTAATAGTATTATAAATAAAAATAATAAACCAAAATATTAATATTTGTTACAATAAAATTGTAACAACTTACGTTAATTACACGAGTCCCAGTACTTATTAGGTAATCTTCTAATTAGTATTCCATAATACCAATAGCCAACTCATATATAGATCATGCTCAGACAAAAAACTTTAGTATAATTTCATTAACTTTTTTTCAACTTTAACTGTTACTTTGCCTTTTTCAAAATATAAAAACAAAACTGACATTCAAAAGTCAACCAATCTATTTTCTTAAAAAATAATACTACATATTATTTAGTAAAGTCATAAATTTTGCAAGATAGGCATGAATTATTACTAACTGTAAGTTTTGCTTTCTTGGAGCCAAAAGTTTCATGAATTTTAGTTTAAAATTTAGTGAAGTTGACTTTCAATTTTTCAAAGGTCAAATATACTATTTTATTTTGAAATTGATGGAATATTTTTACTTGCTTTATATTTAAAAGGGGAATATTTTTAACTTGGTTTATATATGAAATGGGGATAATACAAGGATCTAATATTGTAAAAATGGAGATCAGTTATTTGTAGCTCATTATTGTCTTAATAAGCTTTCTTCTTAAGACCTAGAATTGTCTGAACACATTCAAAGGCATCAATATAGCAGCTTTAGTGCATCTTGAATAGCCTAGATACATCTCTTGTTTTGGCTTTCTGAAGTGCCATTATAATTGACACTATTATTCATGACACTTATGGAGTAGTAATTTATCTAATTGCCGATTAAAAAAAAAAAAAATCTTACACACACACTCATTTGGGTTACGTACCTTTATATAATATACCATGGTAACATATACTAGTTGACGTGACACACGCCTACACGTGTCACATTAATTTTAATTACAATTTTAGTGAAAATTCTTTCTGAAATAAACATTCCAATATTTAATGACAAACAAATGCATTTGAATTCGCAATGATGAGCGTACGTCCATACTATCATCTGGTGGTGTGCAGTGAGTCTTATGACCCTAAAGCCATTCTGCAGTATGTATGCATTTTATATTGAGTTTTGAACTCCTATGCGATTCCTTGAGCTGCCAAGCCTTTTCTTTTTCTTTTTGTTTTTTAGATGTTCCTAATCTATTACAAGTAGTATTCATGGTAGGGAGGATCCTTGAGCTGCCAAACTTAACCTTGAGCTGCCAAACTTAATTTACTTAAATGATTAACCTTGTCTTAATTATGATTGAAATATCCCAATTAACGAGCAAGCTCCAGCCTTGGTAACACAAATTAAGGTAAACAAATAATTGAGGATAACCACACCGATTTAACATAAAGTCTAACTTGACTAGCTAGTTATCGATTGCCTCTTCTTGTATTGTCTGATCCGGAAGAGTTGATGAGCTATTATATTTAGATACTAAGAAATCAGATATTCAATGAGGAAATTTTTAGTCACGCCGCGGATACACTGGACTATGGATATGGGGAGCAAGATGAAGATGACGATGCAGATGGTACACCATACAAATTAATTCTCAATTTCTCACCCTTCACGAACTTAGCTACGCAGCTATATAACCTTTTGGCATGTATACAGTCGTCTTTTGCTATATATAAACACTGTTGGTAGATATATATTAGCCACTTGTGGACTTTTGGTGTATAATTAGTCTTTTCGGTACAACTATATATGCCTTTCTAAAGTAATGATTTGGAGCTTGTTGATGTGAAAAGATATAAGGGTTATGCTGTGCATTAGTTCTAAACTGTTAACTCTATATTATTGTCGATATGAATTTGTATATATTTATGGAAAACAGGCAAAATACTACTCCGTATTATGAATCTTTCTAAACGTGAAACTCCGTGACAGGCTCTTTAGCGACGGATGGTCTGTCGCCAGGAGAATTATTCAAACTGCTTTATAGAAATTATGATGGATACAAGCTTATGCGATAGAAATGTCCATTGCTTTTCTTATGATAATCGTGATGGATCTATTGCCGCCACATTTTCAATGACGGAAATGTCCATCTCAATATTGATATCTGTTGTGGTTATTCTGTCACTAAATGTCTGTCACAGCTTACCAAATAGGGACGTCTCACAACGGATATATGTTGCGATATATGCTGCCACGGGATTTTGGGTGACTGATTCCACAACAGAACCATCTGCGACTATATCAACATCGAAATCAGAAATCAGATATCTGCGACAGATATGTCCGTGTCTGGAACATTACTTAAAAAGTACGAACAAGATAAATATAAACTTAGAAATCAATCAACTGAGCGAAATTTCATATCACATCTTACCTTTTATTCACAATAGCTATTAGAATTTAGATTCGCACTATTTTACCCATTTTTCAGTTCAACTATAAACACATGACATTTCATGCATCAAAGGCACATTTCTAATAGTTGGTTGATTGTATGGTATCTTTACATTTTTCTTGAATCCCACACTAGATTAATCTGTTATTTTCTCTTTTATAGAAAAATCTTAAGAATTTAAGCAGAAGACTGGTATCACAAACGAATTTTGTCATCAACAGTTAGTGACACAATATACATTCAACTTTTATTTAATTAGTTTCACCAGAAATATTCGACTAATTATTACTTCAATTTTGTCGAGGCTTAGTGGAATTTTTCTTTTGTTGTTGGTCCAGTGTCCCAGTTTTGTTTGGCTTGCCTTTTGTTTTTTGAAGTCCGACTCATGTTTTTCTTTCATTTGTCTTCTCTTTTATTTTGTAGGTCTTTGTGCATGCTTTATATTCAGTGGACCATTTCCAAATCTTTTGGGGGTGGTTCCTTTTTCAGTAACTTTTGCCTTTGCTAAAAAATAAACTCCTTCCTCAATATTTACCCTCTTTAATTAGCTAAAGAAGCTGTGTGGTACAGATAAAATTTAATCCCTATTTTACACGCTGTTTACTGAGCTTGTTATTCTTTTTTTTAGGAAAAAGAAAAGAAACGGTGAGTAAATGTTTCTTTTTCTTCAAATTCTTTTGTTAATAATTTTCTTGTTAATATATATTGGCAAAAGGTAAGATTTTTTTTCCCATCGTTCCAAAATTGACATCATTAGCCTCTTTTATACCGTCATTGTTCTTTACAACAGAACATTCAAATCGCTAAAGGGGTATAACTAAAAAAATGTTAGTTTCCTTTCTCATTTCCTTTCTTTTATAAATTCACTAACATCGGTCAATTTATTTCTTAATTTTATGTTTTCTATTATGATTACGTTGTCTATTCTTTTCTTTTCCCTTGAAAAATCATAGCATACATCACACATATAATATGAACTCAAAACTCATTAACATATATATAGTATATATATTCACATATATAATATGAGCCCGAACTCTTTCTTTCCAAATTTGGGAATATAACAAGACAAAAAGACCACTTGTTTCTTACGCCATGCATAAAGATTCACAAGTTCAATTTATTGAACAATTATATTGATTTTATCATTGGTATTACAAAAACTAGCTGTTTATTACAACTGATAAATTAAGAACATACAGTTACATAATGTACAATCTAAAAAGGAGAGTAATCGAATATAAACTTCTAGAGAGAGAAAGTGACGGAACCAAAATGTGCCGTCTGTGCTCTTCATGACACTTTTTCAGTTTGTCATCTCGCTTCTTCTGCTGGAATCTTGACCAAGTATTTTCCTTATTGCTCTCGCCTAATAGAAAAAATATATTACATCACACACATAAAAGTTACGTAGTTAGACATATATATAAGAGATTTTATGTAAAATAAGCTACAAACAAAATTCAGAAATAAATGAAAATAAGTTAGAAAACAAAATTTTACACCGTTATCGTAGCTAGACAAAAGTGACACTTAAAAAATAGCACAAGAACTAATATCAGAGCCCAAGCAAACCTCAGATTCCCGGGCTGCCTTCTCATTTTGCAATGTACGAGCTCCTCCAATTGTCTTCAACTGCAGCTCAACGTACTTCAGTGAGTTTGTCTTTTATAGAATGTAAAAACAAATATGAAATAAAGATACCTTATACATAAAATATATATTTGCTTACCTGACAAATTATTTCCTTTGGTGAATTACTAATGCGATTTGACAAAAAAACAAATCCACCTTCAGATTTACGGAATTCTTCTTCTTCTTCTTCTTCTTCTAGGTTTTCTAGGCTTTTAAATATTGCCATATACATCTACTTAGTTTCTTAATATTGGGAGTGGATGATATTGAGAGCGAACTGTAGGGCTAGGGTCACACTGTGTCCTTTTTATACACACACGGGCCGAGTAGGAATCATTTGAAATATATTTTGCACCACCGTATTTAGAAAGGAAGAAAATTTTAAAAGTCAAATGGAATATTTTTAATAAATTACTATAATAACTTTGAGAGAAATTCATTTTTAATTGCATTACAACCACGGGCCATACACTGTCCTCTTATAAACATACACATGCCGATTAGGGCACTTACAATTTCTCTTTTTCTCCGCCCACAGAATAAATTGAAATATACTTTGCACAACCAAATTAAGAAAAAAAAGAAAGTCAAAAAGGTCAAATGGAATATATATATAGTTTGCACAATCAAATTTAGAAAAAAAAAGAAATTCAAAAAGGTCAAATGGAATATATATATATTGCTTACAAAAAGTTTAGGTCAAACGGAATATTTTTAATAAATTACTACAATAACTTTGAGAGAAATTGATTTGTCAAACGATACTTAATTGCACTACAACCACGTGTAAGAAATACCTAATTATGTTTGAGATATCACTATAATTTTATTTAGAAGCGGGCTGGTAGCTTTACCATTTATTTTTCTCCACCCATGGAATTATTTCTGATTTAATTACTAAAAGAAATGCAATAATAAAGGGAAAAAAAATCAAATCTCCCAAGCTAACCATACTTTAACGGAGAAATTATTTTTTAATATGTCATTGTAAGTCAAAGTATCATTTAGTTGCCGAGGGATTCACTATAAATTGTTATTACAATAACTAAAATATTTATTTTATAAAAATTTCTAACTCTTAAAATAATTTTATATCTATATATTTTCAGATATTCAATATTATTACTTAAAAGATGGGAGTAACTAATAACGTACTAGATGTTTAGGTTAAATTTTTACGGACGCACTTCATTTCTTCATTTAGAGCGTGACCCTCTCCCCATTATTTGTGGAGTAGTTTTTAATGTGAAATTCGTTAAGTATTCGAATTTGTGATTTATCTATCTGTAACGACTGAAAAAAACTTTTTTTAATATATTAATGTTGAATGTTGATAATTATCTATTAGATGGAAAAAACTACGTATATTTATATTGTAATGAAATAATACAATTTACTAGTATAAAAGGTGCTTATAATATTTTGAGAAGTACAATAGATTTGATGTGTGTTGAATTTATAATAATATAAGCAGCGTACCGTGCAAAAATATCTTAGGTATTTATAAATATTTATGAATATATGAATCAAAATATAAAATTTTTAATTTTGAAATCGGAAGGTACATAATAATCATATATTTAGATATAAGATGAATTTTTTGTTTTAAAAAGTCAGAATATTTATACTTCCTATGTTTGAAACTGTTTGAATTTTAATTTACAAGTCTAAATAATCAAACTTTGTAATCATAAGATTTGATTTAGTAAGTAAATTTACAAATAAATTTTAAAAAATTGAAAAAAATAATTCAAATAATATTATAATAATATATTTTAGATTAAAATTTTAGTTTCTGCAAGTTGTCCGTTAACCATAATCTTGGGTAATTAATAGATCCAAATCAAGTTATCCAATCACGAATTTTTCCAATTTGATGTTACCAGCCACTTGGATTATCTCAGATACCCAATCATCAGGTTGAAGTTTGATCAAAAGGATATTATGTATACAATAAAGCCTCAAATATATAAGCAAATTAAATTAAAAGAGACAAGAGAAAGAAGAAACATTAGCAACCATTGTCTTGTAAACCGGTTACATGTATGAAAGTTTAGGTGGCTGCCAATATAGGATCAAAACATTTTATTGGCCTAGAAGATTGTTTATAGTGACACACTTATACAAATTATTCATTAAAAAGGAACGGTGGACAAGACTTGATAAAGAAACATTTTTTGAATTGTATCGGTTGAAACAATACATTGGATGCTTAACCATTGAAACATATATTAAAATGAAATTTATTAATGTGAAAAGAACTTGATTATAAATCAAACTAGTTAATACATCTTATATATAGAAGAATACTAGAAGGATAAGTCTCCATAACAAAACTAACTACTTATATAGAATTTATCATTTATCACATACTAATTGAAGATAACTATAATGACAATGTGGAGATATCCTAATATTGACAATCCTTTAATTATTAGTTACAATCATTGGGCTTAAGTTGATTTGGTTGGTGTATACCAATGCGATTCTGTGAAAACTTCTTTTTTAGCAATTATTTTTTGGTTCAAGATACGTGAAAAGTTATAATTTTATAGTGCAACTTGAGGATTCAATTGTATCAATAGAAAGAGCAATGAAAACACTAGTAGGGAAAAGGATATAACCGACTAATAAATCTGTCAGTTCAAAAGGTAGGCTGCCGGTTTTAGAGTTCTACCGACTAAAATCTTTGTCGCCAACGTTATCGGAATTGGGAGAGTCGGTTTTGTGGTCTGTCGTTTTTATGCCAATAAAGTCGACCAATGCTCTAGTCGCTTATATGCCGTCGGTTTTGAATGGGACGTGGCCCTATGCTGCTGCTACTACTACAAGTCATCAGGTTCTGTAGGAAATCCAAGAATGCGATACTTCTTGATGGGTCCCTGAGCCTTAATCCACAACGCCATATCATCCATCAGAATGAGACAAGAAAGCGTCATCTTCAATCTCCATACTATTGTCTGCATCTCGAATCCGAGCTATTTCTCCTATACACGAACACCTTCGTAGCATTTCTACATTATAAATAAACCAACAGAACAACTCATCAGTACTAGAAAAATTTTTACGCAACTTAAAATAAAACAAAATACAAATTATTTATCTGACGATGCAGTAAATTCTGCAGACAGCTAGTAGTGATTAATTTAGGGAAGAAATCAAGGAAAAGTGGCTAACTTAAAAACTACATATATAAGTACAAATAAGTACTCAAACCTCACATCCCACACATATAACAGAAACCAAAGCTAACAAAAGCAACCACCACCAAAGCTTCCACAACACAACACATGACCTGACTATAACAGAACTAACCCATACTGCAGCAACACCAAGTTACTCCATATATAGAGCATGAGATATTACTACAGAAGCAATACATCAGACCAACAACAACAGGGTGAGTCAGCTTGCCAGACCCAATTGCGCGTGTTTTGTGACACCTCATATATTCAGCGGTATGTGATGACATGTACAACCGTTGAAGTCTCCACCTAAGAGGGAAGTGTCTCAAGATCTTTTTCGATATATTCTTCTCCTTTCCTCGCCATTTAGTCGTTTTGTATCCAGATTTCTCGCTTATACCACATTCTGTCTTATCTTTGTTGTCACCGTAGTATAACATGCAATCACTTTCACGTGCATCTATCTTGTTGTAGCCTAAATTCAGGCCCTTAACTAATTTCTTCACTTCATAGTAATTAGCAGGAAGTGTGTGATCATTAGGTAAGAACTCACTAATAAAAGCAATCAAATCATTAAAACCTTGCTCAAAAATATCATTTTCATTTTTGTAGCGTATAAGAGTTTAGTTACAGCTGAGTGTGTTTATCATGCTCCTTGTACAATGATACTTCGGAATCAGCTAACAACTTGCAAAATGCTGAGGCTGGGTCATTTGGTGTCTGTTCAAGATTACTAGGTCCTCCTTCATTTGTTTGTGTGTTGAAATTAGGCTGACCAAAAGCATCTGTTGGAAATATAAACTTGATTTAATATTAATAGTTGAATTATATTAATTAGTACATGAATGATTGATATGTAAGTACATGTTGAATTCAATTCATGTACATGAATGTATCTAGAGGAAACATGCATCGTTAGATTCATGTATATGTATGTGGTCAAGTAGTATTTATTAGAGTGTCTCTTGATGTTTTCTAGTAGTACTAGAAACATCTTTTGTTTTCTATAAATAGTCATGTATTTGAGTCAATTTGTGTAAGTGAAAATCAAGTTGAGTTGTAAACATTTTGTGAGAGATCAAGAGAACAAGTTTCTTCTCTTGGTAAGAGTTATATATATTTGAGAGTTTGGCTTTCTTCCAATATAAATTCTTACATCTAGCGCAAGGGCACTGGATCTTCCTATCAGCTGCAGCATGTTCTAGTGCAAAACTAATGAATTTCTCAACCCCAACACGGTATTCATCTGTCAATCCTATCTTACTACTCGGTATCCTGTTGTACATCCAAGTTCGATCATCTTCCATTTTCACAGCTAATAAAAGAGGGGACCTGCTGATAAGAGGTTCCAATTTGTTTCCTCTCACAGAAACTCCAATGCTACATTGAACTTAACTGCTTGTGAATCACAATGTAAAATGTATTTACTGTAAACGCTAAACCACCTCAGAATAAATACATATAGTTTTAATTATATTACAACAGCATAAACAATTTAATCTAATCTCACAAATCATTTATTCTTCTATAAACTGCTAAACAAATCCAACGATAATAAAAATATTACGAAACCAAAAGTAGATGAAGATAGAAAAAATTAAAAGGAAAAACACTGTAATAAGATCAATCCAAATGTCGAGATCAGAAAAATGGCACTGTAGCCACATGAAAGTAAGACAACTGAAGTATGTCCACTCTTTATTGTAACTCAAAAGTGCTGCTTGTATAAATTGTGCTATTGCAAAATTTCAAACACCTATAACTAGTTTCACAAAATACTCAGGTGTTTAAACTTGTAACAGTTACTAGCTTAAAAACAAATAAACATATAATGTGGATTTTACCTTTATTTGAGGATGCTGAACTAAAAATGATATCGTTCAATAAAAGTTAAAAACAGAAATAACATCATTAACATTAATAATACCTTTGTTTCAGAATTTTAGTAAGTTGCATAACCAGAGGCTTATGCTGAAATTGAGATTGTGCAAGGTGCCTATGCTCGACAATTAAAAGACGAACTAATGTTCTATCAAGATACAATCTATGCTGAACTTGCAAAACAACAGTAGTGTTACATCACAAATTGCAAATACCAAGCAGATACTTTGAAATAGATAGAATAAAAACAGAGACGTGAGATTGTGGAAATAAACATAGAAACAAACCTAATTGAACGTAAATTTTAGATATAAACCTACAAAATCAAGCTAATTGCACAAAAATTAAAACCTAAAACACATAATTTAAGCAGTCAAAATTAGCAATAGCAGCTCACATTTTATTGAAACAAAAATTGGGGCAAAAGCAGTTTTATTTAAAGAACAAACAACATTGAAATACATCGAAAACTTCGCCAAAAAAAAAAAGAAAAAGAAAAAAGCAAGAAGAAGAAAACAGTTGAAAATATAGCAATCTATTTTTTCATCATTTCTGTCATATAAAACCAAGAAATACATATGGAACCTAAGTCAGCATACAACTGCATGTCAGTAGAGCACTGCTCATGTCAATTGATTCGATGGATCTGGAGCCAGCCTGGAGGTTCTTGAGCTTCATTATCTTTCAATTCCATGACTATTGAAATATAAATATAGAGAGAAAATATTTTAAGGTGACAAACATGAGAAGAATATCACTCATTCATCTCAAATATTACAAGTAGAGAGTTGCTTATATATATATACATATACAAAAGATATAACAATGAATTTGATAAGATACTAACCCTCATCTTATTAACTTAATACAATTTTAAACTAATTGATAACTATTATCTAATAATGACTTTCCCCGATTGCTTTCATTTTTTTTCCCTAGCATTTCTAACGAATCCATGGCTTCATCTAGTCGTTTATCTCAATGGCTATTCCTTCATTCTGCTCATTAAACTCCTCATGTAGCCTCTGAGGTGTAGCACCATGAAAACTGAGCTTTAATGTGCATGGTGCTAAGATCCTAATTCTAATGTGGTGAATTACTAATGCGATTTGAAGAAAATCCTCCGTCCGTTGGTTCGACGGACACCTTCATCTTCTTCTTCATGTTTGCTTTCTATGGTTGTGATATGGGCTAAAATAATAAAGTCTTAAAGGCATAATGAATGATGCATAATGAATGATAAGGCCCAAAAGGCCCACAAACATTTAAGTGTCCACATTCGATGAACCCGAGATAGGGAAGAAGTATGGAAGGGATTGAGATCCCCTACCAAAAATAATCCCGATAGGATTTGGTAATTCGATCCTGATAAGGAAAAGGAAGAACAATCCTAGAAGGACTCAAGGTGCATAATCGTGTATAAATAGGGGTCAGATCACAACATTCAAGGTACGCCATTCTTTCAATACTAAATTCGCTTTTCTTCAAAACCCTTACTAACACTCACACTCGAGGGTCTTCCAAAGGGCTGAAGCCCTACCATTCTTGGGAGATTTTCTCTGCAGGTTAGCGAGACATTAAATTCGTGGTCAAACTTGGTCAACGATTAGGGCATCTCAAAACCCTAATCCAAGGTGCGTAATTTGACGCATCAGATTGGCGCCGTCTGTGGGAAATCGATACAAAAAACCCATGGTGAATACCCGCTCATACGCTCGTGGACGGGAAGAAGGCTCCAGGCACGAAAGGCGACTAGGGATGCCCCCTTTTCCCGTACGAGTAGGGCGAATGAATGAAGCAAAAACGGGGGTTAACCCCTACCCGGCCCCTGGAAGAGTTGGTCACCAGGGGGTACCCGTGAGAGGAACACAGAATGCACAAAGGACTCATAGTGGTCCTTATGATGCCAACTCAGACACTGAGGAAAATGAGCGTAGAAATCCCCGAGATCTACGCAACGTTCTAGTAAGAAGAAGGTCAGCAGCCCAAGACCTTGCCCCTCCTGAAGAACTAAGGGCTCAATCCTCAAGAGAAGAAGTCCGCGAGAACCAACAACACCCGCAACAATATGAGGAACTTCGAGCCAGCCTGGCACAATTGCAAGATAGGCTCGAAGAAATCGAGAGAGGTCATCGAAGGGAGCCCTTGATAAATTCCCGTCCTCACCAACCTGATGAGGCCGAGGATGCTATCGAAAGGGAAGTGCGCCGCAGGCTGGAACAACGGCTTGCCAACCAGATGTACCGTGAGATTACTCTCATGCCAGAGGCCGGTATACTAACTCAACCTGCGGCTACATCCACCACCGTTTATAGGGCTGTCGCCCCACCCTTTGTTAAAGCCATTATGGAGGAACCGCTTCTCGACAGCTTTAAAATGCCTCACGTGGAAAAGTACGATGGTATGGGCGATCCTACTAGCCACGTACAGCAATTCGAGGTCACGCTCCTACTTATGAACCCCTCGGATGCCATCAAGTGTAAGGCATTCCTGCAAACCTTGAAGGGACCTGCGCAAGAATGGTACAGGCAGCTTCCCCCTGCGACAATTGGGTCTTTTGCACAAATCGCCCAGTTATTTGTAAACCAGTTTATAGGGGGGTAGATGCACGGAAAGAGCTCGGCCTCTTTAATGAACATCCGGCAAAGAGAAGGCGAAAGCCTTAGGGAGTATGTCCTCCGATTTACAAGGGAAGCCCTGAAAGTCCCGGCTCTGGATCAGTCAGTGGCTATCGTAGCACTAACAAATGGGACGACCAATGAGCATTTGAAGATGAGTCTAGCTAAGAAACCCCTAACGTCAATGAATGACTTGCAGGAAAGAGCTGGAAAGTACATGATCGTAGAGGAGTCCCTCGTCAGAGAGGTTGGAAGGAAAGATGACAAAAAACGAAAGGGAGAAGAGGCGAAAGTCCTGGAGCCAATGAAGAAAGCTAAGGGGGAAAACTCCTTCTCCAAAAAGACCATAAGCCAAAAGTTTGACGGCTACGCCCCGTTAAATCAGTCCCGGAGCCAGATATTGATGGAGATTGCATCAGAACCATATGTCCGATGGCCCAAACCATTGAGAGGCGACCCTTCTAAAAGAAAATCCTCTCAGTACTGCCAATTCCATAAAGACCACGGTCACGATACCGACGATTGCAAGAACTTGAAAGATAAGATTGAGTTCCTTGTCAGGAAGGGGCAACTAGCACGGTATGTACAAAGAGAACGTACCGAACCCCGAAGAGAACGAGAAAGAGATAGGCGCGAACGCTCAGAAAATCAAGGACAGGACAACCAGCCTCGAAGGGGAATTATTAATGTGATATCTGGGGGGCCAACAGCGGGAGGATGTTCTAGCTCGTCAAAAAAGGCTTATGTTCGAGAGGTCATGGCCATCGAGGCTCCTCCTAAAAAGGCAAAGATGGACATGACCATCACTTTCGACGACAAAGATTTGGAAGGGGTAAAGTTCCCTCATGACGACCCGTTGGTGGTTGAGGTAGCCATAGGAAACTTCCTTGTAAAAAGAGTATTGGTGGATAGTGGCAGTAGCGTAGACGTCTTATACTACCAAGCTTTTAAGGATATGGGGTATGAAGACGCTCAACTTACTCCGTGCCCTGCCCTGTTGTATGGATTTACGGGAGCGGTGACAAAGATAAAAGGATCCATTTCGCTTCCCCTCACCATGGAAGAGGGATCTAAGCGGGCCACAAAGATGGTAAATTTCCTGGTGGTAAAAGCGCCTTCGTCATACAACGTCATCCTTGGGAGGACGTCATTAAATCAGTTCAAGGCCATCTCGTCCACCCTTCATCTGAAAATGAAATTTCCAACTCCAAGCCGGGTAGCGGTGATTAGGGCAGATCAGAAACAAGCCCGTACTTGCTATTTAATGACCTTGAAAATGGGTGGAGAAGGAAGTCAAGTAATGCCCATAGAGACACTTGATTCAAGGGACGAGGCAAGGGAGCAAAGGGCGGAACCCGTAGAGGAATTAGAGAAGGTGCTTCTCAGTGACATGGACTTGGAGAAAGTCACCTACATAGGCTCCCAGCTAAAATGTGACCTGAAAGAAAAGCTCACTTCTTTTCTAAGGGAGAACATAGACGTTTTCACTTGGTCTGCGCTAGACATGCCTGGGATAAACCCGAAGGTCATCGCCCATAGCTTGAATGTTGATCCTCAGAAAAAACCAATCAAGCAGAAGAAAAGAACATTCGCCCCTGAAAGGCAAGGGGTGATCAAAGGCGAAGTAGAGAAGCTTCTAGAGGCAAAATTCATAAAGGAAATCTTGTACCCTGAATGGTTGGCCAACCCAGTGATGGTCAAGAAGGCCAACGGCAAGTGGAGGATATGCATTGATTTTACAGATCTCAATGACGCCTGCCCTAAGGATTATTATCCTCTGCCAAGAATTGACCTTTTGATAGACGCAACTGCCGGCCACGAGCTTTTAAGCTTTATGGATGCGTTTAGCGGATACAATCAGATACGGATGGATCCCAACAACATCCCAAAGGTATCATTCATCACAGATCAAGGGTTATATTGCTACATAGTGATGCCCTTTGGCCTGAAGAATGCCGGTGCAACCTACCAAAGGTTGGTCAACAAAATCTTTAAGCCCCTTATAGGGAAGAACATGGAGGTCTATGTAAACGACATGTTGGTTAAGAGTTTGAAAGAGGAAGGATATGTGAACGACTTGGCCATGTCCTTTAGTATTCTCAAAAAATACAATATGAAGCTAAATCCCTCGAAATGTGCATTTGGTGTAGCTTCGGGAAAATTCTTGGGTCTAATGGTTTCGCAAAGAGGAATCGAGGCCAACCCCGACAAGATCAGAGCCGTCTTGGATATGACCCCCCCAAGATCAGTAAAGGATGTCCAAAGACTGACAGGAAGAGTAGCTGCGCTTGGAAGGTTTATGTCAAGATCAGGGGACCGATGTCACCCCTTCTTCAACGCCCTCAAGAAAGCTAAAGATTTCCAATGGACGTCGGATTGCCAAGAATCATTCGAGAAACTTAAGAAATACTTGACGTCCCCTCCACTCTTAACTAAACCAAAAGAAGAAGAGGTCTTGTTTGTATACTTGGCTATCTCAGAAGTGGCGGTTAGCGCCGCCCTAATCAGCGAAAGAGAGGATTCCCATAGACCAGTATATTATGTGAATAAAGTCTTGAACGGGGCCGAAACCAGGTACCAAACACTAGAGAAGTTTGTCTTGGCTTTGATAACCGCCGCCCATAAACTGAGACCTTACTTTCAGTCTCACGCAATAGTTGTGCTCACGGACCAACCCTTGAGGAAGGTAATACACGGCGCTCGAGCAAGTGGCCGAATGGTCAACTGGGCGGTAGAACTGAGAGAGTTTGATATAACCTACAAGCCGCGACCGGCCATCAAAGCCCAGGCTCTCACCAATTTTATCGTCGAATGCACCCTTCCAATTGAAAAGGAAGAGAAAAACAAAAAAGAAGGCGATGAGCGACCTACAGAATGGCGATTGTTCGTAGATGGGGCCTCCAACTCAAAAAGATGTGGGGCAGGCTTGATCTTAATCAGCCCTGAAGGCTTCGAGATAAAATATGCCATCTCCTTTAAATTCTCTGCTACGAATAACGAGGCCGAGTATGAAGCCTTAATTGCTGGATTGAACTTAGCAAAAGCCCTGAGGGTACGAGGGATACAAGTGTACACTGACTCCCAGTTAGTGGTCAAACACGTAAAAGGAGAATACGAAGCCAAGGATGAAAAAATGGCTAGATACTTGACCCTTGCAAAAGCTATGGTAACCACTTTTGAAGGGTTCGATATTCATCATGTACCTAGAAAACTGAATGAAAGGGCGGATGCCTTATCCAAGTTAGCAAGTGGAAACCTTGAAGAATACAAGAATGGGGTATATGCAGAAGAAGTCGAGGCACCAATAATAGAGGCAAAGCTAGTTGCTCCCATAGAACGAGAGATCTGTTGGATGACCCCGATTGTTAAATACTTGGAGGAAGGTATCCTTCCCGAAGATCCGAGTGAGGCAAGAAAAACTCGGATAAGGTCAGCCCGTTATACCATTATTGACAATATTCTGTATAAACGGTCGTTTGTCCTACCATATTTGAGATGCCTCACTCCCCAGGAGGCTTTGTCGGCCCTTCAGGAAGTCCACTTTGGAATTTGTGGACAACATTTAGGAGGAAGAGCCTTAGCCTATAAAATAATGAGGCAAGGTTACTATTGGCCGGGGATGCAGCAGGAAGCAGTTGACTTCGTAAAACGATGCGATAGGTGTCAGAAATTCGCACCAGTTGTGAGACAACCCGCGGAGCTCCTATCTTCAATTACTGCTCCAGTACCCTTTGCGATGTGGGGGATTGATCTTGTTGGACCACTCCCTGTTGGGACAGGTCAGCGAAAGTACTTGATTGTAGCCATAGACTACTTCTCCAAATGGGTTGAGGCCGAGGCCTTAGCTACATAGACAGCCCAAAAAGCAGAAAAGTTTCTATGGGAATCCATCATATGCCGATTCGGTCTACCGCAGGTCATTATCACTGATAATGGAACGCAATTTGAAGATAAAAGGTTTAAAAGTTTCTGTCAAAACTTGAACATTGACCAAAGGTTTACTTCGGTAGGCCATCCTCAAGCCAATGGCCAAGTAGAGGTAATAAACCGAATTATAGTTGACGAGATAAAGAAAAAACTAGAAGAAGCAAAGGGAGCATGGGTAGACGAGTTGCATGCTATCTTATGGGCCTACCGGACTACGTGTAAAGTCGCGACAGGGGAAACCCCATTCAATTTAGTATACGGCACGGAGGCTGTTATCCCCCTGGAGATGGGCCTTCCGTCAATCAGGATCATCGGTTTCAACAAGCAAGAAAATGGTGAAGGCATTAGAGCTGGGTTAGATCTGATAGAACATGTTCGAGACAAGGCCCAGCAAAAGATAGAAGAGCAAAAGAAAGTGGTGGCAAGGTTCTATAACCTAAGAGTAAAGGGCAGAGCCTTCAGACAAGGTGACTTGGTGCTCAGAAGAATGGAGGTGTCGAACCCGAAAGCTACTGTTGGGAAGTTAACTCCCAACTGGGAAGGGCCTTACCAAATCAGGAGAGTCCTAAGGCCAGGGTCATATCAACTTCAAACCTTGGAAGGAAAAGAAGTCCCGAGATCTTGCAAATTGAAAGACAAAAGATATAAAAGAAAGGACCGGATACCATAACAAAGGCCCGAAGGCTAACAAAAGTATTACAGAAGTTCAAATAATTATACAACTAAAGATAAAAACTAAGTTTCAGGAGCTTCTTGCTCCTAAACTTCTTGACTACCTTGAGGGATTGTCTCCCCCTGTTTTCCCTCTTCCTCCTCCTCGCCCTCATCCTCGCTATCCGTAACTTCCGGAGGGATTTGCTCCAAGGGAACCCCTTATCTTTCTGCGTGACGACGTAGGGCATGTAGTATCTTTCTCTCATTTTCCAGCATTATGGCCTCGCGATCTGTATCCGGGTAGAGAGAAAGTACCTTCTTAATGCAAAGGTTATAGCCGCCGAGCATGATCTTATATTCATTGTCCAAACAGTCATCTTCGGCGTCTTTCTGAAATTGGCTCGAACCCTTGTACTCCGCCACTGCAGCCGCATAGCCCCTCCCCATCTCCTCCTTCAGTTTCTGGTTTTCTAAGCGAAGGGAGGAGATCTCGACCTTCCTTCCATCATCACGGGCATAGAGGGACTCAATTAGTATCTTGTCATCCTCTATCTTGCTCTCTAGGCCCTTCTTCGCGGCGCAATAAGAGCGCACCTCGTCTTGAGCAATTTTGAGTTGACGCTCCTTTTCTGCCAGATCCTCCTCAAGCTTGCCTATTCTCTCAAACTGTTTTCGAGAGCGAGATGCAATCTCAGCGGCATAAACGTGATGCTGCAATTCGGATGGATAAATGATCAGTCACATAAGTTTTATTAAATAAAGCTAAGTCCCGAAAAAGTACAAATACTCACCATAGTATATGTGTGGGCGAAGTTGGAGAGGAGAGTCGGATAAGGGGCCTCCTTAGTGATTTCCTTATCAACGGGGGGCATCGATTCAATAAGAAACTCTAAGGCAGGACCGTGTTCTCCCATAATGGTGTCGCTGCGAGTCAGCGGCCATCCAGGAAGGAATGGATCATGAGGGCCAGAAAAGATGGGAGCCTCCCTTCTAGGTCTCGAGCTAGATCCCTTGTGTTTTTTGGGAGGAGGAGTGAGACTCTCGATATTTTCTGTGCCCTTAGGAGCGGTCTCCTCCTCGATATTGATGGGCTCGAAGGGAGGAAAGGCACTCTCCTGTTGACCGGAGGAAGCCCCCGTGTCGCTCCCATATCTCTTTTGGGCCGCTTTCCTACTCTTGAACTTCCTTGAGGCCACGGCCTCGGCACGCGCTAAACCTGTAACAAGAAAAGAAAGTTTAGTTAAGCAATATGGAACATGATAAAAATATAGTTAAGAAGATGAGGGAAAATACTTTGTCCTCTCGCAGGGTCGAGACCCCATCTAATGAGATTTTTCTCCAATAGGAGATCCAAGACATTGTCCTCGTCGGCCCCGTCGGATGCTAGTTTCTCGGCAATCCCCTTTTCCTCTGGAGTGGCCTCCCATTTCGGCCTATCTCTTTCTATGATGTTCCACTCCTCGAGCAGGATGTTCCCCCACTCTCCGTCAGCCCAGTATAGGTAATAAAATTTGGATTTCCAATTACCCGCCGAATCCTTTAAGGTTGTAGTATTGAAAATCTTGGAAATCAAAGGACGGTGTTGGAAATATACCCAGCCCACGTTCTTATACCCAGTATGCCTAAGTTGAAACATATGTCTAAAAACTCGTATGAGAGGGGTGACATCCTTCTGAATGCATCTAAGCAGGAAGGCATAGATCACCCGCCATCCGTTGGGGGTGATCTGGTTTAGATGGATGGGATAGCTACAAAGTAACCGGGGAATAAAGTCGTGAAGAGGAAATCGAAGCCCGGCCTCCATGCAGGCATAAAAAATACAAAGGTCAGTACCCACGTTACAAGCCCTATCGGCTTCGAGGGGTAATCTAAGAGAATATGGAGGGTATATACTATGACGGAGGGCAAATCTTTGAAGTTTAGATGCAGAGATAATAGAAGAGACATATTTATAAGCATCATAGTTAGAGTTACTCGGGATTTCATCCCTAGCCACGTCGGCCACGTCATGGGCAGACCCACGACGTTGGGCATCTAGGACAAGGTCGATGCCCGGCCCACTAGGCCTGGAAGGGGTGGATTGGGCTGTATCCTCCCCTCGGGTCAAAGTTGGACCCTCCAAGGCAAGAACAGGTTCAACAGAATCAATAAAGGGAATTGAACTATGAACTGGGGAATTAATAGATTCAGTAGAAGTACCTGAATCCATGTCGATCGAAATTTCTAAGAGATGATGAACTTGATGAAGAAAACGAAGAACACGAAGAACAAGTTGTTGAATGTGGTAGCAAAGACTCGCCGGGAATCGCCTTGTGGCGGTTCTAGACGGCCTAGAATCGCCTCACGGTGGTGATGGAATATCGAAAATCGCCTAAACTAGAGAGAAATTTCTAAATATATGAAGTAATATTGAAGGAGTAAAAGTGAAAAACCACTTACCCTTGAGATAACTTATATAAAGGCATCCAACGAAAGGTTACCGTTAAGATCACGATTGATCCAACGAGTCAAATCATTTGACCGTTGGAATGTTACCGTTGAGATCACAAATAATCCAACGGATCAAATCATACGACCGTTGGAGTACGGACGAGTCCGAGGTGGATCGAAACCAATTTGTCCCGTCAACTTTGAAGAAGTGACGAGGCAAGAAGTGACGAGATAGTCACCATTTGGCCCGTCAACTTTGAGGAAGTGATGAGGCAAGAAGTGACGAGATAGTCACCATTTGGCCCGTCAACTTCATGGGAGTGACAAGGTAGGAAGTAACAAGATAGTCACACATTAGCCCGTCAACTCTATCAATTGACGGGGTAAAAAGTGACGAGGCAATCGTTGCTTTAGCCCGTCAACTCTATAAATTGACGGGGTAAAAAGTGACGAGCCAATCGTTGCTTTAGCCCGTCAACTCTATAAATTGATGGGGTAAAAAGTGACGAGCCAATCGTTGCTTTAGCCCGTCAACTCTATAAGTTGACGGGGTAAGAAGTGACGAGGCACTCGATGGTTTAGCCCGTCAACTTCCCGAAGTTGATGGGGTAAAACCAACAATATTAACTTCCCCCCGGTTATGTTGTGACGGCAAGGGTTTTACCCCGACAACTTTATAAGTTGACAGGGTAAAACCTACCGAGGTAAGGGCCCTTTTGGCCCGTCAACTTTGGAGGTACCCCAAAGTTGACGGGGCAAGGCATTCCCTGCCAAAAAAAAAAAAAAAAACTTTTTTAATTTATTTAATTTCTGATTTTAATAAATACAATCAAAAATTAGGGGGCAAGTAATATGGGCTAAAATAATAAAGTCTTAAAAGCATAATGAATGATGCATAATGAATGATAAGGCCCAAAAGGCCCACAAACATTTAAGTGTCCACATTCGATGAACCCGAGATAGGGAAGAAGTATGGAAGGGATTGAGATCCCCTACCAAAAATAATCCCGATAGGATTTGGTAATTCGATCCTGATAAGGAAAAGGAAGAACAATCCTAGAAGGACTCAAGGTGCATAATCGTGTATAAATAGGGGTCAGATCACAACATTCAAGGTACGCCATTCTTTCAATACTAAATTCGCTTTTCTTCAAAACCCTTACTAACACTCACACTCGAGGGTCTTCCAAAGGGCTGAAGCCCCACCATTCTTGGGAGATTTTCTCTGCAGGTTAGCGAGACATTAAATTCGTGGTCAAACTTGGTCAACGATTAGGGCATCTCAAAACCCTAATCCAAGGTGCGTAATTTGACGCATCAGGTTGTTAATATTGCCATGTGAATTACTGATATTGAGAGTGAATGCTATTAGAGAGCAAACTGGATTGGGGGACTGAGGGTCGTGCACTGTCCTTTTATACACATAAATAGGTCAAGAGGGGCACACTTTTTTTTTCGCCCATAGAATTATCAAAAATATAAATTTTAAAACCAAAGTTGGAAAGAAAATAAAAACAGAAAAAGTTGAATAAAACCTGTTTAACATCTTACTATAAAAGCTTTGCTAAAGAAATTGATTTATAAATCGACATTTAATTGCATTTACCTTTTCAATGTTAGTGTTTTGCATTTAATTTTTTTTTTTAAAAAAAACACTAAATTGCCATTTGAGATATCACTATAATTTTATGTAGAAGGTGGCCAATAGGAATAGAATTTACCATTTTTTTCTCCGCCCACGGAATTGTTTGTGATTTAGTAATTGACAGGGTGTCAACCCATCAAAAATAATTATTCCTATTCTTTTACACTTACGCAGTATAATGGTGAATATGGTCGATTCCACAGGGATTATTGCGGTTAATTATTTGCTTGGAAAAATGGGTTTTGAAATTAATTATGAAATATATTAAAAATAACAATTAAAACAAAATTTGTAAATAATAAAAAATGCAAAATAATTAAATATGAGAAATCTAATGGAGACAAGTCTAGCCAATGTACTTTTCAATCTATCAAATATTTTGATCATCGACACGAAAGATAAATTTTATTCATTCAAATAGATAGAGTTATAGCTAAGGGCAAACGCTCTACTTAACCAATCTTTTCTTATTTTATCGGTAATCCCCGGACACCCTACTAGGATTACTTTTCTAGACTAAACAGACAACCCCCGGACACCCTGATAGGATTAAATCTAATGACAGTTTTATGAATGAAAAAGACCCCTATCCTAGTTAATAAAATCGGACACCCGTAGATTATTTAAACTAATTATTTGATTCCACCAATCTTACCCGAAATTCTTATCAGTTAAGATCAATTTGCTACTTTGTTAGAACAGTGCCAAACGGCCTTCATATTCTAATTAGCAAGATATTTGCTATCCATCCTACTCTACTACCGAAGGGCGGCGGGCTGCAAGGAGAGATCCGGTCGAAATAGGATTTTCGGAATAAGGAATAAACTAAACAAACCATGGAAAAAGTCGTTGATTGTTGGGAACTTTCACTCCTCTATATTCGAAATATGCCTCTAGTTTTCGAAAGATTCTTTTTTAGCTTAGCCCTGGGCAACGTAGAATAGGATGCATACGGAACTGAAATCATGAATTTTGAGAGGCGAGTGCCGCATCTCTGGTAGTAAACCAGTTCCATTCAATAAATCACACAACTGGTCACATTGCATAATAAATTAAATAATAACATAAATGGTTTATAGCGCAGAAATCAAATAAATACTTGAACTTGAATAAAACTAATTAAAACAAAAGTCTCACGATGTATTCTTGGCTAGAAATCAAAGTACCTCGACTAGAAGGATTTAGTTGTTCATAATACTTGAAGACATAATGCTGAAATAAATAAAAACTGTATAAAAATCTGCTGTAGAACCTAAGAGAAAGAGAAGGGGTGGCTGTTGTGTAAAAACAGAGATGTCTCTAAACTGTTGCAGCCCTAATCTATTTATGTAAATAATATTTGTTGCCCTACAAAGAATCCTAATCCTAATTGGCTTCCAGAAGATCTTTTTGTAATTTGGTAGTTTCTTTAATCTCTTTCTCCAGCCTTTTATTTCCTTTGTCACGTGTTTTCATCTCTACAGTGTGAGTCCAACCCGTTTGTTTTGAATAAATTGCTGTTTTGGTTTCTGCAGGTCCCGTCTAGGATACGACATGACCATGTCGTATTATTACTTCCACTTTTTGTCAATTTCCTGCTTTGATTCTTCTCGCTCTTTTTAGTCCATTCTTTCTTGTTTTCATCATTTTCACCTATCTTTACCTATCTTTACAAAAGTAACTTGAAAACACCTCATTAATAAATAAAACACACACAAAATGAATGCAAATGTAATGTAAGTCTATACATAAATTACACACTATCAGTAATTTACACAATCAGATTTAGAAATAAATTAAAAGAAATACAAAATTTCTTGAATCAATCATACTTTAACGGAATCAAACTAATATTTAATATGTCATTGCAACTTAAAATGTCGTTATTTTTATATTTGAAATGCCTCTGACTAACATTGAGTAGGGTAAATTTACTTATGGATAAATATTTTAAGTTTTAATTAAATAAGCGATATATGAATTACTTCTTTCGTTACAAATAGTATAATAAATTGTTCTTTTATATGTTTAAAAATAGACAATCCAAATAAAAATGAGATATTCTTTCATATTTTTAAAACTAATTTGTAAATTATAAAGATAAATACAGATATATAACTATAAGTTATACCTTAAGGTTCCAAATATAAAAGAGATAAAGAAATTAATTGTGAATAATTAAGATTTACTGAGTTATATAGGTTTTTGATTATTTCAAAAAACAATAATTTCATAATATTTATAGTTTTATCAAATTTATCCTATATTTTATAACTGTGGAAGCATTCTAATTACTTTTAAGGCTTTAAAATTCATCTTCAAGTCAAGAAATTATATCTTAGAATTTTATTATTATTATTTGGATTACCAAATTTTACTTTAGACATAGAGACGGATGATCTTAAATAAGGCTATTTGAGACAGAAGATTCGTCGCCATTTTTTGTGCCCATCGATGTATTCGTTACAACACAGTTAGTAAATTCCCTCATTAAATGGTCTATTTTCTATTTTCTATTTTTTCCTGTGAAAATTATCGGCCAATTTTGTATTGGAGAAGTAATTTTCGTTTGAACAATTTCTGTACAATGTTACTTTATAAGTTAATTATATTACTATGTTTTATTATGTTAATTTAGTTTATTTTTTTAATATATTTTAACATTGAGATATTAACATTAATATAGATAGTAACATAAAAAAAACATAGAAACATAAATTTCTTTATTGGGTTAGTGCTTTTATAAATTTATAGATGGTAATATAAAAACTCAACCAAAAGACCTTTCAGGCACCGTACGGAAATTTCTTTCTCAAAATTGTACCTCCTAAAAATTGACCCTTTGATCTTCATAAAAATATTATTCAATTTTTTTGTCACATTGGTATAGATGGTACCTATTATTCACAATATAAATTTTAGACACACATATATATATATATAGTAATTCAAAATCACATTGCACACATACAAACAAATTTTCACAAGTTTCTATTATATTAATTTATAAAAGTTTTTATGATGTACTCCAAGTTTGTAAACCTTGATGCTTAATTTTTACTGTCTTATCCAAACAATAATTGTTTTTACTACAATCCATTTTAGAGAAATAGACTGCAATATACGTACGTACATACATACATGCGTACATATACATATATATGGGGTATGTGCACAATACATGCATATTTTATTAATATTTTATTCTTTTAACATTTTGATTTTGAATTCTGTGTATTTTTAAATTTTCTTAATACATTTTTAGATGTTTTATAGTATTCTAGAGTTTTTTTTTTTAAATTATCTTTTTTCTTAAGTTTATAGATAATATATTATAGAATTGTGTTTTTTATTTGTATTTTTAGTGCATTCGAGGTATGTTTCTTTGTTTTTTCCTTAAAGATTGTGTTAATGAATTTTTTTGTTTTGGTTTTATGGTTTTATAAGTGTTTATTTTATTGTTGTATGATTTTGAATTATTAAATTATTATTAATTTTTAGGGCTAATTTTTATAGTATTTTTTATCCGGATTTTTTTTGTATTGCACCTTTTTTGAGGGTGAGTTTTTTCTGTGAATTTTTACGGTGTTTTTTTCTTGTACTGTATGTACGTTACCTTCATTTCGTGCCTTACTCTTTTATTATATATATATATATATATATATATATATATATATATATTATTTTGATGAGCAAAAAAAGAATTTATTGATAACACTAACCAAAAGTTCAAGAGTCCAAAAGTTTATGGAGTGTACACCAACACAGCTTCAACAAACACAACACCAATTACAACAATAATAAAACTAAGAAACACTAGCACAACCGAATGAACCAACAACATTCTGCTATACACCAGTGTTTACACACACACACACACACACACACACATATATATATATATTATATTTCTTTGTAATTTACTATATTCAGTTAACGACCCAAGGTAGAATAGCAAATCTTGATCTCTCCTGATGGAGCTGTAGCCAAGCTATCAATTTTTTTCCAAAGCTTAAATGAAGGTTAAGATACATCCTGCTGATTTGATAGAATCACTAAAATGGAGGAGGTCTGTGTTGAGGTGAAACTGCGTAGCAAGCCTACATGGGTTCGAGTTGAGGGGGTTTTGGTTCAAGTCAAAACATGCCTCGAAATGACAAAAATTGAGGCAGAAAGGGAAAAGCTTCAACTAGTTTAAATAAATAAATAAATCTATATTGTATATATTAAGAGCTAGTTTCACCAAGTTCCTAGGTGCCTCAAATTAATTTGAGATGCTTTCTGAAGTGACAATCAATAACTAGGCAACGCCTACTGGTTTGATCAAAGAAACTACTGCTGTATATTCAAATTTGTTATAAATTAATTTGTTGGATTGCATTCAAATTAGAAGACAAACGCATTTCTATTTGAAAAAAAAAGAAAAGGAAATACTCCATATGTTACTTACCCTTGAAGCTAACCTAGATGAGATACATATATCGGTTTTCGTGAATTATGTGTTGCGATCCAAGGAAACCCTCGAATTAACCTAGCTAGATATGACGAGATAATATATACACTGTTTCACAAACTTCACCTATATATATATCATTTCACCATCGGCAACACCTTCTACTGTTTTGAAAACTTCCATAAGTCCATCTTGTTTCTTTCGGCTAGGTTAGGCTCCGACGTCCTTCATTATTTTGTAAACAGCAGGCTCACTAGGTAATTTTTTTTTATCTTTTAATTTTTCTTGCCCAGTAAAAAATTAATCACTTAACTCTATTTACAGCTTGTAATTTGCTCTCACCGCTTGTTGTTTGCATGTATTGCAATACAAACAGTCTAGTTGACTGAGGTGACGGGTACGACAACAAACAGTCTATTACGTTGAAAGATTGAAGGGCATTAGCAACAGAAATGGTTGCTAATCATGTTCTTGCGACTAATTTCAGTCACTAATGTTGGTAGCCAACCTGCCCGTTGCGACCATCTTTTGCAACCGCAATAGGAAACAGTTGCTACTTATTGACATATATATATTATCCTGGAGTGTTTTTTTTTTTAATCCGTGAAAAAAGCAATTTAAAAACGCAACAAAATAAAATCTAGAGGTCTCCAAAAGAATTGGACAACAACAAACCACAAACACCAAGATCAAAAAACCGCTAACCAAAGAGAGATGATATGACTAACTAAACCCTTTGAAACCCCAAGACTCACAAAACATATATAGGCCATGACACATGTATTGCGATATTCTCCGACCAAAATTTAATAAAAAATCAATTCACATGATATTTGCAATATCTAATAGCACTAAAAATATTTAACGCTGTTGAAAAAAACGCAAAAATAACAAAAAAATGTATTTTCTTCTTCAACAACTTGCCGGCCGCCAGCAGAAGTCATTAACGACGAGCTTGAAGATACTCTTGTGATGGACATGTGTCCGTCACAAAGAAATTCGTCACAATATCCCCCAATTTTAGTAGTGACAAACCTCCGCAACAACAAACACCATATGGAACAAGACAGAGATTAAAAAAATCCACCACCTCTATAAAAAAAAGAAAAGAAAAAGGACTAAACAAACTTCATAACCTGAAGTTTTACCTGCTGTAGCACTAAACCTCAAAAGCAGAAGCAACGCAACCTCCTTGCATATTCAGCATTGACCATAAATTATTAGTTGAAATTTGGAACAGGTGATATTATATTTAATTTTTAGACCAACTTTTATATTAGATAGAAAAATTCTTTGTACTCCTCTATATAATTTACTTCGTTTTTGTCAAAGATACATCTCAGCTCGTATGGATTTTTTAGAGTCGAACTTAAAAATTTATATCATAATCTAATGAATCGTTTATTCGTTTCACAAAATTGATGAGTACCATTTATTTCTTTTATGAAAAAAAAATTATACTTCACAAAGAAAAAAAGAAAAAATATTGTAGCTATTTTTCTTTATTCAGATCTCAAAAATTAAAACAACCTTTTAATAAAAATATAAGAAAATTTGATTTATAGTGGTCATCCAGATTAGAAAGGGATTTTCACTAAAATATACGTAAATCACTCGCGTTGACAGTTACAATAGAAACCTCATGGATTACAATGAAACCCTTGCTCATCAGAAGGAAGTATCTAACGATAATTATATAATCTTTACAATTACAGATTACACATATATCATTAATATATAAAGAAAGTACTATATAATTCCACATATGTTTTTGTGCCGTCAAACATATGCTTCCATCAAACCCTAATGACGCCTAGACCCGCACCGACATCCAGTGTAAGAACAGAATCGACACTTTGAAGAAGAAAAGAAAACCATGAAAAAATTAACTAGGGTTTCTTAAAGAAAAGGTAGGTTCGTTATTCTAACAAACCCTAATCAAATCTGGCCTTCTCTCCCTTGCTACCGGCAGCCGTCAAGGAGTAGGGGATCATGCTGTGCCATATGATGAAGAACTTGCCAAAACATTCTCCCAGAATTTGCATGTATTCTGGCCAAAGACGATTTCGTGATCCCTTTGATCATCTATATTGACAAAACAAGTGTTTAGTAATTTTATTTTCACTATTATCTTTAACAAACACGGAAAATAAAACGTTATACACATATAATCTTCGCAACCTTTGAGTTATTTTCTTGTTGAATTACTGATGCAATTTGAAGAGATTCCTCAGACCGATATACCGATCGAACTTGATCATCATCTTCTTCCTCCTCACTATCTTCTCCCATTAGCAATGCCGCCATGTGTTTAGCTACTTTCTTGAGATGATACTGATATGGGGCTAAGGCTGTGCCCCTTTATATACACTAAAACTGAACAATTTGGCAGATTTAATAATGGTCCCTACAATTAAATTATTTCAAATTTAATTGATACAATCAAATTTAGAAGTAAAAGTATCCAACCAAATTTAAGGAAAGAGAAAATAGAGGAATAGAAGAAAAAAGTCAAATTCTTCTTCTTTTTTTTTTTAGATTGCTAAGAATCTTTTAACCAACCTCCCATTCTTTAACGGAAAAAAAGAGTTAATTTATAGATTGAGATTTAAATGTGATCGAATATGTTGCTCCGACACATATAGATATAAATTGAAGATGTTGAAATATTTTTTTTAATAGAATGGTGATATATGGGCCCCATTACAAATTTGAAAATATCCTTATATTTTTAGTGATGAGCAGTATAGTTTTAATATGTTTCATTCTCTTTTTTTATAATTGACAAGTGCTTTTTTTATTTTTTATTTATTTCTAAAGATCTAAAAAATTATGGATGAAGGGAGTGGGACACAAAATGAGATAGCAAATATCAAATCAAAAGGTTGGGTTCTCGAAAAGAACTTAACACGGTTATGGAATGTACATTACAAAAAAAGACACAAACGTTTGCAGGCTTTTTAATTATTTTAATGTTATTTTCGTAAATACAGTTGGAGTTTTCAAAAACATTACAAAATATATTTGGAAAGAAAAAATCAAACATCTCATAAAAGAAAAAGTGGCATGACGCACTGTATTCCCTTATAAGGCAATTTGCAGTAGTTTCTTTTAATAATTCTCTATTTTACACATAAAATTATACTTTATGTAGACAAAAGTATATTTTATGCAGATTTCCTTAACAACATCTTGTGATAACCTCTACCAAATTTTTTATTTTACAGACTTACAATACATACATACATACATACATATATATATACATACATACATATATATATATATATACATACATATATATATATATAAATATATATATATATATATATATATTATAATATTATCGCATTATGCAAATTAACATATTATTATATTAAAATTTACAATATAATATATATTATACCACATATATATAACAATGTATTTAATATTATATTATACATACATTGTGGCAGACCCGGTTTTTGGCTAAAAACTAGAGCCGCCAGTTTGTTACCAACTGTGGCGACTTCAGTTTTTAGCGAAACACCATGTCGTTGGTGGGACACAAAAATAACTCACATACATATCATAGATTAGAATAATATGTAACCGGCCATTATTATAAACCTTGTGTCATAAAGTCTAACAACGGAAAGCATAGCAGGCTAACTATTACAATACTAAGTTTGTACTATGAACCCTTAATAGTCAGTCCAATACAGAACTACTTGTACATATTTTTCTTACCTTTGGAATTCTTACATTTCTCACACTAAACTGAAAGAGAATCAAAATGAAGAATGAGCGACAAATGTTCAACAAATAATATACTATAAGAAAAGTGAGAATGAATAAATGCTCTGCAGCTAGTTTAGGTAATCCACCTAAAGGCTAAGAAATATGAATAAAATAAAGAGTTCAAATAAGTAGATTCCCGTTACAGATGGGGTGAATCCATATTTTCAATTGAGAGGGAGTTGCAAATAATGTCACTGAATGAAAAACTCCACATAAACATTTGACGTCTTTCAATCCATGACTTGTTAGATTGCCTTAACTCTGTTTAACACTAGGGCTTATTGAGAGTACTTCTTACACATTTGACAATAGCAAGCCAAGCTATCTCAATATGTTATGCGGTGTACATATGTATAACACTTCATGTAGATATGTAAATAGATCTACATGGCCTGATATACTCTCATTTCCAGGGTATTCCCTTTAAAGCTTATATAGTGGATTAACTCTGACACCTCAGCAAGGGTCATTGGGTAGAAATATTGATGATATCACAATAATGCAAAGGTATAGCAGTTAGAAAAATTGCATTGCATCAATTAATTCAATGTATCATGTACTGACATGAAACAGATAGGATGCTTGCAAATTGAATACAAGTAGTCAAACATTTAGCAATATAATCTTCGCTTAAGTTAAATAAACAACTTTTATCCTTTATTAGTACGTATACGAAACAATTATGTACACATAAGAAGAAAAGTAAAAGCACTTGCATATCATATCATAACATGTCATTACACAAATCGAATCAACTGATCATGTGTTTAACTGCAATAAGTATCGGACTGCATATATACTTGCAAAACCATGTATAATTAAACAATTCTGCTATACATTAAAAGAATAATAAATATATTACTTGTCTTGATCAGGGTGGTAGCTTATATTGGATTCAAGTGTTCCTGTGAGATTTGTTTTTGATCCATAAATGATCAAAAGTTAAAATTATTGTTATCTCTAAAACAATATGACTATTTATGTAATGTCTATCAAATTGTGTATTATACAATTTATTATGAGTGTCTCATTTCAGTTGTTATGCATTCCTATATTGAGGAATGTTTGAACTCGTACTGTCCAACTTAGAACAACAAGATGTTTATTGTTTATCAACTGGTATGTAGTGGCTGGAAACGCCAATAATTACTGTAGAATTACTCATTTGAGTTAAATGAAACTTATAGTTCATAGTTGTCATTCTTGAATGCATTGTTAGAAATATAACATCTGATTATGATGCATATACTTAGAATTATTAGATTGGTTCTTATACAGTAGCTACTGGTGTGTTTTATAAATATCAACATAATAGTTTTTAAAGCTGAATTTTCTCAAAGTGTTATCATCTAATTATTTGTCCATCAGTGGATAATAGTTAAGTTCAGTAGATATTTATTTTCCGCCAATAAAATTGTGCTTTAAGGGATAAATAACTCATGTAGTTAGTCAGTGTATAAATCTGTTCCTCGGTGGATATTTTGTTCATCAGTAGATAATTTGCATCAGAGGCTAAATGGTCATCGGCAGATAATTTATTTATCAGCTAGAAAATCAACATCAAAGGGTAAATGGTCATCGGCAAGTAATTAGACATCAACAGATAAGCTCATCAACTGATAAGCTTGTTAGCAAATAAGGATTAAATGGTCATCGGCGGATAATTAGTCATCGGCAGATAAACTCATCAGCTGATCAGAGCCATCAGCAGATAAAAATTTATTAGGAGATATTGAAGATCATGTTTGACTGGGACAGAACAAATCTCAATTTGATAAATATTTGAAAATTGCAAGCAAGGAGTCAATCAAGATTCAAAATAGAGTCGCATTAGGATTGATAAAACTTGTATTCTCAATCTTAGAAGGAAAGCTGATTAAAGATAAGCAAAAGCTTTCCAACATGACAGAATTTCAGAAGGAAAGAAAGATTAGATTAAAAGTAACAATTAGAATTGGTTAGAAATTGAATTTATTTCTTAATTGTAAAGTTGTATATCAACCATTCTAGTTGATAAAAGTTGTAAAGAGTATAAAATAACATAGTACGATATATTCATATTGAATACATAGAAAAGATCTTGAGTATTTTGAAAGATACAAAGGTTGACCATGTAATTCATCACTATGAAAAAATTACAGTGAAGGAGAAAGAAAAAGAAATTATGTTTTAATTAACCAAAGTGTTTAACATGGTTCATACTCTAGTTAAACGACTAAACAAATATAAACTCTATCCTTCATGTTTCTCAGTCAAATTAAATGACTAATTTAAGCTTTAAAAATTATCTTCCAAAGCTTTCACTCAGCAGCACTTATTATGTGTATATTATTTAGAGTTTGAGAGAGTTTAGGGAAAGAAGAGCAGTAATACAATGGTCTCTTTTATATAAGAGAAGCCTATGTACACGTATATCAGGCATGTGAGGTGTTCCACCCCTCTAAACGTGGAATTAACTAAACCACCAATTCATTAAAACTAATAAACATATACTTGATCAACTTACTTACATGTATGTGTGTCGTGGAGGTTGTATTTCACATAAGTATCATACAAAAGTAATTTATAGTACTAACATATTAGTAACTCAATTACTTACTCATCCGTAAGAGTCAAGTTGACAATTAACTTATTAATTTCCTTTCTTTTGTAACAGTAATAGTAATAGTAACAGTAACAACAACAAAAACCACACTAATTCTATCACTACATATACTACAATTGACTAAAATTATAGTAATAATAATATCTTATATTGAAACTTTGACATTTCCAGAGAGCATGCTAGAAAAATATATAGAAGAATATTTGCACATAAATACAAATACATACCCATAACTAAAATTTATTTAATTAATATTTTTAACATTATATTAGTATTTACAAAAGTCTGGGGTTTACATACATACATACATACATAATATAATATAATATAATATAATATATTATATTATATTATTTAAAAAATTAAGCGTTTTATATAAGGTAATTAAAATATAATATTACATTATATAATATAATTAGTTTATATTAACTAATATAGTTTTCATTATATTTTATAGAATAGATAATGTTGTGTATAATATTAGATAATATATTTATTAATATGTAATAGTGTGTGTGTATGTGTGTGTAATTTAATATTATGTAGTACATATATATTATTATATACTAAATAATATTATAATTATTTTATTATTGTATTATATTATATTATATTACATAATCTATATTATAAAACATAAGACATAAGACATTTCATATATTATGAAACATATAATATAATTTTATATTATATATGAGAAAATAATACTGAGGAATAAAAAATGTATGGGTTCAAAAGATTTAGGGAATCACTGTTCCCTAAAATACAAAAGTGTCTATTTTAGGAAATCAGCTGAAGTAGTCATTTTTTTCAAATTCTTCAAGCTCATTCCCTAAAATACAAATAGTCCCAATTTTAGGGAATATACTGCAAGTGCCCTAAATATTATAAATAAATATTAAGATAATAACCTAGAAGTCAATATGGTAGATCTCTAAAACTAACCGGGGAATACTGGTAAATGGTTGTCAATTCTCGGTAGAGGCTACATGATTGTAACTTTGTTGAGCTCTCAATAGTCTATATGTATAAGTCATCCTTCTTTCATACGAACAAGACTGGAGAGTTGTTGGGCACCCAGTCGATTCCAAAGTCTACTTCACAGTCGGGCAATAGCCTTGGTAGTTCTTCAAGAAATACGTCAGGAATTCCTTTACAACATGTACTTCTTCCATCTCCACTCCCTCCTTCTTGGTTTAGGTAGGTTGACAAGAAGGCTTGGCAACCTTATTCTCTTGACTTGGATCACGGCAATGATTTTACCGTCGTGGTACCATGAAACCAAATTTTTGCTTTGTCTAAAGTTTGTAAAACCACTTGTTTCCTCTTATAGTCGATGTTGGCATGTTACTTATGAAGTCAATCTATTCCCAAGATAATGTTGAATTCTCTCAAAGGAAAAAGAATTAAATCAACGAAGAATTCCTAGTGATATATCTTGATACTCCTATTGGGGTATCATCGGTGAAACAACTACTAAATAATTAAAATATTTTAGTATCATTTGTTATAAAATTAATAGTTTAAAAAATCATAAAGTTAAATTTATACAAGCAAGCACCAAATAATATAATTGTAACATTTTTGTGACAAATTGATATATCCCAAATAAATAAACACTTAAATTTATTCTAAATTTTCAGAGAAAAACGACTAGATAATAGAAATATTCTTTTATCATTAGAAATGAACATGAAAATATTAAATATTATGAACTCAAGGTTATAGAAGGAAACATCAAATAACATAAAAAAGAAGATTTTTGCGATGGAGTGGTGCGTCACAACTAAATAAAGGTTAAAAAAATTTGTTTCCACAAAATGAACAGTAGAATGTTTTCTATTAACATTTATTATGAAACTCATAATTTAAAACTAAATAGTCAAGATTATACAAACAGGCAAAAAAAAAAAAAAAAAAGCTTTGCAACAGTGTGATGCATTGCAATAACTAAATTTGTAATTCCTTTTCTATTTATGGCAAAGGAACAACTAGATAATAAAAATATTCCATTATCATTTGTTATGAAACTCACAATTTTAAATATCATAAAGTCAAGTTTATAGAAGTACACACCAAATAATATTTATTAAATAAATATTTTGTGACGATGGATGTGTCGCAAATAAATAAATCATTAAGTTCTTTTTTCATATTAGCAAAACAACTACCAAATAATAAAAATATTCAACTATCATTTGTTATAAAATTTACAGTTTTCAATATCATAAAGTTAAGTTTATAAAAGCAAACACCTAAAGATTTTGCAACTGATGGATGCATAGCAAAATAAATCATTAATTTATTTTTTATTATTAGCGAAACCACTACTAGATAATAAAAATGTTATATTATCATTTGTTATAGAATTAAAATTTTAAAAATCATAGAGTTAAGTTTATACAAGCAAAACTTCAAATAATCAAAATATAACATATTTCGATGGATCGATGCAATCACAAATAAATAAATACTTTAAACATATTTTTAATTTTTAATGAAGAATAATTAGATAATAAAAATATTCTATTATCATTTGTCATGAACATGAAAATATTAAATATTATGAAGTTGAGGTTATAGAAGCACACATTAAATAATATAAAATGAAGATTTTGAGACGGAATGTTGCATCGAATGTAAATAAAGGTTTTAAAAAAATTATTTCCACATAATGAACATTTATTATTGAGTTCACATTTTATAAACAAATAGTCAAGATTATACAAACACACTCAAATAAAAAAATAAAATAAAAATCTTTTGTTACGGTTTGATGCATCACAAATAACTATCTTTAATTATTTCTCTATTCTTGGTGGATGAACCACTAGATAATAAAAATATTCTATTAAAATTTGTTATGAAATTCACATTTTTAAATATCATAAAGTCAAGTTTATAGAAGCAAACACCAAATAATTTTTAAAAAATAAAGATTTTACAACAGATGGAAGCATAAATAAATAGTTAAGCTCTTTTCTATTGTCGATGAAACAAATACCAAATAATAAAAGTGTTCTATCATAATTTTTCATAAAACTAACATTTTTAAAAATTTGTGTTTACACAAGTAAACATCATATATTTATTTACATTTGCAACAGATCGATCCGCACAAATAAATAATTACTTGTATTTATTTTTAATTTCTAGTGGAAAACGACTAAATAATAAAAATATTCTATTAACATTTTCCATGAAGATGAAAATATTAAATATTATAAAGTCGAGGTTAAACGAAAAAGAATCAAATAATATAAGAAGAAGATTTTGTGACACAATGATGCATCGCAAGTTAATAAAAGTTTATTAAAAATTAACTCCACTGAATGAACAAGTAGAATGTTTTCTGTTAACATTTACTATGGAGTTCATAATTTTAAAGCCAAATATTCAAGATTTTACAAACCCATAAATAATAAATAAATAAATAAATAAATAAAGCTTTTGCATCGGTGAGATGCATAGCAAATAACTACGACTTTAATTTATTTTTTGTTTTTGGTGAAGGAACAACAGGATAATAAAAATATTCAAATATCATATGTTATGAATTTCACAATTTTAAAAATCATAAAGTCAAGTTTATAGAAACACACACCAAATAATATTTAAAAAAGAAAGATTTTGCCACAGAGGGATGCGTCGCAAATAAATAAATCATTAAGTTCTTATTTATTATCAGCGAAACAACTGCCAAATAATAAAATATTCAATTATCATTTGCTATGAAATTAACAATTTTCAATATAATAAAGTCAAGTTTATAGAAGCGCACACAAAATAATATATAAAAATAAAAAAAATTTGTCACAAATAAATAATTAAGTAATTTTTTTATTATCAATGAAACAACTACTAGTTAATAAAAATATTCTATAATAAACTACATCATCATTTGGTGGCTCATGTAGGTCCACGATCAAGTAATATAATAAGATTTTGCGTCAGAATGGAAGTAAATAAAGGTTTCAAAAAAATTATTTCCATACACTGATCATTTATTATTGAGTTCATAATTTTAAAACCCAATAGTCAAGATTATACAAACACACTCAAATAATACAAATTAAAAAAAATGCGATAGTATGATGCATCACAAATAACTACATCTTTAATTCTTTATCTGTTTATAGAGAATGAAGTTTTCTACCATTTGTTATGAAAGTCACATATTTAAATAACATAAAGTCAAGTTTATAGGTGCACACAACAATAATATTTAAAAAATGACGATTTGCGACGGAAGGATGCGTCACAAATAAATAAAATTTTAAGTTCTTTATTATTATTAGGGAAACAACTAAAAACTAATTAAAATGTGCTATTATCATTTGTTATAAAATTAACATTTTTTAAAAATCATAAAGTTTTAAATTTAATGAAGCAAATTAAATATAACATTTTGTGACGGATCGATGGGTCGCAAATTATTAAAAACATAAATTTTATTTTTGTTTCCAAAGGAGAAAAACTAGATATTAAATTATTATATTACCATCTATTATGAACATGAAAATATTATATATATTATAAAGTCAACGTTATAAAAGCAAACTTCAATTAATAGAAAAAAGAAGATTTTGCAACGCAGCCGTGTGTCGCAATTAGTAAAAGTTAAAAAAGAAATAATTCTGCTGAATCAGCAATTAGAAAGTTTTCTATTAGCATTTACTATGGAGTCCATAATTTAGTAAGCTTTTGTGTCGATGTGATGCGTCGCAAATAGCTAGCTACATTTTTAAAATATACAATTATCATATGTTAAGAAATTCTTAATTTAAAATATCATAAAGTCAATTTTGTAAAAGCACACACCAAATAATATTAAAAATAAGATTTTTGTGACAAAGGGATGCATTACAAATAAATAAACCATGAAGTTCTTTTTTATTATCAGTGAAACAAATACTAGATAGTAAAACTTCTCTATTACTATTTGTAATGAACATGAAAATATTAAATTATAAAGTCGAGGTTATAGAAGCAAACATCAAATAATATAAAAAAAAGATTATGTGACGGAGCGGTGTGTCACAAGTAAATAAAGGTTTCAAAAAATTTATTTCCAGATAATGAGAATTTATTATTGAGTTGATAATTTTAAAGAAAAATAGTCAAGATTATACAAACACACTCAAATAATACAACTACAAAAAAAACTTTTGCAATGGTATGATGCGTTGCAAATATCTACATCTTTAATTCTTTTATCTATTTCTAGCAAATGAACCACTAGATAGTAAAAATATTCAATTACCATTGGTTATGAAATTCACATTTTTAAATGACATAAAGTCGAGTTTATAGGTGTGCACACCACATAATATTTAAAAGATAATGTTTTTGCGACGGATAGATGCGTCGCAAATAAATAAATCATTAAGTTCTTTTTTATTATCAGCGAAACAACTAGAAAATAATAAAAATGTGCTATTATCATTTGTTATAAACTTAACATTTTAAAAAATGATAAAGTTAAGTTTAAACAAGAAAACACCATGTTAGAACAATATAAGCTCAAGTGTTTATGGGGGGAGGGGAATACAAACACTACAAACTTTTCGCTCTTTTTAAACTTTAGTTGGCACTAGCTGAAAATAGCTACAATAAACAGAAAAACAATAAAAGATGAACACGCAAATTCAAGTTAAAATAGGTGTATTAAAACTTGAGGTTTTTCTAAAAATCTGACTAATCACAATTGTGATTAAACAGCTACAAAGTCTGTAATAAAATTACAGCTTCTAATTCACACTTACTAGCTTCTCACTTTCTTTGAAATATTTCTCTCAAGATATATTACAATGCTGCTCTAGTGATTTTTGTGCTTCAGTGTTTGTTGATCTGTTGGATTGATATTTGTGAAATGAGAACTTCTTTGCATATATAGAAGATCAGTGGTTGAAACCACGTGCGAAGACGTGCTGCTCTTATCAACTTTTGCCGCATATATGTCACATCGTTGTCCTTTAGAAACTATGTGTCAGACTGCTGCTACTTTTGTTGCTTCTTTTTCTTCCCCTGATCTGCGTTCATTTAATGTTCAAGAGTTGTCATTAGACCAAACAAACTTCAAGAAATATCTTTCCAGTGAATATATCTTGCTTCTGTAACAAACTTCATTGATTTGAGTGCAAGTCCTGATGACGGGAGTATGCAATCATAATCATCCACTGATGACAAGCCCTGATGAACTTAATCAGTGATTCTGGATCCCCTGATCACAAGTCTTGATAAAGACTGGATCAGGGCTTCAACCTTCACTTGAGTTTCACTCAGTGCTTCTTGATCCCCTGATGTGATGACTCACAACATACACTGATGGCTTCCACTGATGCAGTGTTGAACATTTCCCCTGACAGGTTACCCTGATGGACTAGCCTGACATTGTCATACCCTGATGTCTTACCCTGATAGGTGACATGTTTTGTTCATGCCCTGACGCATTTTTACTGATGAGTTTTGGCCAGCCACTGCCATACCCTGACGAGTTCCCCTGACGGGTTGATCTGCCTTTGTCATCCCCCGATAGGTTCCCCTGACGGGTTCCCCTGATAGGTCTTTAATCATTGAAGCTTTGTTTGGAATATCTGATGTACGGAATACTTTGACTATTTTCGAGTAACAATAGACATTCCTCTTCACTTGTCAAAACCTTTAGATTTTCCAATTTACGACTTGTCTTGTGAAGTGTTGATCATCCCCTGATGAATAAGTCTATCATCAGTGGATGCAAAACTTGTGCTCATATTAAGGTTTATAAAATACCTTAAGTATTTATAGATGCACAATTTATTCTACAAACATCATCATCATTATTTAACTCTAACACACCATATATTATAAATATGACATTTTGTGATTGATCGATGCTTCGCAAATAATTAAAAACTTAAATTTAATTTTTATTTCCGAAGGAGAACTAGGTATTAAAATTATTACATTACCATTTGTTAAGAACATGAAATATTAAATATTAAAAAGTTGATGTAATATAAGCAATCATCAATTAATATAAAAAGAAGATTTTGTGATGGACTTGCGTGTTGCAATTATTAAAAGTTTCAAAAAAAAATAATTCCACTAAATGAGCAATTAAAATATTTTCAATTAGCGTTTACTACGAAATCTGTAAGTTTAAAACCAAAGATTCAACGTTATACACGCGCGCGCACACAAATAATATATATATATATATATATATATATATATATATAAGCTTATGTGTCAACGTGACGCGTCGAAATAGCTATATCTTTAATTTTCTTTCTATTTCTAGAACAACCAGATAGTAAAAATATTCAATTATCATTTGTTATGAAATTCACAATTTAAAATATCATAAAGTCAATTTTATATAACCACACACCAAATTATTTAAAAAATAAAATTTTTGAAATGGAGGGATGCATCGCAAATAAATAAATCATTAAGTTCTTTTTTGTTTTCTGTGAAGATAATAAAAATTTTCTATTACCATTTATTTAATAATCAAAATTTAAAATGATCATACAGTTAAGTTTATAAAAGAAAACACCATATAACATTTTTTGACTAATCGAAGCGTCGCAAATAATTAAAATTTTAAATTTAATTTCCATTTCTGATGGGGAACAACTAGATATTAAAATTACTCTATTACATTTTCTTATGAACTTGAAAATATTAAATATTATAAAGTCGAGGCTATATATGCAAACATTTTAATAATATAAAATAAAGATTTTTCCATGGAGTTGTGTATCACATGTAAATAACAGTTCAAAAAACACTAATTCCACTAAATGAGCAATTAGAATGTATTCTATTAGCATTTACAATGGAGTCCATAATTTAAAAACTAAATATTCAAGATTATTGACACACATATAATTTTAAAAAAACTTTTGATGTTATGTTGCATCACAAATATCTACATCTTTAATTCTCTCTCTTTCTGGCGAATGGACCACTAGATAATTAAATTTTGTTATGAAATTCACCTTTTCAAATGACATAAAGTCAAGTTTATAGGTGCACACACCAATGACAGTTATAAAATAATGATTTTGAGACGGATGGATGTGTCGCTAATAAATAAATCATTAAGTTCTTTTTTATTATTAGCGAAACAACTGAAAAATAATAAAAAAAAAAGGTGCTATTACAATTTGTTATAAATTTAACATTTTCAAAAATCATAAAGTTAAGTTTATGCAAGCAAACACCATAAATTGTAAATATATTGCGACGGAGAGATGCGTCGCATAAAAGTAAAAACTTAAATTTAATTTTAATTTTCGGTGGAGAACAACTAGAGATTAAAAATATTCAAGTACCATTTGTCATGAACATTAAAATATTAAATATTATAAAGTCAAGATTATATAAGCAACCATCAAATAATATAAAAAGAAGATTTCGTGAGGGAGTTGTGTGTCGCAAGGAAATAAAAGTTTAATAGAAATTAATTTCAGTGAATGAACAAGTAGAATGTTTTCTATTAACATTTACCATGGACTCCATAATTTTAAAACCAAATAGTCAAGAATATACACACAGACACCCGCACACAAACAATTAAAAAAAATAAGCTTTTGCAACGATGCGCAAATAGCTACAACTGTAATTCTCTTTATATTTTTGGTAAAGGAACACCTCGATAATAAAATTATTCAACTATCATTTGTTATAAAATGTATAATTTTAAATACCATAAAGTCAAGTTTATAGAAGCAAACACCAAATAATATTTAAAAAATTAGGATTCTTGCTACGGAGGGATGCATTACAAATAAATAAATAATTAAGTTCTTTTTTATTATCCGCGAAACATCTAGCTACTAGTTAATAAAAAAAATTATTATCATTTTTTATAAATTCAAAATTTTAAAGGATCATTTAGTTAAGTTTATACAAGCAAACACCATTAAATATAACATTTTGGGACGAATCGATGTGTCGCATTAAATTTTCATTTTGGAAGGAGAACAACTACATATGAAATATATTATACCATTTATTATCAACATGAAAATATTTAATTCGATGTTATACAAACAATCATTTTAATCATATAAAAAAGATAATTTTACGACAGAGCTGTGAGTCGCATGTAAATAGAAGTTTAAAAAAACATTAATTCCAATGAACGAGCAATTATAATGTATTCTATCAGCATTTACTATGGACTCTGTAATTTTAAAAAGAAATGTTAAAGATTATTCACACACACACACAAACACAAAAATAATATATATATATTTTTATTTTTATTTTTTTTTTGTGACTGCGTGATGCGTCGCAAATAGTAACATCTTTAATTTTCTTTCTATTTCTAAAGAAGGAACCACTAGATAATAAAAATATTCAATTATCATTTGTTAAAAAATTCAAAATTTAAAATATTATAAAGTCCATTTTATAAAAGCACACACCAAATAATATTTAAAAACTAAGATTTTTGCGACAGAAAGATGCATCACAAATAAATAAAGCATGAAGCTTTTTTTTTATCATCATCGAAACAAATACTAGATGATTAGAATTTTCTACTATCAATTGCTATAAAATCAAATTTTAAAAAATCCAAAATTTGAGTTTAAACAAGCAAAATTCAAATAATATAAATACAACATTCTTGCAACGAATCGTTGTGTTGTAAATAAATAAATACTTAAGTTTATGTTAAATTTTTGGTGAGAAACAAATAGATAGGAAAACTACTCTATTTCCATTTGTAATGAACATGAAAATATTAAGTATTATAAAGTCGAGGTTATAGAAGCAAACATCAAATAATATAAAAAGAAGATTATGCGATGGAATGGTGCATCGTAAGTAAACAAAGGTTTCAAAAAATTTATTTCCACATAATGAGCATTTATTATTGAATTCATAATTTTAAAGCCAAATAGTCAAGATTATACAAACACCCTCAAATAATACAACTAAAAAAAAGTTTTGCGATGGTATGATGCATCAGAAATATCTACATCTATAATTCTAAATCTATTTCTAGCGAACGAAAACTAGATTATAAAAATATTCAATTACCATTTGTTATGAAATTCAAGTTTTTAAATGATGTAAAGTAAAGTTCATAGGTGCACACACCACATAATATTTATAAAATAATGATTTTGCGATGGATAGATGGCTCGCAAATAAATAAATCATTAAGTTCTTTTTTCTTATCAACGAAACAAATAGAAAATAATAAAAATGTGCTATTATCATTTGTTATAAACTTAACATTTTAAAAAATGATAAAGTTAAGTTTATACAAGCAAACACCATATATTATGAATATAACATTTTGTGACACATCGATGCGTCGCAAATAATTAAAAACTTGAATTTAATTTTCATTTTTGAAGGAGAACTGGATATTAAAATTATTCTATTGACATTTGTTATGAACATAAAATATTAAATATTAAAAAGTTGACGTTATACAAGCAAATGTCAATTAATATAAAAAAGATTTTGCGATGGACTTGTGCGTCGCAATTAGTAAAAGGTTTAAAAAAAATTAGTTCCACTGGATGAGCAATTACAGTGTTTTCTATTATCATTTACTATGAAATCTACAAATTTAAAACCAAATATTCTACTTTATACACACACGCACACACAAATAATATAATATATATATATATATATAAAAGATTTTGCATTGATATAATGCATCGCAAATAGCTACATCTTTAATTTCTTTCTATTTCTAGAACAACCATATAGTAAAAATATTCAATTATCATTTTTTATGAAATTAAAAATTTAAAATATCATAAAGTCAATTTTATAGAACCACACACCAAAATTTTAAAATACAAAGATTTTTGTAATGGACAAATGCATTACAAATAAATAAATCTTTAAGTTCTTTTCTGTTTTCTCTTAAACAACCACTACATAATAAAATTTTCTATTAACATTAATTATAAAATCAAAATCTTAAATGATCATACAGTTAAGTTTATACAAGAAAACACCATATAAAATTTTGAGACGGATCGATGCGTAACAACTAATTAAAATTTTCAATTTAATTTTCATTTCTGAAGGGGAACAATTAGATATTAAAATTATTCTATTACCATTTCTTATAAAATTGAAAATATTAAATATTATAAAGTCGAGGCTATATAAGCAAACATTTTAATAATATAAAAACATGAATTTGCCATGGAATTATGTTGCAAGTAAATAAAAGTTTAAAAAACATTAGTTTCATTGAATGAGCAATAAGAATGTATTCTATTAGCATTTACTATGGAGTCCATAATTTTAAAACTAAATATTCAAGATTATTCACACACACACAAAAATAATTAAAAAAAACTTTTGTGATGGTATGATGCGCGCAAATTTCTAAATCTTTACTTCTCTCTCTATTTCAAGCGAATGGACCACTAGATAATAAAATTATTCAAGCACCAATTATTATAAATTCACCTTTTTAAATGACATAAAGTCAATTTTATAGGTTCACACACCAATGATACTTATAAAATAATTGATTTTGCGACGGACGAATGTGTTACAAATAAATAAATCATTAAGTTCTTATTTATTATTAGCAAAACAACTGGCAAATAATAAAGCTTGCTATTATCATTTGTTATAAATTTAAAATTGTAAAAAATCATAAACTTAAGTTTATACAAGTAAACACCATATTTTGTAAATATAACATTTTGTGACGGAGCAATACCTTGCAAATAAGTAAAAACTTAAATTTAATTTTAATTTCAAGTGGACAACAACTAGAGATCAAAAATATTCAACTACCATTTGTCATGAACACTAAAATATTAAATATTATAAATTGAAGATTATATAAGCGACCATCAAATAATATAAAAAGAAGATTTTGCGAGGGAGTTGTGTGTCGCAAGTAAATAGAAGTTTAAAAGAAATTAATTCCAGTGAGTAAACAAGTAGGATGTTTGCCATTAACATCTACTATGGAATCCATAATTTTAAAACCAAATAGTCAAGATTATACACATAGACACATACACAAATAATAATAAAAATAAGTTTTTACGATGATGTGATGAGTCACAAATAGCTACATCAATAATTTTATTTATATTTCTGGTGAAGGAACAACCCAATAATAAAAATATTCAATTATCATTTGTTATAAATTGTACAATTTTAAATATCATAAAGTCAAGTTTATAGAAGCACACACCAAATAATATTTAAAAAATAAGGATTCTTGTGATGGAGGGATACATCACAAATAAATAAATGATTAAGTTCTTTTTTATTATCGTCAAAACAACTACTGCATAATAAAAAATTTCTGTAATCATTTGTTATAAATTCAAAATCTTAAAGGATCATATAGTTAAGTTTATACAAGCAAACACCATTAAATATAACATTTTGTGACGCATCGATGTGTCCCAAATAAATAAAACTTTAAATTAAATTTTCATTTAGGAAGGAGAACAATTACATATAAAAATATTATATTTCCATTTATTATCAACATGAAAATATTTAATTTGACGTTATATAAGCACTCATTTTAATAATATAAAAAAAATTAGGATTTTGCGACAAACTTGTGCGTCGCATGTAAATAGAAGTTTTAAAAAAACATTAATTCCACTTAATGAACAATTAAAATATATTCTATTACCATTTACTATAGACACTATAATTTTAAAAATAAATGTTCAAGATTATTCACACACACACACAAACACAAAAATAATATATATATATATATATATATATATAATTTTGCTACGGCGTGATGTGTCGCAAATAGTTACATCTTTAATTTTCTTTCTACTTTTGGTGAACGAACAACTAGATAATAAAAATATTCAATTATCATTTGTTAAGAAATTCACAATTTAAAATATTATAAAGTCAATTTTATAAAATCACACACCAAATAATATTTAAAAAATAAGATTTTTGCGACGGAGGGATTAATCGCAAATAAATAAATCATGAAGTTCTTTTCTATTATCATTGAAACAAATGCTAGATGATAAAAAAAAATTCTATTATCAATTTTTATAAAATTAAAATTTTAAAAAATCAAACAGTTGAGTTTATTCAAGCAAAATTCAAATAATATAAATACAACATTCTTGCGACAAATCGATTCATCGCAAATAAATAAATACTTAAGTTTATTTTAAATTTTTGGTGAAAAAGAAATAGATAGTAAAAATATTGTATTACCATTTGTCATGAACATAAAAATGTTACGTATTATAAAGTCGAGGTTATAGAAGCAAACATAAAATAATATAAGAAGAAGATTATGTGACACGTAAGTAAATAATGGTTTCAAATAATTTATTTCCACATAATGAGAATTTATTATTGAGTTCATAATTTTAAAGCCAAAAAGTCAAGATTATACAAACACACTCAAATAATACAACGAAAAAAAACTTTTACGATGGTATGATGCGTCGCAAATATCTACATCTTTAATTCTTTATCTATTTCTAGCAAATGAACCACTAGATAGTAAAAATATTCAATTACCATTGGTTATGAAATTCACATTAAAGTCAAGTATATACGTGCACACACCACATATTATTTATAAACTAATAATTTTGCGACGGATAGTTGCGTCGCAAGTAAATAAATCATTAAGTTCTTCTTTATTATCAGCAAAACAACTAGAAAATAATAAAAATGTTCTATTATCATTTGTTAAACTTAACATTTTAAAAAATGATAAAGTTAAGTTTATACAAGAAAACACCATATATTATAAATATAACATTTTCTGATAAATCGATGCGTCGCAAATAATTAAAAACTTAAATTTAAATTTCATTTCCGTTGGAGAACTAGATATTAAAATTATTTTATTACCATTTGTAAGGAACATGAAATATTAAATATTAAAAAGTTGATGTTATATAACCAAACATCAACTAATATAAAGAGAAAATTTTGTTGTCGCAATTACTAAAAGTTTCAAAAAAAATTAATTCCACTTAATGAACAATTACAATGTTTTATATTAGCATTTACTATGAAATCCATAATTTTAAAGCCAAATATTCAACGTTATACACACGCGCATATATATATATATATATATATATATATATATATATATATATATATATATAGATATATATATATATATATAAGTTTTGCGTCAACTTGATGCATCATAAATAGCTACACCTTTAATTTTCTTTCTATTTCTGGAAAAACCAAATGATAAAAAATATTCAATTACCATTTTTTTTATGAAATTCACAATTTAAAATATCATAAAGTCAATTTTCTGGAACCACACACCAAATTATTTAAAAAACTAAATATTTTTCCAATGGAGGGATGCATCGCAAATAAATAAATCATTAAGTTGTTTTTTATTTTCTGCGAAACAACCACTAGATAATAAAAAATTTCTATTATCATTTATTATAAAATCAAAATCCTAAAAGATAATACAGTTAAGTTTATACAAGAAAACACCATATAATATTTTGCAACGGATCGATACGTCGCAAATAATTAAAATTTTAAATTTCATTTTCATTTCTCAAGGGGAACAACTAGATATTAAAAATATTCTATTACCATTCCTTATGAACTTCAAAATATTAAATATTATAAAGTTGAGGCTATATAAGTAAACATTTTAATAATATAAAAAGAAGATTTTGCCATGGAGCTGTGTGTCGTGTGTAAATAAAAGTTTAAAAAACATTAATTCCACTGAATGAGCAATTAGAATGTATTATATTAGCATTTACTATGGACTCCATAATTTTAAAACTAAATATTCAAGATTATTCACACACACAAATAATTTTTAAAAAAAATTGTGATGGTATGATGCGTCGCAAATATCTACATGTTTAATTCTTTCTCTCTTTCTAGCGGATGGACCACTTGATAATATTATTATTCAATTACCATTTATTGTGAAATTCACCTTTTTAAATGACATAAAGTCAAGTTTAAAGGTGCACACACCAATGATATTTATAAAATAACGATTTTACGATGAAAGGATGTGTTCCAAATAAATAAATCATTAAGTTTTTTTTATTATTAGCAAAACAACATGAAAATAATAAAAATGTGCTATTATCATTTCTTATAAACTTAACATTTTAAGAAATCATAAAGTTATGTTTATATAAGGAAACACCATATATTGTAAATATAACATTTAGGAACGGAATGATGCATCACAAATAAGTAAAAACTTAAATTTAATTTTAATTTCCGATGGAGAACAACTAGAGATTAATAATATTCAACTATCATTTGTCATGAACATTATGTTTTTGCGCCAATGTGATGTGTCGCAAATAACTACATCAGTAATTTTTATCTTTATATTTCTGATGAAGGAACAACTCGATAATAAAAATATTCAAATATCATTTGTTATAAAATGTACAATTTTAAATTTAGTAAAGTCAAGTTCATAGAAGCACACACCAAATAATATTTAAAAAATTAAGATTCTTGCGATGGAGTGATACATCGCAAATAAATACGTCATTAAGTTCATTTTTATTATCAACGAATTAACCACCAAATAATAAAAATATTCAATTATCATTTGTAATGAAATTCACAATTTTCAATATCAAAAAGTCGAGTTTATATAAGCACACACCAAATATTATTTAAAAAAGAAAGATTTTGCAACAACTCGATGCATCAAAAATAAACAAATCATTAAGTTCTTTTTTATTATCGACCAAAAAACAATTAGATAATAAAATTATTCTATTATCATTTTTTATAAAAAAAAAATTTAAGAAATCATAAAGTTAAGTTTATACGAGCAAGCATCAAATAATATATATAACATTTCGCGACAAATTAATGCATCGTAAATAAATAAATACTTACATTTATTTTTAATTTCCAGTAAAGAAAGAATAGATAATAAAATAGTATATTATCATTTGACATGAACATGATAATATTAAATATTATAAAGTCTTGGTTATAGAAACAATGATCAAATAATATATAGAGAAGATTTTGGCAAATGGCCGACTAGATAATAAAAATATTCAATTCTCATTTGTTATGAAATTCACAATTTTAAATATAATAATTTTAAGTTTATACAACCACACAACAAATAATATTTAAAAATAAAGATCTTGCAATGGATGGATGTGTCACAAATAAATAAGGCATTAATTTATTTTTTATTATCAATGAAATAACTACTAGATAATAAAAATATTTGATTATCATTCATTACAAAATTAGCAATTTTAAAATCATAAAGTTAAGTTTATAAAATCAAACACCACATAATTTAAAATTAAGATTTTGTGATTGATTGTTGTGTCGCAAATAAAGAAATCTTTAAGCTCTTTATTATTATCGGGGAAATAACTACTAAGTAAAAAAAAAATCTATTATCATTTGTTAAAAAATTAATATTCTAACAAATCATAAATTTGAGTTTATACATGCAAACAACAAATAATATAATATAACATTTTGTCATTTATTTTTAATGCATCACGAATAAATAAATACTTAAATTTATTTTTAATTTTCGATGAAGAACACTAGATAGTAAAAACTAGTCTATTATCATTTTTCAAGAACATGAAAATATTAAATATTTTAAAGTCGAGGTTATAGAAGCAAACATAAAATAATATAAAAAAGATGATTTTGCGACAGAGTTGTGCATCACAAGTAAATAAAGGTTTAAAAAATTTATTTCCTCCGAATGAACAAGTTGAAGGTTTTCTATTAACATTTATGATGGAGTTTTTAATTTTAAAACCAAATAGTCAAAATTATACAAACACACAAATAATAATACAAAATCAAATTTTATGACCGTGTGATGAGTCAAAAATAATTACTCTTAGTTCTTTTTCTATTTCTCGTGAAGGCACAATTAGTAATAAAAATAATCACTTATCATTTGCTATAAAATTCAGAATTTTAAATATCATAAAGTCAAGTTTATAGAAGCACATATCAAATAATTAAAAAATAAAGTTTTCAAATGTGACGGATGGATGCGTCGCAAATGAATATATAATTAATTTCTTTTTATTATAGATGAAAGGACTTCTGGATAATAAAAATATTTCACTATTATTTGCTATAAAATTAACAATTTTAAAAATCACAAAGTCAAGTTTATACAAACAAACACCATATGATATAAAAATAGGATTTTACGGTGCATCATAATAAATAAAATCTTTAATTCCTTATTATTATCGGCGAAACAACTACTAAATTACAAAAATATTTTATTATCATTTGTTATAAAGTTACCATTTTAAAAAATCATTAAATTAAGTTTATACTAGCAAACACCAAATTAATAATTTCTTTTTTATTATCAGTGAAAGAACTACTAGGTAATAAAAGTTTTTGATTATCATTTATTATAAAATTAACAATTTAAATATTAGGTGAATAAGGCCTTAGAGCTAGTACCGTGAAGTAGGCAAGGCCTAATCATGTAAAAAATCTCTAGTGTTATGTGTAATTATGCTTACATTTTTTATATGGTGCTTTATTTAGCGAGTGAACTTTGACCGCAATAGAGTCGCTTACACCTCTACCTTCCTAAACCAAAAATTGGTATTAGAGCAGTTAAGAGGATATTTCAAGGGGATCAGTTAGCTTATAACACATCTTACATGGATGTACTACAAGAAGGTAATGTAATTCACATACTTCCACTCTTTAAAGGTGATCACTTCGATTATTGAAAAAGTATAATCAAAGCCTTCATGATAAAACAAGACCCTGACATGTTTACATGCGTCACAGATAGAGTGAAGATGCCAAAGAATACTTATAACTCAGACAAACCAAGAAAAGACTAAACTGAAGAAGTCAGACCAGTTGGTTTGGAGTACAAAACTTACAACATTTTATGTACCATTGGAGGAATTGAGTACGTGAATATGAAACTTCATGGAAATCTGGATAGCTCTCACGACAGCATATGAAGGAACAAGTGAAGTAAAAGAAAGCAAAATTTCAAGTTTGACAAGGGAATATGAATCCTTCACCGTGAAGCCATAAAAATCAATCTCAAATGCTTATGAATAATTTATCATCATTGTTAACTATCACAAGTCATATGACATGAGGACAAGGTTCAAAAGCTACTAAGGTCACTACTTGTTAGGATGTCTACAGATGCATGAGATGAAGCTGAATGATACGAAAAACTCAAAGAAAAAAAAAACCATTCATTCAAAGCAGAACATGACCGTGACTCTAACTCAGAAGCAACGTCAATTTGAAGAAGAAATGGCATTGCTCTCAAGGAGATTCAATAAGTTTTTTAAAAAGAAAATATTCTTAGGAAGAAGGAATACCTACGAGAAAGGATACTACAATATAAACAAAAAAAAAAAAAAAAAAAGGAACCCTTGTGCTATGAATGTGGTAAACCAAGACACTACAAGAGTGACTGTCGAAATCTCAACAAGAAGAATAAAGACACAAAAGAAGATTTATCCAAACAAGTACAAAGGAAAGAAAATAATGAAGGCAACTTAGAGTGATTATGTCGACAGAATCATAAAATGAAGAGAAAACCCTAATGTGCTTGATGGCAAAATTTGTAGAACCAGACATGAGTGAATCAGACAATGAAAGCACTTAACAGGAGGTACATCTCTCTCATATTTTAAATTTGTCTAAAGAGGATTTGATATGTATTGTCAAGAAACAGTTAAATGAAATCTCTAAGCTCAAAAATGATATTCAAAAGTTTTCTATAGGGAGAAAAGGCTTGGTGATATCTTAAACGGAAGTATGCTCAATCTAATACTAGGGAATTGGGTCACTACCCTAATAAACAGAGTCAAGTTCTTGTTATGGGTCCAGCCCAATAGAGGCCTAATTTATGTTATATGGGTTATAACATTATATTAGGGATATAGAAACAAAAAGAGAGAGAGCAGATTAGCGGCAGTGAGAAAAACAAAAAGAGAGAGGGCAGCAGTTTTAAAAGAAAACAAAAACAGATCAGCTGGGTTCAATCGATTTGATCAAGGAGCAAACGTGGTCTGATTTGGCTGAAATTTGGACTGCTTATTGGGGACTTTCAGAGCTTTATTCTGGAAGGTTGGATCGTTTATTTGAACTTCAGATTGGGAGTTATTGTTGTTTGAATACTGCTGTGCAGATTTTGTTTTGTTCTTGGGTGACTTCCTTCACTTTGTTTCTATATATCGTTAGTCTCTTACGGATGAACTTGTTGGTGGATTGTGAAGCTTTGTAAGACTGATTTGGGTTTCTTTTGCCCTCAATTTTATCATAATAAGAGAACAAGAAATGGTGGACTCCTCACAAATCCTGTGGTTTTTACTCTTCACACCAAAGGGGTTTTCCAAGTATAAATCTTTTGTGTCTTTAGCGTTCTTATTGTTGTTGATTTAATTTTCTGCATTAGTTTGTAGTTTCATTGGTGAATTGTGTTGAATTATCTGGTTGCATGATTGTCTTGGAGTTAATTCTTTGTGGGTGTTGGATATACTTCTCGGGTCCTACAGTTCTTTCATTATATCTTTATATATTGCCCTGACAATCAGTACCATATTGTAGCTCAATTTCTCCATCCTAGTAAACAAAAGATTAAGCTTTTAAAGAAAGTTGATAAAGTTGAGCATAACAGTATGAACTAGTGGAAGAGGTTGCCTAATCTGGATAAAATGAGAGAAAATATATGAAGAGAAAGTTACCGATTTGAGCATTGAGTTACTACTCAATTAGAGCCCGACTCTAGTACAGAAAGTTAAAAACCCGAATCGATAGAGTTAATACTAACCTTTGAGGATAGTCAAAAGGTTAATCTGATTGACAAGGATCATAAAATTGCAAGGTTGAACGTAGAAAGCAAATAAATAGGAAGCTTAAGAAAAAATGGAAGCCAGAAAATGTTTGTTTTGCAACACTTATGGTCGTATCACCAAGGAATACAAGCATGATCAATTCTTATAACAAGAAATCCCTCAAGTCTAAAACAGTGTAGGTACGTATTGTTACATACAATGTTAATCCCACAAGACCCACCTTAGTTGGGTACTATCTCCAAAACTCAAATTGTTTTGTAGGTCTGCGATGAAGTCAAACCGACGCAAATGTGGTACATCGATAGTGGCTACTCCCTGCATATGACTAGAGACAAGTGTCTTTTAAAAGAGATGGAGCTAAAGAACAGTGATACATTTCTTTTGGAACAATTAAAAGGGAAATGGTGGTAAGAACTGGTGTTATCGGGAATGAACAGTTGACTAAATAGGGAATAAAGTTAAGAATAGGGATAATGGGAATGGAGGAGTCTGCAAAGGCCGCAAGTAAAGAGTCAGTTTTGCTCTTGTTGTTCTTTGTTAGCTGATGTAGTTCATGAGTTTAGGAATGGTTTAAGTTATCGGGGCTGTCTCAAATTATATGTAGGTTAGATAAGGGCTGTCTCGAATAGTATTGGGTAGATGCAATTAAAAGTATGCTCAAGTCCATCAGTGTGTTTTTTCAACTCCATATCCATCCCAATCTAATTAAAGAAGAGCTCAGCTACTGAAAAAGGCCTGCTGCAGTGTTCCCGCTTTTGCTCAATCTACAGAAGAGTTGTTATGTCCTGCTTCTGTGTGATTTTATGTTTGGCTTGTTTCAATATTCCATCCTTATAATACCTTTAATTATTATTAATGAAAATTTCCTTTTTGGTATAAAAAAAAAAAAGATTATTGACGAAATACTTACAACAACTAAATAACTTTTTGAAAAATGAGTAGGCGATTCAGGACACTAACATGTCTTATATGTCGCTACATCTCTCCTCTATAATAATGAATTTTATGGTGTTTAAAGAATTGTAACTCTATAGAAGTTAGCAACTCTAGCTCTATAACAGTTTTGTAAATAAAGGGTACGATGCAATATATCAATATACCAATATATATATATATATATATATAACTATTATTTCAGAACTCATGTTTCATTAAAAAAAATTATATTATGCAATATTATATTTAGATATTAATTTTAAGATTCAATTGTTATTTGTTTTTAATTTTGGTTTGATATTTGATATTTTGAAAGGCTTTATAATTGATTTCTAATTCTTCTTTGTGATTAAAAGTATATATATCATTTTTTTTAAAAATAATTAGCATTGCCCGTATTGGGCACGGGCTTTCTGGTTAGTTTGTTTTTAATTTCTTAAACTTTCTTTTTTAAATTAATGATGACCGAAAATTATCATACAATATTTCTAAAACCCAAAACCTTAATTAATAGAGATAAATTATTTTTTAGCATTCGTATTTAGAAGTTTTATGGAGTAATTTTTAAATGTTATATTAAGTATTTATATAATTGAACTTTTAATAGTTAATATCTATTTATATTTTTATTTTTTTGGATATTAAAGTAACTAAAAATTTCAATAATGTGTGTCAAGTCATTAGTAAGAAAAAGAAAAAATCTTGCAAAATTCCAGAGTGACTTTCATATAATTTATCTTTTTTAAACTAAAGTCACGTCAGGTTGAAGTTAACAAAAAAAAAGGTGCAATATTAGCAAAATTAAAGGTGTAATTTAATTTTTTTCGCAAATTTAGTACCCAAAAAAAAAGGTTGAAGTTAACAGACTTTATTAAATCTTGAGGGAATGGTGCAATAAAAATTTTGATGGTTCAATTGATGCTTTCTAAGTTTAATGACCTAAAACGGAAAAGTGGTCAATTTCAGTGAGCAAAACATTATATTTTTTAAAACTACAAAAGAGAAATATAAACAATTTCATTCCAAATATTTTTTTTGTTAAATTTTATGATAGAAAAAAAATGAAAAGAGGACATTTGTTACAATATTCATCCAAAATTTTCTTTTTAAAAGTGAAAAGTTTAGGAATTTAAATTATGCCTTATAACATTTCAATTAATTCCAATATTATCTCCATAATATATATTAAATTTTATTTACTAACTAATTTTTTTTTTCAGTTCAGAAGCACTTGAAAAGAAATTTATTATACTCTACCTTTCATTTCTCTCTTCAATTAAAAAAATTTCTCTTTTCTTTTCAACTTCATAAATATTCCATATATAATACGGTTAAATTAGAACCAGGTTTATTTCTTTTCTTTTCCTTTTTCTTTTTTTCTTGTTTCAAAAATAAATTGCAATTGGGTAACCCGCATTTGCACCGAAAATACAATTGGACCTTAATATCTGGGATTTTAAGTTTCGGCCCAAATTCACCGTTATATAAGAACCCTTGTTAAGCCTCCAGGGTTTCATTTCTCACATACAAACACTACACAGAGAAAAAGCACTCTCTCGTTGCTAAAGCAGACGCTCACTCTACGACTACTACAATGGCCAGCAACGAACCAGAGCACAGAGAAGAGGAGGAAACCGTCGCCGGAGAAGACGAAGATACCGGAGCACAGGTCGCTCCGATCGTCCGCCTTGAAGAGGTCGCCGTTACTACTGGTGAAGAAGATGAAGACGCCATCCTTGATCTGTAATTTTCTCTCCTTTGTTATCGTATCTTGTTCGATCTATTCGATTAAATATATATATATTCAGGATTGTTGATTTGTTGATTTTATCTGCAGTAAATCGAAGCTTTATAGATTCGATAAAGATGGAAATCAGTGGAAGGAGAGAGGCGCTGGTACTGTGAAGTTTTTGAAGCATAAAAAAACTGAAAAAGTTCGTCTCGTTATGCGTCAATCCAAAACTCTCAAGATCTGCGCAAATCATCTCGGTCTGTTTGCTAAATTTGCCTATATATCGTTCTTAATTTTGTAGTTGCGGAAATCAGATTAATGTTTTTATTTGAAATTTATGTTTTGAGGAATTTTTTTGCGCAGTGCTTCCAACCATGACGGTTCAGGAGCATGCTGGGAATGAGAAGTCTTGTGTTTGGCATGCCACTGATTTTGCTGATGGTGAACTCAAGGATGAACTTTTCTGCATCAGATTTGGAACAATTGAGAGTAAGTTTACTCTAATCTATGTATCTATTTTTCCTAGTATTGATTGAGTTATATGTGTATTTGTGAACTTGAAATTCTTGACTTGTAATATTTCTATCTATGACTATAATTTACTTGCATGTTACTCTGTAAGGCAACCAATGAAGAAAAGAATCTGAAGCAACATGTGAAAAATATATGTTCCGACTCATTATACTGAAACTAAGAAATCTTATGATACTGAATTGAAGACATAAATCTTGTTTATTACCATGTAACTGAAAATATTAATTTATTTTTCAAGTAGTCCTGCTAATATCTAAATATATCACTTCACTAAGTTATGTGAGGGGCTAATATATGTTGGAGAAGATCAAAGATGAGAAAGAATGTATACGGATTTGCCTACCCTGGCCCCTTATATGAATATATTTGTAATCTTGTTCTGATTGCAACAGATGCTCATTGTATATGTTTAACAGTTTATCTTCAGAAGAGGAAAGTAAAATTGGGAAATGATGATCATTGTTATTAAAATTATTTTCTTCCATCTTATTTTGATATATTACAAATCATTCTATTTATGGGAACGCTTTCTGCTTGAGGTGGTACATGTTTGCATGGATATCATTATCACCATGTTTTTATTTGGTTAGAAAAAAATTTGTAGGGAAAATATAGGTTTGGACGTCTGATGGCATTCCATTCAAGCTGATAAAGTGTTGTAGCTATCAAAAAAAGATGGAAAGTCAAGTAAATATGGGGAGAAAATAGAAGGGAGGCAAAGCAGAAATAGATAAATCTTAATATAAAGAAAACTACAGTAATAAACAATAAAGTATTCCACCATTTTCCTCAAATTATTCCTCTCTGATGTAGGAAATATGTGAAATAGAGCAATTAGTTTTGAAACCAAAGAGATGTTGAAAACTATATCAAAACTTACAATCTAAACGCTCCATAGTAGGGTTGTGCTAGAGCAACTCCATGTAACAAACTCTGGAGAGAAAAGGAACCTTTACAATTCAATGAGATGTTCCCAAATTTGAATAATTTAAGGCTGGTCTAAGCAATTTAAAACCGTTGGCTTTTATATACCAAAGTGACTTCAAGATAACTATGAAATAACTACCAAATACTAAAACTAATTTTCTCTCAGGTAATCAGAAATTGAAATAATTTAAAATACTGACCCTATCATTCTCCCACCTGAAGAATATATATCGACTGGCAAAAACAAATCCACATATCACGCTAAGAAGGCAGCATCAAGCCCAAATCTGATTTGGTCCTTTTGGAAAGATGATGGTAAGTCTGTCTGATGTTGATTAATGAGAGAATTATGGAGATTGATCTTCACTTTCCTAGTTCATAGTGGGTTTTCAAGCAAGGGCCCACAACACATTTCTTCTCTTCTTCTCTTCTTCTCTTCTTCTCCTTCCCTTTTCTGGTATGCTTCTGGTTTTGTTTCCTTGATCTTCTTTTGTTCTGGTCCTTTTCCCTTTTGGCATGGTGGTTGTATCACTGAGATTGATGGTCTGATGATTTATGGATGTGATATGAATCACTGATGACTATTGTTGAATCTGTGGTTTTTAGTAATAATTTTTTTGGTGGTTAACGATGGGTGATTATCCAAGATGGCATTTACGGGAGGATGCAGTGGCTGATCCGATATAATGGTATGAAACTCCGTAATGGGCTTGAGTTGGCTAAATTTGCATCTAATGGTGTCAAGTCAGAGAAGATGAACAATGGTTGCCAACATATTTTTTCCAAGTGTACTTGTAAGACAAGATGTGAAATTGAACAATTGATTCTGAAACTGAGGAGAAACTGAAAACGAATAATCTGCACCTCCTTCATAGGGATTATTAAGGTTCTGCAAAAGTAACTGTAGGGGGGGGAACCTTAGTGATTTAAAGTGAACAAGACAAATTTAAATAATCAAGGTTGATCCCGACAATCTGAAATTGTTGGCTTTAATAGACCTAGGACCAAAGTAACTTCTGAAAGAGGACCAAAAACTCTCAGAATCTTGAGATAACACTCGTTCAGAATAACTAAACTAATAATTGCTCCTAATAAAAACTAATTTTCTTCAGGAATTTTTTTTTCCAAGTCTTCATCTTGAGTGTTGACATGTACCTAGTACTCCCAACATTTTTTTCTTCTACCTTATTATCTGCATTATATTGTTAATTTAGTAAGTGTCCACTTAATGAACATCTCAGCAATAAGATGTGTTATTTAGATGAACATCTCAATATAAGCAACAAAGAATGTGAGAGTAACCTGCTGAAATTCCAACTGGCCCAGTTCCCTAATTTGTTCCCAAATATAATATGCCTATGTGGATGGTAAAGGTGGTGTTTGTAAATTTTTGTCTTGCCCGTTTCGGTGGATTCAGTTGGATCATTGAACGTTTGTACTTGTAAATGTGTTTAATAGAATGTTTTGCTTTACAATGAGTGCCGAGTTTTACAAAAAGATATTGCAAATTTTTTATAAATTCGATGTTTAGTAATTGCTGATTGCCTTAAATAAGGTGTCAATTGTTTACACTAGACATCGTTGGTTTACTGTTGCTTGTATGTTCAAGATTATGTTGTAGTCGTCTCATGCAAATATGGATTATCTTGAGCTTCACAGTTCTATGAGGTATGGGTTCATTTCTTATTTGAGATTGATGTGTTTGTCAGATTGCAAAACCTTCATGGAAACGTTCCAAGAGGTTGCTGAATCCCAAGTGAAGAAAGAGGAAAATGAGGGAACTGTTGCTGCTACTGAGCTGCTTGACAAGTTGAGCGTAGAAGATAAGAAGTATGAAAAGAAAGCAGAGGATGAGGCTCCTGCTGCAGCAGCTACTAAGGAGAAAGATACTGACAAAGAGACTGAAAAGGCAGTGGAGTCAAAGAAGGATGAGAAACCCGATTCATCATCTTAAAGTGAGTGTCTACTATAAAAACTGTTGCCTTTTCATTTTGATGAGGTTAATAGTTATGCCTCAATAGCTATCCATCCACCTCTTGCATGTAATTTTTTATGGGTTGGAATTTATGGGTAGGAATGGTGTGGATGCGTTGGTCTATCTTTGAAGTCTGTCTCATTTAGTCTAAACCGAGGGTCCGGTCCTGCATTCATTCATGTCAAGCGTCTGTTATTTCGGAGTCTGGTCTTGTGTCCCATTATAAGTTACCTGTCAAGCTATGATACTTCGAGGGTGCCATTTACAAAAAACTTAGTCCTACAGAGTTTTTGTTGGGATATATAAATTATGAAGTGTGATGTTTGGGATTTTTCTTGCTTATTATTGGCAAAAATTATCAATGTCGTAGGTATTTTACCTGTGTTTTAGAAGTTTTAAATTTCATCTCTCCTACCTTGGCACATCATTATATAGTTCGATTAGATATATTCGAGGGCCCTTGCTAAATTCATCTCCAGCTATCCTGTTCTATCAGAACTTCTGGTACAGAGCATGTTTGTGATTGCTGGCTGCGAGGTTTTTCCTGGTTAGGCGAAGGTTTGTGGATTTACGGAACTCTTTCTTTGTAGCTATATCACAAAAGTTGGAATTTTGCCGTGGTCTCATTACGTAATGGGATAGACGATTGATATTGCCGAATAAGTACAACATTAGAAAGATTAAATTTTTAATTATGAGTGATTAGAATAGCGGAACACAACTGTATGTATCATACAGTAGCTTTAGGTACAGACTTTTGCTTATTCCCGAAATAACTGAAGCATCTCGATGCTTACAACTCTCAGACCGATGGAGTAATATAATCACATGAAAGTGACGAATTGATGATCTGCAGTTACTTATCCCTGATGCCAGCTCGGTCTGTTTGACCCTTTATGGATTTGAAATCTCTTATCCCATTTTCTCTCTCGTACCCTTGGGGGTTATCATGGCCTCTTCAGTATTCTAGAAAAAATTCAAAACATGATAGAGGATTTGAATTGTCCTTGGCTCCACATCTCCTCTCACCACCTATTTCCAAACCTGTAAATTCCATTGCACCATTGCCTCTGCCGCCCACCCCTGTCAGGACACCTTTCTGTCCCTCTCCCCGAGTTGCCGTCTCCTTCCACCCCCACCCCCCTCCCCCCTCCCGGTGAAACAGCCGAGCCCCTTCATCGCGATCAGCACGACTGCGCCATCTTTCCTCGTGTTGGTTCTACCTTTCCAATACTCCTTGTTAATTCTTTCAAATGGAATCAACTTGTGCCATTTGGGCACATGCACCTAATTTATTTTAAGCACCGGTATCTAGTCTCTTAATCATACCCGGAGCTCAACTTGAAACAATCCGCTCAATTGTACAAACAATATTAAATTGAAATGAATGAAGAAATACAAAATTCATATGGATGTTTGCAAAACTTTTGTTATTCCCAGAATTTTTTCTAGGCAACTTGTTATAGTAGTTTTACTTTATCCAGTGCCGATCTAACAACATTAATGGTAGATATCAAATGTTCAAATAAACAAGTGCTCCCCAAGGCAACAAGTGTTCAGTTTTATACTTGAGACACTACCTCCATTCCCAAAAAAATAAAAATAATAAGAATAAAATTTATTCCAAAAAAAATAATATTTGCATAATTTTTTTATTATAATGCTATATTTTTTATAATTTGTCATTATAAACTTTTAAACTTATTTTTAATTAAAAATTCATAACAAATTTCATAAGAAAAATTTATTGTTTACATATTAAATTCTCAATCAAATATGTAAAATTAAATTGTACCATCAACCGATAGAGTATTGTTTTCGTAATTGCAACTACTGTAACATGAACGCAAATTAAATTGTACTATTGTACCGTATGGTCTGTAATTTAGTAGTTTAGCAATCGGTACCCCTGGCCTTGGGCACGTCAAAATACATATAACCGAACAATTCCACAGATGTCACTATTAGTCAAACGTAGCCTTAATAATTTATCTCATGTTTTTGTGTATTAACTGATCAAAATAAAAATAGTCACTCCACTCTCTATTCACATTTCTATGTAATAAATTGTCCTCCATTTCGACCTGATTTGTTCCATAACAAAAATAAAAAAAAATAAAAAATAAAAAAACAGTAGTTGCTTCTCTAAAGCTTGCGACATGTTTCTTCAACGTTTAGTGTGTTCCATTTGATGTCGTATTTTCCTTTGATAGAGCTAGTGTTATTAGGAATGATGGGGCGTTAAGGGCAGTAACTAAATATCCTTCACTCCAACTCTCCAAGTATGACATAGCGGAATTGATTTAATTGGATTTAACACTTCAATCACACATGATAGATAACTTTGAACAAATCAAGAAATTTGATTTACCAAAACGAAGTTGTATTGAAAATTGTTGTGAAAGATAACAAGAGATGAATACTTTTAATAATGAAGTATTTAAAAGTATTTATAGGCGAAAACAATTCTAATTCTCAAGGAAAAATAAAATAATTAAAAACATGCAGAAAAATAAACTAGCGCCGTATAACCACATGGTCTCAGGCAGAGTCATGTCTCTGCCCGTATCAAATAATAAACACAAATTGCAAATTTGGGGAATCTTTATGTTGCACTTTCCCTACCCTATTTCTGCTCTAGCTTCCCTCGCTTCTTATTCTTTGTCATACACTTGAATGCCTTTTAATTATTGTTAGAAGAAACTAGAATTAAGTAAAAGTCACCTTTATTACCCAATTTTTTGATATGACATAAAAACTTCCTGATGTTCATTTTTTCATCAAAAACCAAACCAGTAACAAAATATCTAAGTTAGAAATACCCAATGTGAAATCCAAGTGAACTTGTCCAAAGTGGAGGGACCTCCCAATCCAAATACTAGAGAAAATGAAAAATCAAATTGAGAGCAAGACTGGATAGTCAATTTAATTTTGTTGACTATATTCAGATCTGTAGGCCTCTCTAAACATGAAATTTCATATGATATGACCTTCACATAGAAAATTTAAACTAGACAAAAAGCTTCCCCTTTGCTTAGGGTATATGCCATATTAATGGAAGCACTATTTTTATTTTTATTTTTTGTCGTTTGGCATTCTCGAAACTACTTCATATCCATAAAACACAACTTAAATGAGAAGTACAAATTTGGTGCTTTAAAATCTCTATTGGATTAATAAATTTGAGTCTCTCATAAATGTATCGATCTGTCTCAAAATCATTATAATTTATTTTGTAAGATATGTTCTTATAATTGTAGTGTCAAAAAGATTTTCTAAATTTTTTGAAGTACCTTTAGCTAAAGTTAACATTATAAATACTTCATCCCATGGCACCACACCACTGGAATTGCGAAGTACTCCTATATTCTAAAATTATATTCTAAAATTAAAAATATGTTCAAACAATGGTATGTAAATTTTAAAATACAAATTATGTTATGATCAAAGATTTTTATTATAAATTATAAAATTATAATAATTGAATCAATTAGTACAATTAAATTGTTATTAATTTTAAAGTTTAATATATCGTCGTTTGACTTAAAAAATCAAAATGTATTTGAAGATTTTAATTTTAGAACAAAGATAGGAGAATTTAGAGATTACATAAATTCAACTTATGTTTGCCAACTGGTTTCTCAGTCCATTATCCAAGCATCAATTGCCTCACTGTCAGGCAAATGAATGAACTTAAATAAAATATGAACAATCAAACAATATAAAAGATGGTACATGGCCCCTCTAAAGGGAGCTGAAAATAAGTAGGCTCCCCCTCCTCCTAGTCTCCCTCCATGACAGTGCTAGCTACTGCTATAAATTAAAGCACTTTTATTGGTGAAGGAAGATCTGATCTTTCTCAAGTATTCAAGGATAATTTCTAATTTTCAACAGCATAATAATTAAGCCTCAAGCTCAGCTGCCCCTTTGGAGGAGAGTAATAGAAGTGCAACAAGAACCTCCTAACTCCAATCTATTGATGTCTCTTCTCATTATATAATAAGTAAAAAATTATCAAGCTTTACATAACAAATTCACTTCATAATAGGAAATACACAAATTTTCCAGTAACTTACACCTTAAACAAAGGGGGAGAAAAGGGAAAGTTTTAAAAAAAAAAAGTTAAACAAGAGGATTCATTCTGGTAAGCTGTAATAATCAAAGGCTTTCCCTTTTTCTTTCTACTTCAAATAACACCATCTAACACTACCTCTCTATTTTCCTTTTCCCTTTCCCTCCTTTTCTACTACCAATATTGCTTCCCAAGCAAAGAATACAAATTACTCTACATTTTAGTATAATAAAAGTCCCAATCCACAATATTCGTGTAAATCTATCATAAAGTATACACAATTACATAAACTTATATATATGTTTAATTGCAAGGTAAATTTGGCTATACATATAAATTGTATTGTTACCTACCAATTAGACGATTAATGACTAGCTAGCATGGGACAGCTACAAACAGGCAAGCTGTATGACGGGAAACTTATCACACAACCTACACAAAAAGGGGTAAATATGAAAATGATCATATTCAACAAACTAAAAGTTCCGAATGTCTAGAATGCCCATCTTTAGGAGATTACTCAATAATACCTTCACATTCATAGATCATTGCCATTTGGAGAGATCAAGGGGCAAAGTGTCAATAGCATAATCTTTTAAGCTTAAGTGAGCATACCTTATCTCAGAAGTAACCCCATGCATAAAAGAGAAAAAACTAGAGTAATTCCACTCAACACCATCTCCCTTTTGTTATCCTTCCTTCTGCAAGACATAACAGGCTTGCAGAAATGCCGATTAACCGCGACAATGACTCCTTGGGGACTACCTTCCTCAAGAAAGAATTTGAAGCTTCTCTGCTAAGGATCCATGCACTGGAGAATGAAAATCAAGAACTAAAACAAGAAATCGGCCGTCTAAAAGCACAAGTGAATACGCTCAAAGCACACGATGCAGAGAGGAAATCCGTGCTGTGGAAGAAGTTGCAGAACTCACTGGATAGCAAAATTATAGAGAAATCTCAACAGAAGCCAAGTTTTCTGGTTGACATGCAAGAGAAAAGTCCTGCATTGGAGAAGTTGAGTCCAAAGGAGGATCCAACAGAATCTCCAGCAAAGAAAGAAAGATCGGCAAGAATCCCAATACCACCACCTACAACGCCAATTCCCTACCCACTAAATGGAGCGAATGGAAATAAAGTGCAACTAGTACCACCACCGCCACCTCCTCCACCGCCATCAAAAACAATGGTCGGATCAAAAGCAGTGCGCCGTGTGCCAGAGGTGATGGAGTTTTATCGTTCACTCATGAGACGAGATCCTCAAAATGAGAACAAAAGCAGTCCTATGGGGTTTTTGCAGGCAGTAAATTCTAGGAACATGATCGGAGAGATCGAGAACAAATCAACTTATCTTTCGGCTGTAAGTACTGAAATCATGGTGTCTGAACAATTTTTGAAAGAAATTGTCCCAACTTTCCTTTCACATATATTACTCACAATCACTTGATTAAGTCTACATATAGTGTCGAAAAAAGCATTACATGTTTGTAAAAGACTTGCATCTTTATTAACAGATAAAATCGGACGTGGAAACACAAGGGGGGCTTATTAATAACTTAGCAAGGGAAGTTGAGGCTGCAGCATTTGCGAATATCTCAGATGTGGAAACATTTGTAAAATGGCTGGATGAACAACTTTCCCGCCTGGTCGATGAAAGGGCCGTGTTGAAACACTTCCCACAGTGGCCAGAGCGAAAAGCTGATGCGTTAAGGGAAGCTGCTTGTAGCTACCGAGACCTTAAAAACCTTCAAACGGAGGTTTCATCGTTTAAGAACAGTCCGAAACAGCCATTAACACAATCCTTGAAGAGGATACAAGCATTGCAAGACAGGCGAGCATGTATACACTAAGAAGATACTTATAGCTTGATTTTGTGTGAAGTTTTATAATTTTTAACATGGTTGAGTTTCTGTATTTTGCAGATTGGAACAAAGTGTAAGCAACATTGAGAGGGTGAGGGAAGGAACAAGCAAGAGATACAGAGAACTCCATATCCCCTGGGAATGGATGCTGGACACTGGAGTAATTGGACAGGTAGGTGACATGGTGTTGATCATTACCTAAAAGGTTAAAAGCATGTTGAGTCAAACTGATAACAACATTTCACCAATTAAAGGATGGACAACATATAAATGATTTTCGAAAATGTATAAAGGTCTTCCCTGTTTGTATATGTGTTAGCAATTTCTAAAATCCACATGTGCATTCATACTTGGATAGATTAGTACCTCCAAGGCTCCAACCTAACAATGGCTAAACACGAATCACCTTAGTTCCAATAACTTGTTGCTTTCAACATCCTGCTTTTAAAGAACCTAGCAGATCATTTGATATCAATGCTTGTGATAAACAAAACTTCCTCTTCTTCCTATAAGGAAATTATAATTTTAAATTATGTTAGGATGATTCCATCTTTATTTTATTAAATTAAACACATTGTACTTTTCATTTTCTTCAAATCTTCTCATTTTCAACGGAAGGTTTTGGCTCTAATTTGTTCTCCCTTTCTCTTCAATAAATATCCTGGTGAATGTTTTGTTTTTCTCGTCTCTCTTTTTCCAAAAAGATTAGACTCAATTTTTATATTGTAAATATTTGTTCTTTCTTCCTCTATTATCAGGAGAAATGTTAATCCTCTCTTTTTAATTCTACTACTTCAGTCATTTGTTCAGCCTTTACTTGTTCTGTTCTTTTCTTCAGTATCCAATTTCTGGCCCTAAATTTGTACATTCATTTCGTATTTGCAATATAGTGGGTATCCTGCGTAACAGTTGAATCAACTTCAAGAGTATACGACATTTCTTGTTTTGAGTTCTGTCGATTTAAATTCTGATTTCTCTTGCATACAGCCATCAGAAATAAATCAATCTTGTTCTTGTGACATCTACCTTACTGTTGGCCTCAAGGATACCTTTGCATCTTCGTGCAACTTCTCCTTCTAATAAAAGTTCAAAGACGCAAAAACTGCTTCAAAGATTAAAAAGAAACTGCTTCAAGTTAAAGATATCTGCCCTTGGGTTGACAAAACCAATTACTCGGTCATATCATACTTGTGAATTTGTTTTTCGTTACCAGCAAACTAATGTCAAGGGCTTTGTTTTCTCCAGATGAAATTGAGTTCACTTGTGTTGGCAAACGAATATATGAAGAAGATATCTAAAGAGCTGCAGTGCTGTGAACCCTCGCAAGACGAGGATCTCTTGATTCAAGGGGTTAGATTTGCGTTTCGAGTACACCAGGTATAACATATATCCCACGTTAAAAACTTACTACTTTCATAACATATTAACCAGAATGTCTTCCAGTTTGCAGGTGGGTTTGACGCAAATACAGTGCATGCATTTGAAGAATTACGGAAGATAGGGATTAGTCGTCTCAAACACTAGCAACCAGTAATACCAAGGATGTAGAAAGTTTGTATGCGCATGCATCTGGCAAACATTTCGAGCAAGTGTCGTATGTTAAAAAGAAATTTAGTAAAAGGCGAAAGATTAGTTCGCTTTGTACTCACCACTCAGCTCGCAGCTGCATATTTGTTAAAAAGTTAAAGCTCGACATCCAGGCACTACTACAAGCATTGGAAATAATACTCGCAAAATCAAAACCTGGGGTATAAACGATATGAAGTTCTCATGATCCAAATAAACTACTGAGGTAATCACTTCGAGGTGATACTGCAATTGCAACTACACTAACAGCCAACAGGTTATACAGCAATAAAAGCCTATGAGGAGCAAACATGGGGAATGTTACTTCTGACAAGCATTTGGACCCTCGCTAAAAGTTGTGCCATAGTGTGGTCCAAGCATACCTTCATGTTATATTGCATACGCCAAGAATTCCATAAGTTTAACTCCCATATATCGAGTACTACATTGGTCTTTGTAATACATTTCCTGTTCCAGAAAATCCCTTGATTCCGGCCTCTATTTAGCACCATATTCTAATCAAAATAGACTATTAGATACCCCGTGTTGTATTACTAATTTTTGCATCAATTCTTTTCCAAAAGGGGCTAATAGAGAAAAATGCAACATTTGTTTAGCAAATAGGAACCAAAGCAGAGGACCTGATCTTCAGCAAATTAAGATGTAACAATGAATCTTTGATTAATCATCAGAAATATTTTAACTAAAACTGTCAACTTGGCTTTCCTTTGCACTTTTACCCTGTAGGTGCAATAGCAACCATGTCCCAATTGAAGGGCAATTTGCATTAAACATCTTAAAATCAGTGTTCGGTACCTCCCCAAAAATCAAGGGGGAGCGCATCCATTTGGTCTTCAACTCTAGTCTTCATCGTTTGTTGGTTTGAGGCTTCGAGCAGTGAGCAACATAATTCGACACAGCTCCACCACCCATATTACCATTACCAGTAAATAGATGGCTCTAACTCTAGTGTAATTGGTGACATGAATTCATTAATCAATCACAGCACACCTATTCCAACCAAAATAATCACAGCATTCACTATGCCCAATACCTCCATAAGATAGAATACATACCACAATCTTGCAAACAAGACCCAAAAAATGAACTTGGTTTGAAAATTTGAAGATAAAGGAAACAAAAACAGAAATCGAGTTATATGTAATCTACAGAGAAATTCTTCAACTTAATATATAACAACACAAGCAATTACCCATCCCCATGACCACACAACAGTTCAATTTAACCAGTGTAGTAAAGCGAGAAAAATATCACTTGCATTCAGCGAAATCAAAATTCCAGAAAAATAAAATTAACGAAACCACATACCTCCAAAGGGCACCTTTAATATTCATGAAATTAATATCTGAAATAAGTATTCATGGTTTTGACAAAATAGCAATACGAAAATGTAATGAACTAGCGCCTAAAACATCAGCACTACGAAATGCTAACATGTCAATAGACTTGATTAACAAAATAAAACCTAAGAAACAACTGAGAAATTGAAGCTTCAGTTACTTAGATCGCTGCCTCATCTTTCGGCGCTTCCTCTTCAATCTCCTCATCCGCTTCTTCTTCCACTGAATTTACAAATCATAATCAGATAAAGATTTCCATAATCAATAAACCAAATCGATGTATAACGATATGAGATAGCATACCTTAGCTCTCATTGCAAATCAAAGAAACCTTTCGCTTTATCTTCCAAAAGGGGTTTAATGTCGGCGAGAAACGGAGGAAATAAAATTATCAAAAGAGAGACCTCGCTATGGTTTATATATAATATAGAGAGAAACGTAGAAACCCTAACCGGGTTGGACTCCAAATTTTGGTATGGATGGCTAGATGGGCCGGTACGGTGATTTAACTCAAATTCCATAACAGTCCGCTTCTTTTTCAATTCTTCCAGCAAGTGATATTATTTTATTTATTACTAAAAGTACCCATTTTTTCTCCATCTCAATTTTCTCCTTTTTCTTCACGTACTTCATTATTTTCCCCGTCAACCATTACTAATATCACATTATTTTTTCCATCAACCGTTACTAATATCATCATCACCGTATCAATATCATCCACAACCATTATTATATCACTATCATCATCTACTATCGTCGTCAGCACATTTTATCATCGTTTTCAACTTAATTTTTCAAATCTAAACATTACATGTTTTAGATTTGAACTTAAAAGTTATACATTTGAAGTTAAAAGTTATAGATATGAGAGCTGATGTCAATCTGTTGAGAAAAACTGACAACAGCGGAATAATAATTTTCCCTTAAACTTGTAAACTTTTGAGAAAACAATTAAGTAAAGAAAAATAAACTTGTAAAACAAGTCACAAGACACACAAGAATTATACGTAAAAAACCTTTATAAAAACAAGAAGTAAAAATTACGGGACCGTAGTCCACCCAAAAATTTCACTATTACAAATAATTGGGTAATACATCAAGTTTTCCATAGTTAAACTAGAGGCACACAAGCTCAAAATATATCTTCACACTTTCTTGGAATAAACATCAAGAAGTATGGAATAAAACAGAGACAAAATCAGAGAATATCACCTAAAACAAGTAGCATGTTCGTACCCCAAAACAGCACACTTTCGGACATCTAAAAACGATCTCCACCGTTCAGAAATAAGAACCAGACATTGCGAAGCCGCTGTCCAAAAATTAGAACGATCCGACCGTCCAAACTCTAAGAAACGCAAAATTAAGACCGTTACATCATGATGATGAAAACCTACGAATTTCACTCTTTTTTTCTGTTTTATGGTGATTGATCTCTCCTAAAATCTCTCTCAAAATATCTGATTATTTTTGTGTGTGTCTACAAGCCTACAAATCAACCTTATTTATAGGCAAAACAATCTATCATAAGACATATCTAATTTAGGATTCCTATTTCCTATCTACTTGCGGAATCCAAAAAACAAGGTTAACCATTAAGTATTTCCAATTCCAAATAGGAAACAAAAATACCCAACAAATCTCTCCCTTTCTGACTATTTGGAAAGAGAGTTCGTTATCCCGGTGATCGAACAACTGCTAGAAACCTTTGTATGCGCAACATACAATGAAGATATCTTCTCACCTCTAGCCACGACCATAGAACCTTTAGTAAGCTTCCACTTACCATCACTAAAGGTGTTACAAAATCCTTCATCATCAAGCTTTCTTGAGAACTAAGGAATATGCTTAACATTCTTGAGAACTAAGGAAGTACCGACATTCGTCTCCAAGTGCACAACTCTAATGCTAATAGCTTTAGCTCTACCATTGTTGCCCATCTTAACACTTCCATAATCATCGGAGGTATAAGATGCAAACAACTCTTTCCGAGAGATAGCGTGAAAGGAGGCACCACTATTAACTACCCAAGAGAAATCATCACGAACAAGGTTGATAGCTTCACAGTCATACATAATCATGAAATCGTCTATAGCGGTAGCAGCAACATCATCATCATTACCACCATCATCTTTTTTTTTTTATTATTGTCTGTCGTCGTCTTCTTTTTCTCCCTTTTCAACTTTCTGCAGAATTTCTTGGTATGTCCCTTTTTCTCACAATGGAAGCACTCAACATTAGCAAACTTTCCTTTAGAATTGCTCCGTTGAATGTTTTTCTTACTCGGATCTCTACTTTGACTTCTCTCCCTCCTTTCCGTGACTAAGACTTCTAATTGCGAAGAGGAACCCTGTAACTTTCTTCTCATTCCTTCATTCAGAATACTGCTTTTAGCCGATTCCATACTAATAAGGTAATCTGGAGCGGAGTTGGATAATAACATCCTAAAAGTCTCCCAAAAGTCCGGTAGATAATAATCCTTCACATAAAAAAGGTCCTCCATCTTGCCTTTCCATACATGGTAATTGAAACCATTTAGATTAATCATTTTACTTATATTTGTTTTTATTCTTCACAAGTTGAGTCCCAAATAATAACCAAAAGCTCTGATACCAATCTGTTGGAAAAAACTGATCACAGCAAAATAATAGTTTTCCTTTAAACTTGTAAACCTTTGAGAAAACAATTAAGTAGAGAAAAATAAACTTGTAAAACAAGCCACAAGACACACAAAAATTATACGTGGAAAATCTCCATAAAAACAAGAAGTAAAAACCACGGGACCGTAGTCCACCCAAAAATTTCATTAGCACAAATAATTGGGTAATACACAAACTTTTCCCTAGTTAAACTAGAGACACACAAACTCAAAATATATCTTCACACTTTCTTGGAATAAACGTCAAGAACTATGGAATAAAACAGAGACAAAATCAGAGAATATCACCTAAAACAAGTAGGATGTTCGTACCCCAAAACAGCACACTTTCGGACCTCCAAAAACGATCTCCACCGTTCAGAAATAAGAACTAGACGTTGCGAAGCCGCTGTTCAAAAATCAGAACGATCCGACCGTCCAAACTCTGGAAAACACAAAATTAAGACTGCTACATCGTGCTGATGGAAAGTTATGAATTTCACTCTTTCTTCTGTTTTATGGTGATTGATCTCTCCTAAAATCTCTCTCAAAATATCTGATTATTTTTATGTGTGTCTACAAACCTACAAATCAACCTTATTTATAGGCAAAACAATCTATCATAAGACAGATCTAATTTAGGATTCCTATTTCATATCTACTTGTGGAATCAAAAAAACAAGGTTAACCATTAAGTATTTCTAATTCCAAATAGGAAAGAAAAATACTCAACAGCCTCCGTCATCATCGCCGACCACCACTGCTAAGTTCCTCCTTTGACGTTGACCACCACTGATCTTCTCTCCATTTTCATCTCCTTCTACATATGTCTATGAGATCTATTTTTATCTCTAAAATTCTAGTTGGAGCCCCTTTTTTTCACTATACACCTCTTCATCCACCTCATATCAAGATTTCAGATCAATATATTGATAGTTTTCTTCCATGTCAGATTAAAATTTATTCAATTGATTGTTTTTTTAATTAGAATATCTCTCTCTTAATAGTAACATTCAACGTTGATTATCAATGTTACCGTTACTATTATTATTATCAATAATATTATATGTCTGTGTATATATATAATGATATATTTAGACTTATTTCAAATCAATATGATGTGATTTTGCTAAGCAAAGATATTAAGGACAAATTTCATAATAATGTTAGTTGTGTTACTATTTTTCAAATAGCAATTTTTAGTAAAAACAGTAACACCGTTGGATTCAAATTTTTCTACATTTCTTTTTTGTTTTAAATTGATTTATATGTATTTGATACTTTCAAGTATATACTTGAATGTATTATGCATCAATTTATTAATAAGTAACATTTGAGACAAATAGTATCATTTATAT
>CM025786.1:6247179-6273040 GCA_014636745.2 Centella asiatica | reverse complement strand
AGACAAATAGTATCATTTATATTATTTTATAAATCAATAACATTTGTGTTAACTATATTGTTAATGCTATTTTTATTTAATTCTTATACAATTTTTTTTATTTAAAATATAAAATAGTAACATAAAAATAGTAGCATGAAATAGTAATAGTACGAATAGTAACGACACAACAAAATTATAAGGATAATATAAGTATTTTAACTTTAAAACACATCGTTATGGATGAATCAGAAATTACTAACATTTTTAGAAAATTTTTGACTTTAACGTATCCTTGTGTGAAAGTTGCCCTTTTTATTTCCCCAATCAAAATGCCTCTCCTCCAAAACTTGCAATATGTTCTTTTCTTTCTTTTTTTCCTTGTTTAATGGATTCGTAAAATGTGAAGTTGGGTTTCAACTTGACATTAATTTATTTCAATCACGTGAGAAGAAATTCAAAATCAATAGAATTTACGAGATGAATTAAAAGAAAAATACTCTCAAATATTGAACTTAATCTGTATGTTTATTCTCATTTAAATCTCTTTCAAAAAAATAAAAATAAAAAATTCAAAATCTATTTAAAATATGACTAAAAGAACTTATTGTGTTAACATATACAACCAAATTCAAACATTAAATTTGAGTCTACGAATCTTCTAAAAAAATTAATCTGTTTACAAAACAAAAGGGGCTCATAATAATAAACAAAATATAATTCTAACTACCGACACTTTAAAAAAACATATTACATCGTTCGATCATGTACAAATAATAACATTAAATGTGAAAAAAGAAATACATAATACAAGTGTAAAGGCAAACACAACCCATTTTTCTTTTTGAGCTAATAATTTCATATTTGAATTCATCTTCGTATTATCCTCTCCATACTTTGTCAAATCTTTTTATAACTCTTCAATCATATTTGACAAGATTTTCACTTCATTATTTAAAATATCTACTTCATTCTTCATCTTTTTTTTTTTTTATTGACTTTTCAATGTTGCTCCGTTCCAAGTGATTCTGCGTCAATTTGATACAGATTGTCGATACATTTAAATACCCACAATAACCGATCTCTATTCATAGCAAAAATATTATTCTTACAGTTTTCATAAAGTAAGAAACATCAAACTTTTTATTGAATGATAACAGATTTAAAATCAAAAAAATAACATATAAACAATTCTTTCTAGTTCGAGAACTCCTGTAATCTTTTTTCATTGTGAATTCCTTTAAAATACGAATCAGATATTTCTTTCCACACTTACAAGTTTCATGATCAGTGTTGCTTGCACAACTGCCGTTAATTTTCACTTATACGCGAAATAAAAGCTGGGACACATTGATAACTGAGAATAAATAAGAATTTAGATGACCGAGAAGGGTTGAGAAAATAAAATTAGACAAAGAATAATATTAGGCGAAGTGAACCATAGTTAAAATCTAACTCAAGTTAAAGGTTTTTCTAAATCATATTTTGAGGGGAAATTGAAAATATTTTATTATATAATATGAAAGAGTATTTCATATGACATATTTAATCTCAGTCCTCTATATATTAAAGAGTAACATATCACTTGATAGATAATTCATTCACAATAATTGTCATTTTGATTTTTTATACTTAAATTTAGATAATGTTTTTTATATGTTAAATTTTTTATTCATATTAATTCTCGTATCAAATATTTTTATCATTATTTTATTAAAATTAAATAAAATATTATTTTTATTTGTTTTAATATAAGTGTTGTTTGATTTTTTTACACTTAAATTTAGGTGAATTTTTTATATGTTAATTGTTTTTTTAGTTAAAATTTTTATTCATATAATTCTTATTTGAAATATTTTTATTTTTTTTTAAATTAAATAAAATATCATATAAATTTTTTTTATCTAATATTACGAACAAAAATATTAAATGACAATGTGAAAGAAATAATAAAAACGTCAATACAACAAGAACCGATTTCATGTCACCAGATAATCTCCTAAGGGGAAAAACATATGAACTCTTATCTGTTAGAGTGAGACATTGTTTATCAAATAGGGGTAATTGATACTTTTACAATAATGTTTGATATTTTCACAAAATAAAAGACATTTGTATAATATTTAAGGCAGGTTGTACAAATACTTTGTACACAACGGAACCTAAATGAATATATCAAAAATCAATAATTCCTAGAAATAGATTAGAAAGATAATACTTTAAAGTAGAAGCGTAGTTTCTGTGGCGCGGCCAAGCCCCACCATATCTAATCTCTTAACTACTTGGCAGTCACACGCGCGCCCCGTTCCCAACTAACGCAAACCATTCCATTCTTTCTTTCTTATCATCCGAACTGACATAATTACAAACACCTTGTAGCCATTCTTTCTTCTTCTTCTTCTTCCTAATCTTTTCATCATCTCAATACACATATCACCATCAATTTTTCATTTCTCAATCCAAGATTTCATATGGGAACTGGAGCATCGAAGAATCCAGATAGTGGCTCCCATGGCAGCGAAGACAGAGACGATCATGAAGGCGGACAGCTCTATGTTTCTCTTAAAATGGAGAATTACAAGCTCAAAGGTGAACTCATCCCTCATGTCTATGGCTCCGTTCCACTCGTCGGCTCTTGGGACTCTTCCAAAGCCGTATGCTCATTTTCTCAAACATCTTTCGTCCCTTTCACTCTCTCATCATCCTGTTCAGTTCTCATTACTCTCATTGTTTAATTTATCTAGCTTTCAATGGAACGTGAATCTACCTCAATGTGGGAATTAAGTTTCGTCGTCCCATCCAATCACGGTAACTGGATTTTCTGTTTATCTGTTTCTTTAGGGTTTATAACTATTACGCAATTCAGAATCAGATTTTGATGTATGGATGTAGAAACCTTGGATTTCAAGTTTCTACTGAAGCCCATGTACAGTAATGCACCGTGTATAGTGGAGGATGGTCCGAACAGGTTGCTGACTAGGGGGGCATTGCAAGGAGATGCACGGCTGGCCCTGTTTAAGCTAAATGCTGAAGAGGTACATGAGTATAGGGTATTCATAAAAGCTGACAGAGTTTCACCCTTTGACCTTGCGGCTAGTTGGAGAGCCTATAGGGAGAATCTGCAGCCTTCTACCGTTCGTGGCATTCCTGATGTTAGTATTAGTTCGGCTCCGCATATAGGTGGTGAGGTGTGGTTCTATTACAATCGTTACAATTGCTCTATACTTTCATAAAGTTATTGGTTGATGATGCTTTACCTTTTATATTAGAATGATACTTATGGTTTTCTTGTACACTAATATCTTCAAATAAGTATTATAATTTGTGTTTTTCTGGAGTACTAGTACTGCTTGATTCCTACTTCTAGGTTACACATATCTCTTTTTAATAGATCATTTTTTGATGAATAAATAAATAAATTTATCCTACTTTCTGCACAGAGTGGCTCTTCAGCAAGTTTGGAGCTTGATCTTGAACATTACGAGGTCCCTGCTCCAGTAACTTCCGTAAATTCAGGTATGGTTTATGCAGCTAATATGACAGAAACTCCGAGGTCATTGACCCGTGCTGGGGTATTTACCAAAACTGATGGCTCAGGCAAGGATGGTGGTGTGTCCACCGATCGACCTGCTACTATAAAGGTTGTCTTGATTGTCAGATTTATGCATCTCTAGTTTAACGTTGTTCGTAGGCGTTGTCTTGTTAAGAAAAGGGAAAGAAAATGTCATCCTAAGAATTACCTGAAAGAGAAAATGAAGGAAATTATTATGTTTTAAGCATTGAAATTTCCAAAGCTATGCAATAAGAGGAAAATACTTGTTGAGATTATCAATAACTGCTATGGTCTAATCATCTTAAGTTTTAGCAGTTTCCCCATATTCTGTTGCAAATTATTGGATAACAAGAAATTGGCTGTCGTAGAGCTTAAATATTTGTTTTCCAATTAATATTGAAAAGATGATAACTGTTGAGTGATCTTTAGCACTTTTTTTATTCTTTAGTAATTTTCACCAATTGAACTGATATTTTGGTCTTACCAATTGGAAGTACCATAGTTGTAGTCTTGTAGATCATGCCTTTACTTGGGGATTGCGTACATCTGTTTGATTTCCATCAGAACATAGAGGGATCTACATGTTGCCTTCATTTATTTGTATATAAAGCATGCTTTTTATCATCTTTGAAATTATTTCATGGGTTACATCTAAATTTTTGTTCAACTAGTACCTGAACAGGAGTTGGAAGTGATAGTGCCAGATCCTGCCAAACTGTACCCACCTCCTGGTATGGTCGAATCAAAGTCTGTTGGAACATTTTCAGCTCTGCAAAAGCAAGATAGTCACAGGGGCCTCTTTGTGGATAGGGGTGTTGGATCTCCAAGACTTGTCAAATCAGCTAGTACGAGTACTTTTAATAATGTTGATCTCAAACCTGATTCAGAAACCAAGGTTCATATAACTGATTTATTCCCCTTATGGCAGTTTGCAAGTTAATCTTTTTGGTCGTGCTTTTGTCCTCATTTTGAGTTTTATGAGCTTTTAGAATCCTATGCCAGCAGCAGCAGGAGCTGTTGCAGCTGCAGCTGTAGCTGATCAAATGCTTGGACCAAAGGAGGATAGACATTTAGCAATTGTCCTGGTACTTTCTTGACAAGCCGTTTGTGATACTTTCTGACTAGAATAGGGATTTTCTGTAACCTTATTTCAGTTGAACTGGATGAGATTAATTATTGAATCTTGAACTCTTTCTGAGGTGAAATTTGGGAGTGTAAATACCCATTTAATAGTAAAAAGCTCTTGACCAGGTAAATTCAAAGTTTTTGCTGTACTAAATGACCTTCAGTGCGAAATTTTGAAGGTTGATAGATTGGAAAACAAAGCATGTATTTCCTCTGCTAGTATTTTGGTCTATTATTCCCTGAGGGTAATTGTGCTTTGCTGTGATTGTATGCCAAGGCTTATATCTTGGAATCAAGGTGCTAATATCTTTTGGTTGAAGATAGGCTTAGTTAAAAATTCTCTTTTGCTGTTAGCTGTTGTACAATAATCATATAATAGGTGTTGTTTAAATACTTGAGATGTGTGTGATGTTTTGAGGTAGTTCTATATTCGAAACTGATTATTCAGTTGGAGAAATCTACTTAATTCTATTGGAATTCCACCATATATATATATTCGTGAAAAAATATTCTATCATTTATAAAGGAACTAGATATTTTTTGAATCCTATATAATTTTTTTTTCAACAAGTTTCTATCCAATATCTGCTTTTCCTCTTCTTTTGTAAATTTGTCTTGGCGTTGTAATAATTAAACTGTTAAAAGGAATTGGATCCCACACCTGGTTCGTAAAGTATATTTGAAATTCTTTTGGGTAGCTAACAAGTGCATCTATGGCAGGTTGGTTTGCCAGCTCGCGGTAAGACTTTCACCGCAGCTAAGCTGACTAGGTATCTGCGTTGGTTGGGTCACGACACTAAACACTTTAATGTTGGGAAGGTGAGTAACATTCTACATGTTATCCTTCAATTTTCAAGAAACTTGTGGAAACAAGATAATAATTAGTTTAAACTATTTTCTGGTTGTAACAGTACCGAAGACTCAAGCATGGAACCAATCAGGTATTATTGTTACACTAGAATAGACCTCCTTTTCCCTGACATCAGGAAATTTTCTTGTTTCTAAGGGGTGAAATGTATCTGCCAAATGATTTTATTTGTTCTATCCATTTTCAACCTGTGAGCAAAATTTCACTAGAAACAAGATTTAGTAAGGAGTTTATTGATTTTACTGACTTAGTAGAGTGGGAATTGGGAGAGTGTGAGACTAAGTTTCTTGACAGAGAGTGGAAAACAAAGGAAAACTTTTAAAGGTTCTCCAAAGAAATTAGAGGCCAAAAAACAGCAATTTTATTAAAAAAGTAGCTCGAAAGTAACTTGCCAGTGTAACCAAAAAGTTTTAACAAATCTGAAACTACTGCTGCATCACACTTTTTTGGTATGGTAAAACTCGCCCTCAAATTTAAACCACTGCTTCCATGATAAACTGATAGTCCTTGCCTTTCTTTCTTTTCTGAAGTTTCAAAAAGGTTACATGGAAAATCTGTATACAATGTAGAATGGACGTCTTCTTCCAGGAAATATATTTTCCAGACACTTGATAAGGAAATCTGATTGGAATCACCTTGACAGCTCATGACTTACTGTTTTAAATATTCAGAATTCTTCCTCTTTCTACCTTTGTCTGGAAATCTTATTTCTGTTCTATCATAATTCATTTATTGAAAAGGAATCAGAAATCAAAGTTTCAAACATTTGCAGCCTGATGAATTCTGCAATCTATTAAGAGCCAGATCTTGGCAAGTTGTCATCTAGCCTTCAGTAAATATAGTTATAGGTTCCCTACTGGCTTGAACGACTAAATACATAATAAACTCAACTCCTTTTCTGCTAATAGTTTCAAGGCTTCCTAATCCACAGTTGTGAGCTTGCGAGAATCTTCATCAAGAGAATGAGGATTTTTTATAAATTCACATCAAATGCACTGCCGACATTATTTGCTGGTTTGTTTGTTTCAGCCTATAACACGAACACTAGAATGTTTGCCTTTCAAAATCTGCAAGTGACTGTCTGTAACAAGATTTGACCAAAACCTTAGAATTTGGGTAGAATTACCTTGATACACAATCAGAATTGTGGCAAATTCTAGAAAATGCCTTCCCAGCGTGCTGGACACGCCGAGACGGCTGGGGCACACTTTCTGGCCAATGCATTTAGCAATAACCTGGATACTCTGGTCTGCATGGCTATTTTCTTGAAGAACACGCGGCAAACATGTTTTCCACTTCTACTAACAGAACTGCATATTACAGTAATAACCATAATTTGATTGTTAAGAATCTGTAACAAACGATGTGCTATATCAAAGGCGCAATGAAAACTCCAAATCCTTATTAAATGATTATTGTCCAGGCGACCTTCCAGTAAATAGCATTGGATTTCTTTGAACTATTGTTGAATTCAAGTTGCAAGAGGAACTACATTAGTAAAATACAAACTCAAAAGTTAGGCCTGGAAATCAACAGGAAAGTTTGAAAAGATGCTGAAATTCAGAAGCCTATGAATGCTTTCAAAACTTAAAAGGCAACAGAAATCAGTAGATTCATTTGTCATCTGTTTTCCAAATAAATATTAATTAAGTCATTTAACTATCGAATTAAGATGACGTTAATTTCTTTATCTATCATTAAGTTCAAATCGCAAGAGGAATTGTTACACTAAAGTTCAAACTCAAAGCCTATGCTTCATTAGGAAAGCAAAGGAAAATCTTGAAAAGGTGCTGAAAATTAGAACCCTATGAACGCACTAGATTTGAAAAGTCAAAATGCAATGGTAGTAAGTTCTTGATATTTTCACAATGTTGTTGGAGTTACTAACAGTATCATAAGAGAAGAGTGATTAAATGCTAATGAAACGTAATCCTGCTGGTTATTTGGTTGACTAGCATGACTTGTTTATAAAAGTGAAGGTTGAGGAATCGATTCTAGTTAACAACAGAATGATGAAGGTAACTTATCCCCATTCCCCTACGATTTAGGAATAAAATATTTAGGCATGTGTTAGGTGATTGGTTGGTTGAATATGGAAATTGGTGAGAGCTGTAGTGCACTCTCCTGGAGATGGTAACATTGTGTTTGTGGTGGTACAGTGGTAATTAAAAATGTCCAAGTGTTCAAAGCCTACATTCCAATTTGGAGACAAAAGTTATTTTCTATTAAATTCGTTTCTCTTTTTGGTTATTTCATGTCTTCATAAATCACACACAACTTTTATGCAGTCTGCTGATTTTTTCCGAGGTGACAATCCAGAAGGCATTGAGGCACGCAATGAGGTGAGTGTCTAATGAAAAGTCCAATTTTCTGATGATGAATTTAGGGTATTTTTTAATATTCTATTTGGTTATTTTGATTCTTTGGGTTTCATGGCTTGTTAGAAGTTTCTTGAGTGTGCTTTCTATGTCATTAGGCTGCTACTAATTTCTGTTACAATTATCTTCGTAGTGGATTTTTCTCAGATTGTTGGATTGATCTAACGAGTATATAAACCAGTTGAAGAGGGGAAAGTCACATATTTAACAACTGAAGCATGAATCACCAATAGAGAAACTGAGCACCATAAAGATATTTTCCTTCCCAGGAAATATATTAGGTAGAAATATTAAATCAATTATTAATGACCAAAGATGAGCAGATGAACCTCTGGATATGCTTGACACTGTCAGTTCAAAATTATAAAGTAAGAAAGATACCATGTCAAAGCAATTCAGTATCAATACATAAGCTAGTAGTTGTCTATATTCTTGTTTTACTTTTTCTCCGATGTTGCAACCTTCCTACTATACCTTGTCTTGATGGAACAGAGGCTTGGCAACTAAAATTTTCTTGCTTTTAAAATTTATGTATCATATTACTGTAGACCCAGAATTGATGATTTTCTTTGCACATAGTTTTAATACATCATGTGCTACTAGGTAGCAGCTTTGGCAATGGATGATATGATAGCTTGGATGCAAGAAGGTGGTGGCCAGGTATGTTATCTACAGAAGTTACTCTGGGACCTTTCTCTGATACTTAAGTTAAAGGTTATTTTAATTGAGCATAGGTAGGAATATTTGATGCCACAAACAGTACAAGGCAGCGGAGGAATATGCTTATGAAAATGGCTGAGGGAAAATGCAAGGTATGATGCCTATTTAATGAGCAGTATGATATTTAGGTCATGTTTATTGCCAGGGAATAGTTTCAGGGGTTAAAGTCTGATGAATTATTATTGCAGGGATAAAAATTTTGGTTTTGTTTTACCCTTTAAAGAAAAGATGGATATCCTTGCCTAGAGGGTGATTTTAACATTTGACTGCTGAATAGGACTTTGTATGTACGGAGTCCTTGATTTGCTCCAGTAGATTTGATGGAAAAATCTCAAATGACAACACTACTTTGCATGAATGAATTGGATCTTAAGACTTTGTATGGTCTCTCTATAATCATTTTTTGTTTCTTAATGTGGGTGAGAAAAACTGTGAACCACACCTTGAAAATAGTAAACGATGGTGTTACAGGACCAGTGTGATAAGGTTTAACGGGCTGGTAGAAATTTTCTTGGCTAGATAATATGTTTTTTCTTTACCGCAAATCAGACCCTCAACATCCTTTTAGGGGAGATTTATCCCGAGATTAAAATATTCTGGAATTTGATGTCAAACGCAGGATATGACTATATAGTTTAATTCACCAGTAGTTTTGCAATTAAAAGTAGACGTAAAGCATCTCAATGCCAAAGCTTCTACATAATCAAATCAATATTTGCTTCAGTGAAGGACATAAGCATCCAAGGATGGGATGACACTCGTCACTTACTCATCATAATCATAGTAAAATTATTCACAGGATTATGTTAGGTACTATATAGTCCCCACAAGGCAGAAAAGTTAGTGGTCACTATTTGGTTTCTAAGCTGATTATTTTGCAATTCAGTAAAAGTTTACCCAACTTAGTCGAAATTTACCAGCAGAAATTCAATTAAACTTCATAGTAGGACTACTTACAAATAAGTAAATTGTTGCAATTGTTTCACATCCTCTAGAAGTACTTGTCAGTGTAGTGTTGATTCTCTAAATTAAGACTTTATCTGTCACATGTTTCCCTTGCAGATAATTTTTTTGGAGACGATATGCAATGATCGGCAAATTATTGAAAGAAACATACGTCTCAAAATTCAACAAAGCCCTGATTATGCTGAAGAGTATGATTATTTTGTTGAGTCATCTGGTTTTTATATCTTAATGGACAGTCTCATACCCAGACACATATTAAGCCAGGGTGTTATATTACAGGGCTGATTTTGAAGCAGGATATCAAGACTTCAAGGCTCGACTTGAGAATTATGAAAAAGTATTTTTCTGAACATGATTGATGACACTGTTTCAAAAAGTTGTTTCTAATGGCTTCTCTGCATATTCTAAGTTCTTTGTAATGCTATAAGGTTTATGAGCCAGTAGAAGAGGGATCTTATATCAAAATGATCGATATGGTCAAAGGCCATGGAGGACAAATACAAGTAAGTCAAAAAGGACTTATTATACGTGTTCTTTATTAAAATTCCTTATATAAACTAAAACTTTCTACTAGATTGAGGGAAGGGGTTCATCTATGATCTGTGTAGCTGTGTAGGTGTCCTATAGACCTTAAGCTTGTTATCTTCTTGTGATCGATGGTGTTACTGTATGGATACCATCAGAAACACATTTGCTTTCGCACAATTTATTGACTTCGGAATATGAACTTTTATATCTATCTCTATGTTCTGTTTGTTTTCTTCCAAAAAACTATGATAGTGTTGCACTTAGTTTACTAGAATTATTTATTATTATTATTATTTTTATGTGTTGTATTACTTTCTGATAATTCCACTGTAGCAGGCCCTAAAGTTTTAGTTTATATGATGTCTCTTCTTTGTTCAGGTAAATAATATCAGTGGCTATCTTCCAGGGCGGATTGTATTTTTCTTGGTATTGCCTTGTCCTATATAGTTATTCAGTTATTTCAACCACCAGTTGTATCTTTCTTTAACAAAGTTTGGGCTCTCATCTCGTGCAGCAACCGTTATATTGAAAGTTTAATTACTTGATGACTTAAATATTTGATGAACCGAACTTGTCAGAAACATTTCTTGTTAGCCAAAATAAAAAAAGAAAAAGAAACGGTGAACACAGATACTTGTTTATAAAATTGATCTTCAAGTTTGTATCTCATATACTTCAGTGCTGATCAAAAACTTTAATTTTTTACAGGTGAACACACATTTGACGCCTCGTCCAATTTTGCTTACTAGGCATGGACAGAGTCGTGATAATGTTAGAGGCAGAATTGGGGGTGACACTGTTATAAGGTTTTCTTTTCAATAAATTTCAATATATTTGCCTGACTTCATTTATTAACTGAAGTTTGAAAGTGACCGGATATTATGTTGATCGATGAAATGTGATATCTCCTTTTGAAATTCGTATAGGCTTGGATAGCCATTATTGACTGAGAGTTGGAAACGGTGAAAATTTCATCATAATCTGTTGACCATTAATTTAGTTTCCAAGCACCAACTCATGCTCATGGAGTCATGGTGGTGTCTAAGAATTTCATATACAACATAAAGAGTTGTTGAACTGCCAGTTATTACATAATTTATTCCTTTTATCTAGATTGCCAAGAGGGTCGGCCAAGTGAGGTTCCATCTTTTTGCCATTATATGAAACAGTATACCCTTGAATTTAAAATTTATGAATATGGAAGTAACACCACAATTTTTAGACATCAAGATATTAATCCTGCAGCCCGTTCTCTTTGGGTTACATATATATTTTATATGAAACGCTATTTGGTTTGAAGGTAGGTGCACTGTAAGTCCATTCTTCTCTAGATTCTGATGCCAACAGGATTACATGATTCCAATTAGTCTTTTAAGGTCAGAAAATTGATTCATGATGTAACAAGTGAGCATGGATTAGACATTGAAAAAAATTTGGAAAAAATTATGTTGTTTATGTACAAAGATGGTAGACGTCATGGATATCTTATCTTTTTTTTAATTTTAAAGTAGTTGTTAAGCCTGATTGGGTGTTCACTTTCATGATGACTGATGAGCACATAAACAGTGATATTTATTAGACAAATGGATGTCTTAAAAAATCCATGCAACTTAAAATGGAAATTGTGTTCAGTTATGTGCTCTGCCTGTGTGACTTGTGACTGCAGCATCAATTGAAACGTGAATGATCCTTGAAATTTTAGCTGGCTACTGCAAATATTCATATATTATAAGGGGTTAAAGGAGCTATTTTAAATCTACACCCACTATTTTTTGTGTATATTAATTCAAAACGTTTTTTTGTAAAATCCAACTGTATGGATAAAAAGAACACCAAAAACAAGGAGTCTGTAGATACTCTCAATCATTTGCAAGGTATAACATGGTTTATACGATCATTTAAAATTAGTATTTTCTCTTGGGTGAAAACACGTTGATTCTTACATGGTTATAAAAAATCAAGTGAATGAACTTGAAAATTTTCAGAAAATTCACATATTCTATTATTTTGATGTTCTTTCAATCCATAAGGTTGGATATTCTCATATATTTTGGATACATATATATGGCTAGTGGTAGTTTTAAAAAAATAAGGTATAGCCCGTTTCCTTTAATGCCATATTATTGGCATGTCTGAATGTCACTTCAAGCTGTCACGACGTACATATTAAATTATATTTCATAGTATAATGTTCTTTATGTCATATATACGTGCTTCAAATGTCAGGTATATTGCCTTTTTAAACTCACCTGTGCTGTGACAGTCTTTATTTTAAAATTGTATGCTTTTGCATGAACTGTGGTTTTTATGCCCGGGTTGTAATTCTTACTTCATTGGCAGTGAAACTGGTGAGCTTTATGCAAAAAAATTAGCCAACTTCGTGGAAAAGAGACTGAAGAATGAAAGGGCTGCTTCAGTAAGCAATGTGTATCCCATGTTAATTATATAGTAATTACATACTTTGGTACTGTCTGGTTTTAATGGTTTTGAACAATAACATTTTTCTGATCACATCATTAAAAGGAAAGCTATTTTGATCTCCAATGGAATTAACAAGTACTGAAAGTGGTATTTCTCGTATTGCCTAGATATGGACCAGCACATTACAGAGAACAATTTTGACAGCAAATCCTATAATTGGATTCCCCAAGGTTCGAATGAAAATGAAGGGGGCATTGCTTTGATATTTTTTTCAACAATTTTTAGTGGTTATTTTTCCCATATTAGTTTCTATCTCGTGAGATAAGTTTTATTTCTTTTCAATTTATTTCTTAATTTCTTTCGATTTTGTTGTAGGTACAATGGCGAGCACTTGATGAGATAAATGCTGGTGTATGTGATGGGATGACATATGAAGAAATAAAGAAGAATATGCCCGAGGAATATGAGTATGTTCATTAGATATCTTGGCGGCACTGACCTTTTCTAATATCCATCTGAATAGTATAATTGAAATTTATGATGTAAACTTTTGTGAGAGAAATAAAAGTCAATGCGTGACATTGTGAAATGGGTGGTAACTGAGAAAACATGTTATCTCCCACAATCCTACCATCTTAGAAGATTGTTTATGCTAGAGGGTGTAAATTTTGATATTTCTCTAGTTGTTAATTGAATATCTTGTTGCTTTTGCTGGTAGTGACCAGTGGTTTCCATTAATATTTGTATTGGACTTACTACAATCTAATCTCCAGCAGATTAGCCCCAATTACACACTATAATGTTAGTTATGTCATTGTGAATAATTCGTGAGTGTCTAGCAATAAATTCTACAATATAACAAAGTCTTCGCACACATTTGTTTTAAGCATAGTAATCAACAATATGAATTGAATTGAAAAGCTGGGATGCTCCTGTTTTTCTTGAACTTCCAGTTTCACCATTATATAGTAGTAGAAAGTTACAATCTCTCTTTTTGTGCAACAGTGCCCAAGATGCTAACATATTTTGAGAGCTATTCTGTGGTATAATGTTTCTGTTTGTGCTTTCTATTGCAGATCTCGGAAAAAGGACAAACTGAGGTATAGATATCCACGTGGAGAGTCTTATCTCGATGTTATCCAGAGGTTTGGGTTCTCAAATTTAAAGAACGCGAGTTATTTCAGTGAAGTTTGTGTTTAACCAGTCCAGTATAATTACTTTTCAAACTGTTGCAGGTTAGAGCCCGTAATTATTGAACTTGAAAGACAGCGAGCACCGGTGGTTGTAATATCTCACCAGGTTATACACTTCGATTAAAATTATATCAACTGCTGCTCCCTCACCATCTCCCAAATTATTATATCTATCGACTATCATGGTATTAACTATTAAGTAGTGACATTCTACTTCCCTTCTTTTATCCCGGCAGGCGGTTCTAAGAGCATTATATGCTTACTTTGCAGACAGGCCTCTGAAGGAGATCCCGCACATAGAGGTAGTTTCTTATCAATAGACCACTTAATATTATATGGAGTAGTAAATTACCAATATTCCAGGGCTCAAGAACGATTTCTTGTACTAGTATAATTTACGAAAACCAGAATGTAGAACAATCATCACAGTATAATCAAAATTTATGCCATCTTACTTAAGGTAATTATAGAGGTACTTTCTGGCCTCTAGCAAATTGTTGATCTATTATTGGCACTTGGATTTTTACTACGACGTTGGAAGTGGATAATCTTGATTCTATCTTTTAATTTTACTCATTTTTTTTCTTCATATTGTTGAGAGTGCCCATCTTTCATGCAAATTCATATTTCACATAGTTGCATAATCAAGTGAGATTTGCTTAGGATTTCAATTTGGAATTTCTTGTGTATTGAAATTTGAAAGATATGTTTTGAAGCTAAATTAGTAAGGAATTGTCATTTTTCAGATGCCACTTCATACCATAATAGAGATACAAATGGGAGTAACTGGCGTCCAAGAGAAAAGATACAAGCTCATGGATTGATTTTGCTCAAGAAACCATTTGATTGTAACTTGTTTACTCATAATGACGAGGCAATTGTTTGGCCATAGGCTCAGTTTAACAAGATGTAACATTTTAGACACGTCAACAACTGCAAGAATACTGTCTATAGTCAATTCATCTCCAATTCTCTTTATTTCCAATTCAATTGCTTTTATAATGAACTCTCCTGATTGGTTGAAAGGTACTGTTATACTACACTTAAAAAAATCATAAGAAATGTAAACAATTCAACCAATTAAGAAGAGAAGAATTAACAGGTATGGAAATAACGTTTAGAATTAGGTGTATATGTAATTTTTAAATTTCAGTATTTTCTCGTCGGTGTATCACAAATGTTTGAACCGTGTGAAATGCGAATAAATTGGGAAGCTTGACATTTGCTTATTCTTAATTTTTCTATATAATAAACCTGCAAGAATTTTTTACAGTTATTCATTGTAAACTAGACGTGGAAGTCTGCGTCCATAATTCTTTGACGATCAAACATTTGTTTGTCATTAGGAATTCTAATAAAGTTACTCTCATTCTTATTTTTCACTTATGGGTTTCTTTTTTAATAGTCAATTTTAACCAAAATTTATCGTAATTTTTTTTTCCATCTTTTATCTTTTTCTTCTGATATTTTTAATTTAACCAAAATCTATCTTAAATTTTTTTTCTAACAACGCGTGCGTTGAGCGTATGCTAAGAAAGCTCAAGAAGTTATAAAAATTATGGTATTTTTCACAAAAAGAATATGGAGTAGTAATTCGCGACTGTTACGTACCATCAAATGAATTTGATTGGGAGAAGGGTTCATGAGTCAAACAAGGAATAAACTAGTTGAAGGCTCCATGTGGGAAAATGGTACTCCGTATTTTACATTTCTCTCTCTATATATGTACGATAAATAGTTGTGTTGGCTGGATACAAAAATAGATACCATACATACATATATACTGGATATAAAAATAGGCACATATACATACATACATATATGTACGATATGTATGTACGATAAATAGTTGTGTTGGCTGGATACAAAAATAGATACCATACATACATATATACTGGATATAAAAATAGGCACATACATACATACATACATACATATACACACACACACACACTCTCCGTTATATATGATATGGGGCCAAAAAAATGTAGCAAGTGAAGGAGAGGGTAGCTGAACTGTTGGGGTAGTGCATGATATAGGAGGTACGACAGTCAGTCAAGGTAGGACGATATTTTAAGCTAATAATAATAAAATAAATAAGAGCAGAATTTATGAAAGACCGCAGCTTGTTTGTTAGGTGGCGGCCATAGCCTTTTTCATATGGACTTGATCAGAACTAGTCACGGGCCCTTCCCCCCACCCCAAAACATGCACCAAAAAGTGGACAGAAGGCCCCCCACCCCCCAATCTAACTCTCCTTTCGGTCTTTTATTTTCGTCCTTAATTTATACCCAAATAAATATATACATATAAAATATTTATTATCTAAAATTCAAATTTTATCACCTCTACTTATGTATCGTTATTTAGACATTATCCTTCTACTTTCCCTTTCATATTCCACATATATTAAAAATCAGTTTCTCTTTTTTCCAATTTTTGTTAGTTGTTTCAACTTGTCAATTTTGTAATCCGTAAGTGTAGAATCAGAGTTGTATAACAAGGTAATTGAACTCTATTTCTTGTGCGATTACAAGCATTGCTCATGCAGTTGGACCTTATTATCATGAATTTATTTAAGGGCAAACAAAATTGACGAGAAGGGAGTACTTATTGTCCATCAGAAAAAAGAAAAAAAGAAAAAGAGACTAGTATTTGGGACTTGGGAGCATTAGTGTGGCTTAAACTCTGTTTCACTGGAAGTCACATGGGTCCCCTGAAGTGAATAACTCTGTGAAGGACATAAAGGACCCCTTCTACACCCTACCAGACAACCATACATTTCCATGTAAATATATTTAATGCATATCCATATAAAAATAATATATTTATATAATACTCCCTCCGGATTTGATTAATAGACGTTTTCGGCTTATAGTTTCTTTTTTTAATTGATTGTCAGCTCCCGTCTTTTAAAGGATGGAGAAATGGTTATTTTACGGAAATGCCCTTAAAAGATTTTTTTTGTGTTTAGTGCACTCAGTTATAAAGTATGGCTAATGTTGGAAATACATATCGGTGATGATTCCTTTTCAAGGTCCTTAAACGACTCATGTACTACCACCAAATAAATAAATTTATTAGTACCCCGTTTGTGTATATATCTATCATGATTCCATGTATACGCATGGCATTAGGATCTTCCTCTCCTAGTAGATGATTATTATATATGTATGTGTGTGTGTGTGTATATATATATATAATATATGATCATATGAATACAATTAATAATGCAATCCTTGCAATGGTTTCATAGTATGCACGATAATCTATCCTATTTGCTGCTGCCGTCGCCTTCACGAGACCTTCATTTCGGACTCACCCACACTCTTCATCACACCACACCCCTATTGCCTCCTTGAATGATGGGATTCCTTTTTCATCTTCTTAATCTACATATCACATGCGTGCGTATATATATATATATATCAAGACTGCTGCTACCAAGAGTATATATATATATATATATACACGTACCCTCTGTGAACATGAAATATAAATCTACTTGAATTGGTCCAATAAAATTCCAAATATTGCCATCAAATAAATAAATCTATTTGAATGCGTTTTATCATATATAATATCAATTAATAAAATATAATTAATTTTATTAATTAATATTCATCAAATTATTATTTATGTCACTGTTTTACATGCGAAAATAAAAGACATTAAATAAATTTAAATAAACAAAGAGTAATGTGTTTAACAATTTTGATTAAACGAATTAGAACTACATAAAAATATTTGAAAACAAGCAAATATTAATGAGACTCGGATGGTAGGACAACATAAAAAAATGGCCGAATGCCAAAACTGATGAGAACTTTTATAATAATGTTCTAATGACAAATTAACCTTCCTTTCGGTTCGTCACTCTAATTATTTACGAAGATAACCCTAGCAAATTAAGGTTATTGTATACAAACAAAATATGTATAAAGTGATGTGATTAAATTATACAGGAATAAGGATCGATGAATTTTAAGGAATTCACTATTTAAAATATTAATGATTCAAAATTTGTCTCATATATCTATGTATAATTTATTAGTGTCTGTTGAATAATTATTTGTGAAAAAAGCAAAATTTGGGTACAAATAAAATATTTGAGAGTCAATAACGGAAATTTCACTTTGATTAGGTGACAAAGTAGACACGCAATGTGGAAGAAACCAAGGTACACGTACCGTAGCTTAATGTATCCGTTTCCAGCGACGACTTTATATTCACGTAAACGTTGTCCCAAAATAAAACAAACGTACTCCTCCATTAGTAGCAGCTGTAGAAGAAGTACCACCACTACTACTACTACTATCACTCTATATTAATCCTTCCTCATATCACTCCTCAAATAGCAGTCTCACTTCTCTATCATTATCAAATAAAACAATCTCTAACGCACCACCACCACCACCACTATTTTGTTCATCAACTATCACTATCTACATATCCTTGTCCCAATAAAATGGTCACTCTTCCTCTTCCTCTTCCTCCTCCTCCTTCACCATCAAACCAATCCTCCCATCCACTCACTAGTCTCGTCCACAACGTTTTAGCCTACGACGGAAACATCATGCTCGCCGCCATAATTTCCTTGCTTTTAGTAATTTTATTTGTTCTCTTATTGCATATTTACGCGAAATGGTTCCTCGGCCGAGCTCAGGCGAACCGGAGGATTCATCGGAGATCTGTATCAGTACCGGGGATTTTAGGCTCTCGATTTCATCATTTCCATACATATACAATCGATACTACGTACAGCTCATCGGATTCTCCGACGAAAGGTCTAGAACCTTCTATAATTTCTTCATTACCACTTTTTGTGTACAAGGAAAATGAATGTAACAGACATGGTGTGGAATGTGTGATATGTTTGACCGTTTTCGAGGAGGAAGAGGTGGGGAGGAAAATACCAAAATGTGGGCATGTCTTTCATGTAGAGTGTATTGATATGTGGTTGCATTCGCATGCCACGTGTCCGATTTGTCGGGCGGCGGTGATCGGAGATGACGGTAAGATTGCGGAATTCGAGAATGATCAGAGAGAAGATCCGGTGGTTGAGATCATAGTTGAAGAAGTTCCGAGTCCAGAAATTTATGAAGATTTGGTTGTTCGTGAATCTTCGTTATCGGATGCAACGACGTCGCTGTCTTTGTCCTTGGCGATACAAACGACGTCGTTGGGTGAATCGCTGAAGAAAATTATGAGTAGGAATCGATCTGAACATAAGGTTGATACATCGGACAATGTTAAGGAAGTGGAAACAAGTACGTAAATACATTCATTCATCAAACAACACTGTAAATGTCAATGTTTGTGATAATTGTTAGTAACTAAAATTAGGAAAAGGATCTGCTGTCAATTATGTAAGAATACCATTATGAACTTGAGATATACTGTATAATTTTGCGATACATTATCTCTAACATTTGTTTTTGATTTAGAATTAAGAAAAAGTATATCAAACGATTTCAAAAGATATGAGATTATTTTTTCTGTAACATTCGATAATATATCGTCGGAAATAACTGAAGATTTCAGTGAACTTTATAATAATCGACTCCTCAGTTTAATTTAATTTCCTGCAGGCTTGATTAATTAGTTTTTGAGACAGAGTAATTTCTTCCTCCAATAAGTAACAGTAATCATACAGAATCGACAAACTATTTTACAACTATAAATTATATTCCTTTAATATTATTAACTTATTTATACAGATTCTCCAATAATACACAGTAATATAGACTTTTGCTCCTTCTATTTGAACTTTATTTTTACCAAAGTGTGATATGTTTTCTTAACCGTAGATCTATAAGATTATTTTTGATATTTTACACAAAATAATTAATAATTTCTTAATATTTGTGAATTATCAAAAAAATATATATATATATTTATACCAAAAGACGGTGAGAGTAGAAAAGAAAAGTTGGGTTGAAATCGGAAACATGTGTTAGTGGTTATGTTAATTCATTAATTGGAAGTCAACTAACAAGGTTCTCATCCCAAGTCACTTTTTGATGATACTCATTAAGTAACTGGTGTGCATCAAAGTTAGTGTTCTTGTCAGCAGTTCTAGCTAGCTTGGACTACGCTGAAAGTACCTACTCCATAATTTTATGACTCAAAGAAGAGCGAACCAGTTTGATTATTGTTGAATTCTAATCGAATTGTGAGAGTTTTTATTGTTATTTTATTTGTATATATAAATATATTCTATTAAATTTCTGTAATTAAAGTGCGCACTACAAATTACACGTATGAGTTTCACGTGTCAAAAGATTAAATTTCAATGTGGAAATATTTTCACCGCATCACTTCATCAAATAGAAACTAAAAAGATGAGTTAACTCATTTCCATGGATTTGACCTAACTAAGTGTGATCCGATCGAATTAAATGAGATAATTCAGATATTGTACAGAAAGTATAGGAAAATAAAAATAAAAAATATTATAATTATTAGTAACATTCGGTCTATCTGGTAAAACTCATATTTATATATGCCAAAATAAAATAAAAAATGAATAAATTCATTTCCGACAGCAAGAGTAGATTAAAGAGAAAAAAGAGTAGATTATCATGAACAAACCAAAGGATTGAGTTAATTATCCCATGGATCACTAGCTTGTATGATCATAATGAGGGGATAGATTCATTAGTAGCACTAGAATCAATTGAAGATCGACAAAGAGGACAACTTGATCTATCTTTAAGCCATTTATCAACACACTCGGGATGATAAGCATGAAGGCATTCTGGTAAAACCTTCACCATTTCATCATCTTCAAATATTCCCAAACATATACAACATTCTTCCCTTGCATTCATACTTTTAGCCACTAATGATCCATGCAAAAATATCGGTATGCTGTTAATTGTGGCGGCGTCTAGCCCCGTCGTCAGAGCTATCGCCGGCACGGGGATGGAAATAGTATCCGTATTAGTATTAGAAGAGCTCGTTTGCTGGTGGTTCCTGGAAGTAGAGTTAGAGGATAATGAATCGCGACGACAAATAAAATGTAACAAAAGAAATGTGACAAGAAGGGTAAGTGAGAAGAAGAAAAAAAGTATGAGGAGAAATGCTTGGTTTAGGGATTGAGAATTGAAGCTTGTGACGTCAATACCCAACTGAAATTCTCTAGCCATGATAGAGGAAATTAAGAGGGTGTTATGAGGGTGGGGGGGGAGAGGAGTAGTGGGGGTGTTATTGTTATGTTTTTGTGAGGGAAATGTATGATGGATATGTGCAAACTACAAGTAGTTGGTCATGGCAGCTACGAATGAAGATGGTTGGGAGCATTTGTTTTCAAGTTTTGTAGTGAAAGACATGCAAATGCCAATTGGCTAGGGGGTTTGGATCAATTAGTTCTTGTGTGTTTGTATTTATAACTATTGCACACTTTGATTGGATCAAATTTTAGGCAGCTCTAGCTAACCTCATCTGGAAAGATGACTCTTGCTTGCCAAAAATAGTTCATAGCTCGCTAAGCTGATTAGTAAAAGGCAATTTTACCCTTTAATTTGTTTTCATTTTTTTAAGCTATGTATCAAATATCAAGATCCTTTAATTTGGGGGCTTCTGGCGTCCATGTCGTCCTTCAGACTTCATAATTAAATGTGCAAACAAGTTGTACGTCTTGTTATTTTAATATAAGTTTAATTTTTTTTTGTACAAAAAAGAAAAGAAAGAAAAACTGTGTACTGTACAAATTTGGTGTGAGGTTAGTCAAAAAGTCACAAAAAAGTGAAGAACGCTATGAAACAGCTGGAGAGATACGATCCTCCGTTTGCTTTTTTGGGCTTAAAAGGCAGTAAGTAGGCACCTAAGTAAGCTAAGTACTCCTTATCTCCTTTTAGGTTGACCCCAAATTCCCCATCTTTTTCTTTCTTTTTTTTTTCTTTTTCAACATTGGACTTGGAGGAGCTTACAACAGATGAATATCAGAAAATGTATTAAATGTGACTTCTTCTTTATTAGGGCTTATAGTCATCGTGATATGGTTTGCCTCTATCAACCTAGTGTTTGAGGAAGATATATTCGTGACAACACTGGCTGCATACTCAAGAGAAAAGTAAAAATATAAGTTATTCTCAACCCCAATATTACACTTGTAATGAAGTAAAGAATTAAAAAAATAATCTGACTTTTTCAATATGTCCTTTGTTCTTGTCCTAATTCTATGCAGTTGTAGGAAAGAAAGAAAAAAAAAGTGATTTTATTTATTCTCTATACAAGTTTAAACATCGTAGTATTATATACTCGGCAGAGATTAAATATGGGAATAAGAATATGTAACCAAAAAAAAAGTGAGAATATACGAGTATTTCTTTGTGTGTTGGATGTATATATATGTAGAGTTAATTTTAGAAAGTACAATAATGAGTTAATTACTAAGCTAGAGTCAACTCTCTAAATCACATATTCAAATCAAAATAGATTTTTAATTGTACACTTTTTTGAGCCGTTTTAAGAAATCAAGTTTGTTACACTCTTTATCAAAGTTGATTTCGAAAATAATTATAATTAAGAGAATTGTAGATTCATATTAATTACAATTCTTAAATCAATTTTATCAAAAAAAAATTTACCAAATATATATTGCATAAAAATTTTAAAAGCAAAACAAAAACGCTAAGATAGAACAAAATAAAACACATATTCATTTGAAACATATAGAAACAAAGATTACAAATAATATCTCATTTATTTGAAACTTAGTGCATGTTTATAATTTCTTTCGCTATCATGTAATGAATCATAAATATAATAAAGAAAAAAATAATCTTCTCTATGTGTTAGGTAATATTTTAAATTTCAATAACTTCTAAATTATTCCATGTAACTAATTGTATCACAATTATTAAATTACAAATACTTAAGAAATTATTTAAAGATATTTATCTGTGCTATATACGAATTTAAAAACTTGTACTTAAGAAATTATTTAACGATATTTATCCGTGCTATACGCGAATTTAAAAACTTGTACATATATACTTTCAAAGTTATGTCTACATACCCCGATCTAATGTGATTCATTCAAAATCATTGAACAAATAATATTTACTAGAGTTGTTTGTAGATAATTAGTATCACATCGTATAATTAAGACATTCATGACAACAGTCTAATCGATGCAAATATCCAAACGGGTCGGGCCTAACATATGTTTTGGTGTGTTACTGGATGCATGCTTTCTTCTATCAGAAAATTATTTGTCAGTATAGTCTTTTAAAAAATATTATCATGCAGTTTGATTATATTTAATTTTTTTCTGTACAGTTTAAGTTACAATATTACTATCTACATTGTAATTTTATTAAATAGATAATATGGTAATATAAACATAATAAAATGGTAACATAAACTTAATCAAAAATATTAAAAAATAGTTATACTGCACAAAAATATTTTTAACCAAATAACACTGGCCGTAAAAAATTCCTTTTTCTATTAGTAGTAGAGTTTATATTCAAACTGAGAAAATAAAATTCATCCCAAATTAGTGTATGTAGAAGCTTTATTTGGTTCACGTTTCGTACATGTTCTCAAGTTGCAATACCTAATGCCTTATCTAATACTCTATCAACTTGGATCAAAAAAAGATATATACATTTGTTAATTATTTATTTTATTCTAAAATTATAGATATATTTTTCATTTAATATAATATTATTTAAAATAATAAGGTTTCACTTATGAAATGAATTTATAAAGATATCAAATATAAAAAGTTGTATTTAAAGTTATGTTTAGCATGCAAACATCTTACTATGTAAATCAGTATCTCATTCTCATACACATAATACTTATATTTGGACTAATATATGAATGAAGGAAAAGTAATTAATGTGAAAAAAAGATACCCACGTAATATAAAATCTAAAACTCACATTCAAACGTGCTATTCAGATTATCATTATTAAATAATTTAATCACAATAATATTAATGATGTCACCATCACCACCAATTGTGGTCATTGCCACCACTGGCACTGTAATTGTCGTCGTCATTGTTGTCGACCACCACCACTTGTCGATTACCACCACTAGCCAGTAACCATTACCATCGGTCACTGATGCGATCACCACCCAAATCCTACTATTTTCAATGACTTTTCATTATTATTTGAATTTTTTATTTCTAGGTATTTTTTGGTACATCCAAATGTGAACATGGTAAGATTAGATTATTATCATTCATATATATCTTATAACCAAATATAACATTCTCACTAAGATTCTCGCGTGTACATAGTCCAAGAGTTTATTTATTTTTGGTTACATTGCAGGTCACTATCTAAAAACACACGCACATACTCACAATTATCACTAACATACATGATTTTTTATTAGCGTGCAAGGTTCGAAACACTGATTTTCTCACTTTTCACAGGAGATAATCAATAACTTGTGAGGTCAACGACCAAGTCTAGCCTAAGAGTATTCATCGTGTACTTTATATATTTCACTTTAAAATTGTTAAAAAAATTCGCTTCAATTTTGAATTATAGAATTTCGAGAACCTATTTTATATAAATTGAAATATATCTCTAATTTTAGATCATATAGAGCATAAGATAAATTGTACATCATGATCGAGTAAGTTTATAATTATTTTAATTACTATAAATTAATTATTATTCTATTGTTATAGTTAATTTAATTGTCATTGATCAATTATAATAAATTATATTAATTTTATGATTATCAATTTGATTATAATTATTTGGAAAAATCTCTTTGACGGTCCCTAAAATATATTAGTTTTTCACATTTAGTTCTCAAACTTTTTTTGCAATTTGTTTGGTACACAAACTTTTTAAAATATGTTTAATCCGGAAATTTCATCAATCACTCGTTAAATCTGATAAAAAATACACTCATGTGAATCACACATGTAATTTTCAAAGAATAAAATAGTCGGTTTACGTCATATATAAACTTTCGTTTCGACTATTCTCGAGTTATATCAACTTTATAAATTTGGTCAAGAACATTCAAAAAGAATTTCTCAATAAAATAAAAACTAAAATTAAATGTATAACTCACATTAGTATATTTTGTTGTTGCACCCCTGCTTATATTATCTTTGCTTATGTGTTTGATTTATAAGAATTGATGATGTAATATAGTCCTTGCTTAGACAATGTAAAAGGACTTAGAAAAATATCCAACATGTTAGGTGGATATAATTTGTAGTTAAGCAAGGACCCTTGATCACCATTGAAGTCTACTGATAAGCCTGCTATGAAGGATTCTGAAGAAGAATTTTACAAGTATAGTCCTGCTTAGAATGAAATAAGCAAGGACTAGTAAGCAAGATCCTTTGCTTATCAAAGTGAAGATTGTCAGAGAAGTTATCTTATTCCCTGCTTAGTCAACTTCTAGGATTCTCTGCTGAAAGGCACTAGAAGACAGAAAAACGGCTAACTTTTTTGAACTAAGCAAGGACTGCTGAAAAGGTACAAGTCACATCAAGGGCAGTACACTCCAACGGATATATTTCAAATTTCCAACGGATAGATTCTTTGGAGGAGTATAAATAGAAGTCATAAATTTCATTTATGACTAACAATCAATGAACCAACTACCTCTGAGCAAAAACTCTCTGACATCTTAAAGGCTACAGCAAGACATCATAAAGCTTGAACAAGTGCTATCTATCTGCTCAACCAAGGAGCCTTCTACTTGAAGATAGCAAGCAAGAATTTTTGAAATCTTCTAAGTGTCTGTGTGACAATTGGACTAAGTGTCCTGCTAAAGAGGTCTAAGTGACCCATTGTAAATTGGACTAAGTGTCCTCTTGCTGATTGTTCTGTGTGAACAGATTATAGTGATAGCCTTCTCAAGTAAAAGAGAAGAAGAGTGGAGTAGGATTATTCCGAACCACTATAAAAATTCTATCTCTTCTCCTGCTTATCTTTTATATTGTTTCCTTGCTTTGCTGTGCTTTGCTTTAGTCCTGCTGAACTTGTTCAGCAAAGACTTACTATCTTTGCTACTTTTAAGCCATTAACTTTTGTTTTAAAATCTAAGGGGTTCCTTGCTTAAAACAATTCCGCTGCTAAATCCTTTGAAAATCTTAAGAAACCTTTTTATAAGCAAGAAGACTTTTAATTCA
>CM025786.1:6144863-6247169 GCA_014636745.2 Centella asiatica | reverse complement strand
TGAAAATCTTAAGAAACCTTTTTATAAGCAAGAAGACTTTTAATTCAATAAGGTTTTCTAAGTAAAGACTTAATTTTTTAAAAACACTATTCAACCCCCCTTCTAGTTTTTTTACCCTTTGGGACCTAACATATTTTCTATCAGATTTAACGAAATATTGACAAAATTTACTGATTACGCATGTTTTAAAAAGTTTGTGTACCAAACAAATTGCGGAAAAAGTTTGAGGACCAAATTTATAAAATTAATATAATTCAGAGATCATCGAAAAAGTTTTCCCTAATTATTTTAAGTAGATAGATTTATTATGATTAATGTTATTGTAATTATTTAATTCCAAATGTTTAAAGCTCAACTTACGGACAAACTCACTCGCAGTCGACTCTGTGACAACTTTTGAATTAATATGGAAGCATAAAAGTATAGAAAAATATATAAATATGGAGTACTAGAAATTATTTTTAAACAAGAAACGGGTCAACTAAAATTTGGTCACTTAAGAGTTAAAAGAAAAAGAAAACACTATACAAAAAGACATGGATTACTTGTAATTGGATAAAATTTGTTCACGTAATTAGGTATTCATTCGGTAATAGTTGTACAAATAAGTCATTCTAATGTAATTATACTATAAATCATGGGAAACATGTATACAATTATGTATGTGAATTCTATCTAATTATGACAATAATCTACATTATATGTTGAGAATGGAGGGCCAATAATCAAATTAAAGGTCACTCATTGATATTCAGGATCAACATAAAGATTGGGACTGTAATTCACATTGAGATGAATTTAGAATCGATTTAAAGAAAAATTAACTTGGCTCGTTAAGGGACCAGTTCAATTTAAAATTAGTTCTCGAAAATTTAAAAGTTCATAATATTAAGGCGAAACATTGATTTTACTCTACCTGTATGTAATAACAAAAAGACTTATTTGAGATCGGGACTAACACCATATCAGAATCAGAATTGGACTTCTTAAAATTTTTATATATTATACTCATAATAATTGATTTTTTTCTCAATTTATTATCATTTTCTCAATTAATATAAATGTATTTTAAGTTTTTATATAAAATTAGAAATCTTATATCAATAAAATAATTCAAAAGTTATTTTATATTCTTCATGTTTTTAATCTAAAATTTGTATATTTTCAATAGATAATTAGTCTAGAGTGACTATAATTATAGTAATTTGATTAAAAATACAAAAAATTAGATTTTAATATTTTATTTTCAAAAATAAAATAACTTTATGTTTTAAAAGAGGAAAAAGAATGATTAGAACTGGAACCATAACCGGTCTTGGACTAGACCGGCCTAGCCTGAGGCCTTGGTAATTCTCCTTTATTGAATTAGAACTGGTTCGGCTCAACTTGGTCATTCTCATGATCAGTCTAAAATCGGACTGATCAACATCAGTTTTTTCAAGGACCGGTTTAATTTGAACCAGTGAATCTATTTATTCATTTATGATATTACGATTTTATGGGCCAAAATAGTACCAAAAATGGTTTTTATTCAACTTGAACTTTAGAGTAACACTACTTTCACAAATTCATAACCAGTATTTGTATTGCTGCCAATTACATGCATGGGTTTCCTTTATTATATTATTTGTCTTGATTTGGAAGAAACGTCAAAGTACTTGGTAGATTTGGCCTTGATAGTTGGCTACAACATTTCCATGTATATTCAGCTCCCACTTACGTTAGTAGATATGATTGTTTAAGGCTGTATAGTGCATGATATGAAATAATCTGAATTCACTTCGATTAGAAATTGAAGTTACACATCGGAAACTAATAACAAAGATTTGCTATTATTTTTCTAATAATACTATGATGGTATTAAGATATTCATTTTACACACAAATAAAAATATAACTCTTCTACCAACAAATATTAATTTAGCTCTTATTAAATTAAAAACTCTGAGTCTTGTCAATATCTTATTGTTATTTTTGAGTGGTAGCATACACCGACCCTAAATTAGTACTCTCTCCTCAACCTCAATTTTTTATAATAAAAAAAATCATGTGATCTAGAAATACTTGTGATCTTTATCATCCTCCCAAACTCAGATTTGAACATATCGAAAAATTATTTAGCGAATTTCACAACTTAACCGTATATCTCATAGTCATAAGAAGTCGACCTACAATGTTCTAAAGATTTAAGATAGCTGAGATCTTGAAAAGGGGCCTTTGGGTGATTGGGTCCTTAACGTTAACAAAAGAAAATGAGAATTAATTACTCTTATTTTCTAAGATCATGTGATTTTTATGGTTAAATTGATCATTTCTATGTAAAGTTTTTCTTATTTTATAAATGTACAAGTGACAATACAATATAAATGAAGCTTAATTTCTATAATTATACAAGTATATATATATATATATATCACAGTCTAAAAACTCACACACTCATTAACTATCTTACTCTGACCTTCCCACTTTTCAAAAAATATATTGGATGACCAGTAAGGCCAACGGCCAAGTCATCTGTATATGTATTTAATCAAATAAAAGTATATATATTTAATTTTAATGTCAAAATGTGGTCAATTCATCTGAAAAATCTGTGTCAATTATGGCTCCCTGCTACGAGACGCTTCGAATTCTGAAGTTTGCATTGTCTGACATATCTAAAATGGTAGAACATATTTCGGAAGATCAACCTAACGACGTTTATTTTCCAGGAATCCTGTTCTACGCATATCTAAGGGTACAATACATATGTTGGGAGAAGTTAATGGATAATTCATTCAGCGGATAGCCTTGGATACAGGGCAGGAAACACAGCAGTTGGATATATCGACTCAATGAAGTTGCTGCAATATATTTGGGGGGGGGTAAATAAAGTTCCAGAAATATAATACAGGATCCAATCCAATTGACCAAGAAAAAATATTACGCATGTAGAACTCATAAGACAAAAATGCTGACAGTAATCGAAGATGGATGACCTGCTAACTCCTATGAGCTGATGGACAAAGGGAACAATGGTTGATGTAGAGCAAAAAAAATGAATTTTACAAATCAAATGATGTGTAGGCATGGTATACAATTAATGGTGACATGTAAGTTCATTGCTTTCCTTATACATGAACTTCTAATCGCCGAAAGACAAAATTTACAGGATCCCTATAGATCTCACTTTTAAGTTTAAATCTGCACCAGAAAGACGCTATATAATTTACACCCCAGATGAAGATGTCCGATTTATTCTTTGAGCACCCAACTTTGCAGCAGCAGGTTTAGATCCTCGTCCTCGCACAGCTGATAAAGGCTTGGCCCTGGTAGTAGGTGGAGGAGCTGCAATGGCGGCCCATGGGTCATCGTCCTTGGGTGCCACAGATGTTTTGGCAGTCAACGGTTTTGTTATCGATTTTGGAGCTGGAGCAGCAATGGAACCCCACAAGTCATCATCCTCGTCTTTGTGCATGTGCACTGCACTTTTGGGTCTTAAATTTGTAACTGAAGCATAACACATTTAAATGCAGGTTATTATTTGCATTAGGAACAAGAAGGTAAATGAAAAAGTTATAGCCTTGAAGATAGTTTAAATTTTATTCTTCAATAAATCTAATTACAATAGAATGTCAAAAAATTCAAAGCCACAACTCAAACCAATGAAGAAGTTAATGAGGAAACCTTAAAAGCAGTTAGCATGCAACGTTAAGTATAATATATTAAAGTACACCATAGCTTGCTAGTAAATGAGTATTAACTGTAGATAATATGTGAGCATTAAGGTTTAATAGGATATGAATTACAGAGTTGCTTAACTGGAAACAGGTCCATCATATGTAACAAAAGATGAAAAAAACCTAAAATGTGCAATAATAAACAGTAAAACAGGATAATGAAAGCAGGTGCTACTCTATTCTCATGAGCTGTTATGGGCTTTAGTTTCATGAAGCTCATAGAAAGATGGAAGCAAATGCTACCTACCCATGTGTTGTTCAATATCTTTTACCCTCTTTTGTTGTGTTTATAAAAAATTCTACGAATTGTACATCTTGCTATCATTTACCATTTCAGTTAGGTTAAAAACAAGAAAGATCTGCTGTAAATAGCAAAGTTCGCTGCTAAAATATAACTCAAGATTTTCACTCGACTACCTTGTTTTGGCTGTGAAACAGGTCTCTTTTGAGCTGCTTGAATATTTGCAAGAGCTGGTGATGGTTTTGGATCCTCAAGTGGTTCAATGTCATCCCAACCGTCTTTGTCACTTTCATGATCTTCAAGAATTCCATTTTCAAGTTCTCCCCAACCATCGGTAGATGTAGGGGACACAGGTGCAGGCTGATCAGATATATCTGCAACTGAACTTAAACTGACTGCAGCTGTACTCGGAGTATCTATTACTGTGATGGATAAGATATCAGTATTGACTCGATGATAAATGCATCAAGATGCGCAAAGATTTAAGTAACAACTCACATCAAAATATGATCATCAAACCAAAGTACAAACAGATGGTCAACATCATTCATCCAAAGAAAATGCAACAGAAGTGGTCCTAAATATATATGAACAACTGAATCTGAATTTACTGACATGAAATAATGTCTAATTTATTAAGAAGCACAGACACTTCTCAGAGAGTTGCATGTCCATGTTCGACACGTGTTATACACCAGTAGTTAGCATGCAAGGATAGAAATAACATATTGGATTATCACACTTTTTTCATATATTTAAATCCAAATGCTTTGTCCATATTCAACCTAAATAATGCCTAAACTTGAACCTTTAAATCGATAAACTGAATACCGACTATGTATTCGAAATTGTCTTCTCTCTAATTATGACAATGTTTAGTTTTCCTCTCATAATTATGCTGAAAGTTGCCAGTAGTATCATAATAAACAACATCTTAGTGTATCATATGCTTGGCATGGGCATCATATCAAGTTGGATCCCTCGTGAACATCTAATTCACGCATGCACTCAGGTCTTTCGTCATCTTCTCCACATTAAGAAAGATCCTTTAATGAGTTTCCTCCTCCAATAAGAAAGGATACATATGATACAGCTCACTTCCCTATTTGCATCATCATGTAGTCAAAAAGTATGCTAGACTGCTGCTTCTGATCTAAATCCAAACGTTGGTAGACCTTGTTGTCAAGTCATAACTGAACAAATACTTCCTCCAGACCAGAGGTGATAGCCTAGTGGTTAAGGCCTCTCCCTTTACTGTGGCTCAAAGTAGTTTGAGTCTATCTAGCAGCACTATTTGCAGATATTGACGTAAACAAGGTAAGTTATCCCCTCCCCTCCCCACTCCCCCTAGGATGCATACTGCTTGTAGAAGATTAATAAAAAAAGAAGAAGAAAAAGAAGATCCTCCACCCAAAAATATAATATTACCATCGATACTTATTTATCCAATTTAAATATTCTCAAAGTCCATACTGTGATGATTCTGTTTAATTATATGTCAATTTAATATAGAATCTGAAAAGTAAGAATAATTAAAAGATTTGTTGTTTTGAAAACTCAAATAGAGCATTCCAATTTTTAATTTGAGATGTCTTGAATTGACTTTTAAAAAAGGAACATTGATCTTTTACTTTGAGACTAAGGCAGTATATAAACGACACTGGAAATGAGAGAACCTAAAACACTTGTTGACAACAGTACTTGAATAAAATCTTGGTCACATTTTGTTAGCATCTGTCAAGCTAAACTTATAGTTATAGGACAAGTAGCAAGTTGCTGTGACTACTGCAGTAAGATCAGGTACCAAGTTCATACTGTAGAAAGATTAGATGCGTAGTTGGGGTGATAGCCTGGTAATGATTCATATATAATAGCTTCCTGCTGTACTTGTAATTTAAGTAAGCTAAATACAAGAGTTAATATTTTCTTGTTCCTCTACTTGCTTCAACACACTGGAATTTGATAATATTCTTTACATCAATGCTAACACATCTCAATAATAGTATAAACAAAAATGTTCATATTTTACACGAACAGAGTTTCATATGTGAAACACAAACACATAAAACTTCACTACATTGACATCTTGATAAGCATATTGAGTAACCATTGCAAGATAAAGTCACCAATGTGTTCTGTGTGTGTGTGGTTGGATGGGGGGAATGCCACAACAACAAAACAGAATGAGGAAAACTAATGCGGAATATGCTTGCCTGAGCTGGCATGGGATACAGCAGAAGTCAGTGGTGCAACAGAATTAGCAGGAGCATGTGAAGCATGTTCAGAAGGTTTGCCTTTGAGGGTCAAGGAACTCATGGCCCACCTGCATTGTGACCATTATGGTTAAAGGTAGAATGTTATATGTTAACGCGAAAGTCTTAAAGATGGATAAATATATTAAACTTTTCCTAGCAACAATAAGATTCATTTAGAATGCATACGTAAAACTATGCATCACCAAACAAATCTATAGATCGACATGGAGCAGAAAATTTAATGTACATGCAGAACATGCTCTCATAAGCCAACTGAGTATAAATGAGCCCAACGTGCATCCAAGAGGACTTCCTAATGCACCTGACGAACTTCACGCTACCAATTTTAGAGCATCCGACAACTTTTACAAGTGAAATGATTTTTTGCCAAAATTATGAATAGCTTGGCATATAGATAGTTACTAGACGTGTGAAGCACACTCAAGCACAAACATCTCCTTGGGCCTAAGGCCCAAGGATATAAGAAACAAGGTGTATATAGAAATGTCAAGTAATTATAAGACAAGTGTATTGTTAAAAAAGTTGTGATTGTTGTGTACGGAGAAAGAATATCAAACATTAGTCATCAATTTAAACTGGTGTAAATAAGTTATAACTTTGATATAAAATATGTCAACATTAATGAACCCCTCTTATACTCAAACAGGAGATGGAGGCACAAAATCTAGTTGGAGATTCACGAGGAGCAGATAATCTGTTAAAGATATCTCTACCTTTACACATAAATTTCGATCATGTCAACAGAAACCTAACTAGAATTTCAAAAGAGAACTAAACTAAAACAGTCTTTCTTTTACTCTAACCAATCAATTGCGGACTTGCAGTTTTCTTATCTCTTTTCTTCTCTTCCCCCATTTGTTTCTATTAACATCTCTTTTCTTCTTTCCCCTTTTCTTCTATATTAGTTACAAATTATCTGAAAGAAGGAAAAAAAAAATCACAAAATCCAAGATAGAAGACAAATGAGAATTTTGGACCCTTCCAATAAGCCGTGCACCTCCTTGAAGTTGGATTGCATCAGGAAAACTTGACTCTAGGCACACACGATTAACAACACTAAGAAACTGCATCTATAAGACTCTTTAAAAGAGATTGACAAATATAATATATTACCCTGGTAGCCAATCAGGAGGATAAGACACAGAGTCACTCAATTCTCAAAACAAAGAAGAAAATATTGGTTGTAGTAGATTCATTTAACGGCTTTAATAGTTCTAACCAAGAAGGATTAGTAGCTCAAAGTATATCTATAAATTCAATGAACCAAAGCAAATGTGAGAAAGATCACCAAATAAATATAATAAATACCATGTTCATTTCCATTTGCTTCTTTAGAAACTACATAACATAATACATACCATGTTTCTTGTCCACTGGCCTCTAGACAGTAGAAACTAATGCGTAACGTATTACATGAATGGCAGACCTAATCATGAATTTGCAATGCAAGGCTGTATGAAGTAGACAATGAAAATTCAAATCAACATACCCAAGTAAACTTGCATTTCCTGGTATTGTTGGAATTCCAATGCTTGAAGCCCCAGATGAGTCCCCACCATCAGTCTGTAAAGACCACACACAGAGCACCGGTTATCTTCTTAAGTGGGCTAAACTTAATTCAGAAAATTAAAGGTTTATATATGTTTCTCATTATAGAATCTAAAATATTTGGTGTTTCTTTCTCCTAGAGAAAGCTCAAATTTTCATTTTATAGTTCTTACGATCCGGAAATCATGGTGTATCAGGAGTGAACCTCTTCTGTGGTGAAAAATACAAAACTTACAAACCCAAACTAGAGTCCTTAAGTTGCATACAAGATAATGCTACCTACAGTACAGAGCATTTGATATATACATTCAAGATGAAAGTTTCTCTACATTCACCAGAGTGTTGTAAACATAATGATTAATCTCAATCCTACATGGCAGAAATAAATAAAATTTCCTTAAAATGTGGGGATATTCTTTTAGTAGTGATTCATAATGATCAATTTTGCTCGACAGTGGGATCTAAACATATTCTCATTCAGCCTTAGTGATGCATTCACAAGACTAACCAAAAAAAACCTCTTTTGTCCTCCTTATGTCCTTTCGCATTAGCAATCCCATAGACAAATTGGCAATGCTTACAATGCAGCATAGGTTCCAGATATAGAAGACAGACCTTCTCATGGTATTGCTTCAGAATATGCAGAAATTGGTCAACAGCTTGGAAGGCCTTTGCTCGAACATCACTGAGACAAGAAAAAAATCAACAAAAATTTATGCAGTGTAAAACTGAAATAATGCTTTTCTTAAGAACTAAATTGAAAAGGTCACAAAAAATTCACATACAACAATTCGTTATAAGATTATATAAAAGGAGTTTGAAGATTTTTAACAGGTCCAGCAAACAATAGAAAACTAAAACAAAAGAGAAAAGTCCAATTACCCAGAACGTAATGCTGGAAAAGTACATCATTATTACAAAAGAGATATTGCTATTTCATTAGGTAAACAAAAGCATTAGGAATGAATAAAGCAATCAGTGAGCACTATATGTTAACCATGAGGCACCTCAAAAGATAGTAACTAAGCAACATCCTCAGCATTTGTATATGTCAATACTTAATAAGCTATCAATAAAATATCGATCCATACCAATAATCTACGAAAACAGTTAAGTATGTACTCAGAAATGCTGCTAACTTGTAAAGGAAAAGTAACCTGTCGGGATCAATAGTAAGGACAACGATGTTTGGCAAAATACGAGCTGCAACCTCAGTTTGATCATAATATGAGCTGGTAGCACATAGAGCCATAATTCCTGCACCCATAAATTTGGCAGCTCATGTTATCATCATAACAGGTAGACAGAAGGGAGAAAGAAAAGAGGGTGTACAATCAAATATTTAGGTAATCAGTGTTTGACCTGCACCGCGGGCAGGGGAGAAGGTATCACGCAAAGCACGCACAGTAAACGCATTTATCAGAACTCTTTTTCGTGTCTGCAATTTCCATAAAATTCATCAGCAGCCATTAAAGCATAAAAGTATATAATATATTGAAATATGTTTCACTACTAAAAACTAGAAATAAGATGGTATATATGAACAAGGTTGAGCATCTAATAAAAATTGCAGTATGCAAGCTTGCCAGTGATGAAAAAAGAAGGAAGCACAGCTGTTACTTACCCCTTCATTAAGATGGCTGGCAATATTTCCTAGCAGTATGGTGGTATTTGTTCTAATTGCAGGTTCTTCATCAACCTGCAAGAATAGAAATTGGAAGGGAAAAAAAACTACTAAAAAGATGCGAATCAAAAAGAAATCGTGGGAGCATAAATTTTAGTACTTCATGGATACATCAATAAAGTTGCAATATTAAGAAGAAGTGACTTATATACAATTTGAGCCAGTTATAATACACGTGGAGTCAAAAGGATTAAAACCTGAAGCTTTGAAAGAAACTTTAAAAGTGATCCTGATATAGTCCGTTGAGATAGCTGCAATAATGGGCGGAAATATTAGCATTTGAAAATGACTCAAAATGCAAAATCAGTTGGTGCAATCTACATTGCTATCTAGGTTATCAAGATCCTTGAATACACTTTTTTAACAATAATCATGATTCTGGACCACCAGAACTTTAACTTAGAAGCATGACTGACCCAATAGACACCATTACACTTAAGGTTTTTCCATTTGTTTCAGCATTTTCCATAACAAAAAGCTCAGAGAGTAAATGACTGGTAGACTGAGGGAGACTTCAACTACCCAGTACTTCTGTGTCACATTTTGCCGGTATGCAAAGAGAACTATAAACCAACTCAGTTCACTCTTAATGAACTCAGCTACATAAAAAAGGTTATGAACCCGACAACACAGTTGACTAAATAAGAAGGAAAAAGTTTAGGTAAAGATAATGCTCTTACTTTTGGAGCCAGAACAAGCATGGATTTGAGTGTTAATTCGCGGAGAAAAGCAGATGTGTCAGAGAATCCAGTAGCAACATGAGGATAAACCTAATCAAAAGCATCACCAGGGATCAACCATAGCCCAAACTACTAGGAAGAAGAAAGACAATAATTTTGGGCAACGTACTTGTTCATCAACAATTTGTGATGATAATGACTCCCCAAATTGATCTATGTGCTGCAGGAGACTAACTCGAATAGCTCGGTCATTGGAAGCAAAAAGTTTCACTATGGTTGGTAACACCTACAGATTGAGGAAAGAAATTGAGCTCAAACCCTAAAAACGATAGCAGTAATTAATTAAGCTAGTTACATAAAAGCAGAAGACTCCGAGATAGACTCTGGAAGGTTAGAAGAATATGACCTTGACACTGTATTCTTCAGCAGAAAGCCATGCACCCATTTTCAAAAATGCAGTCAAAGCAGGTGCGGCAGCTGAACCAAATTCTAAGGCAGAAGCTAGTAAAGGAAGTAGCTGTGAGAATTTTATGAGAGTAGAATTAGTATCATCAAAGACGATTATTACAAATACATATAAACAAATAAATAAGGTCAGATCTTTGAAAAATTGTGGTAACACCTTTTTTAGCACAATTTGGCGAGGAAGCTGCTCAGCTAGAGTAGGCAGCTTACGGAAGAATGTATCTTTCTCAACACTGTCCTTCAAATTGAGAATTTCCATGAAATGAATTGTGTCCACCAACTTATTTTGGAAATATTCTACAAGAATATGCATTATGCTTTCAGTATATATAAAATTTGAGAAAAACAATAACCTTGAAGTAAGTGATGGGCGTTGAAAATTATAAAGAACAAGATGACAGATATATTAGTGGAATAGGGAGCTGCTTGACTGCGTTCATTTTTATATCCGCAGCCTGGATGTGCAATCATGTCTTATATGTTAGTTGGGAAGATTGTATGAATGATGTGTATTGGGGGGAGTTACACTGACATTTTCATGAACACCTTAATCTTCTGAAATTAATAAGTCAAGAAACTAAGCTGCTTAAACTATCAAAATAAATTACTAGGCTATCAATTCTTTTCATACAAATAGACAATAAACTCAAGAATAAGAAGATATCTGACCACAATTTTCCACGAGCTTTGATGAATTCAACCTGCGAGAAGGCATAGAACTCAGGAGTCGCTGATAATCTGGAAGCAGAGACTGTGAGACAGGAAATAGACGGATGAAAGTGATATTAATCTTTTCGTTGATGAAAGTCAGAGCAACCAAATATGAAGACACTTGCTGGCTTAGAATAAACAAATGAACGGGGCAATAAGAAATCTAGTGTTCAAAACAAAGTAAGCTCTTAACGACACAAAAAAAAAACCCATAGCCCACATCAACAAAATACAAGAAGCTGACCTTCGGTATAGATGCAGTATTTCGCAGCTCCTCCGTCTTGCTTAGTTTTGAACAGGAGAAAAGTTCATAGATAAGACAGCCTAAGAATACACATACACACACATGTTATGTAGTGAATTAGTTTCCACCTATAATTGTAATTGTCCACAAAAGAGAAGCAAAGAACCTAGATATATATTTGAAGCAATCTACAAGACTGTAAAGCAGTCTCATAATGTATATTGTAACATTTAGCTAGTTCTCCATTAATTTAGCTAAAATAAACAAGAAAAATTACCCAAACCCCACGAATCGATAGCCCAAGGTGGAGACTTTCTAATTGTTGCCCAGTCAGACTTTGCCAACTCCATTGGTTTGTATTGTGAACCAACAAGCCATTCATATTGCTGGATCAAAATGAAATTTTAAATTGGATGAATGCCAAAGTTATTTTGACCAAACATTGTATGCATTATACACTATTATCAAGGAACTATGCAATAAAATGAAATCAAAATCACATCTTCTTTGCAAACTACGATAAGTATAAGTTGATAAGTTTATAAACAGAAAAAGACCCAACGTTATCACAAAATAGTTCAACAAAACAAAAAATCACCCTGAAATCAATGAGCATTTATGGTTCAAATCCACCTGAATACCCTCTAAGACACAAAAAAAGTCCTTCCAAGACAGCACTTGATTCGAGAACTCTTATTTGAGCAGGAATAAAATGAAAGCAATACTCTATTTTTCTCTAGGAATTCCATTCATCAATCTTTTCCTTGGTTCAATTTATTTATAACATCTAAACAAAATAATACAAATTCTAAGACGAACAGTTCAAAAGGTATAGCAACCAACGATTAAACCCAAAAACTGATTACCAGCATAGGTCCCATTGAAGCCACCTCTTTATTCCCATCAAACTCTGATAGAACATCAAAAGCATGTAGCTTCCAGTCCAAAGTTTGAGTAACAACAACACTTTCCAAACAAACATTTGCATGAACCTGTAAACCAATAATCAATATATCTGAAAATAAGAAAGAACACATGATACATGCTCTCGCACACACGGGGGACAGGAACAAGGAGGGAGATAAAAGATAAGTAAATATAAATCATCTAAATGGAACTTGAGACCCACAATTTGCAGATACAGGAGACCGCATCAACCAAAAAAAAAGGTTCGTATAATATTCCTCTACTATAAGCATTAAAAGAGCCAAGTTCCAATGGGCCTATGGATAATATCAGAAAATGTAAAACAATATTTGGGAGGACAGAAGAGAAAATAAAAGGAGAAACTTTTGGTGAAAAGAAAAGAAACGGGAAAGTTATTTTTACTACTCTGCTTTGGAGCCATATCAAGAGAAAATAAAGGTTTTTCTTTCGTTTGTACGGGAACTTGAGAACGGCATAGAACAACAAAGAAGCAAAGACCAAGAGAACGGTGTAAGATTTTAGCCATACTCTGTAAGACAAAAATCAGGTTCTATATGATAAACATATCAAGGTTAAGTTAGATATTAAAAAGGTTTCATCAACGTCGGGTCTGTCAATCCAATCCTGAACCGTGAAAGGCACGCTTTAAAGTGCAAGTACATTTCATACAGAGTTTTTCCATCCCAACAGAGACGTTCTTATTTTCCCTCTTACTGAGGGAAATTTTGGAAATAAAAATGTCCTATGTTGTTCAGATTTCTCTTTTGAGTTCTACCCTCCCCATTAAATATCCAAAATCTAGACAACAAATAACATGCACGCGCCCACACACATTCTTTCCTTTACTCTTTAATTATTTTTTTTCCAAAAATTACTCCAACCACACAGAGTGTTTTAGTAAAAGCTTCAGTTGTGACACATGAAAGCATATGATAGGGAGTAATCAATTTAATAATGCAAAAAACACCTCATTTCAAATGAATCTGGTAAGGGAAAATAAACTAATAATTTAGAATCATGTTATATTTAAAGATATTTTTAGTACTTATGTAATTTCATAAATTTACTAAAAATAGATACTGGAAAAACTTCAATAGCATATACTTACAAGCTTACAATCATTATTAAGGAAGCTCACAGCTTTAGCGATCCGATGCAATCCCCATGCATAATATTCATCCCTGCCATGAAATGGTTCATAGATTTGAAATGAGCAACAATAAAATCCAATATTGAGCGTCCTGACTATTCTGCTACCATATTTCTTGCTTCTCTGCCTACCATATATTTTACAGAAGTAGTAAAGATTGAGATGAGCAATGACTAGACCAGACAAATTATTACAAGTGAAGGTTTTTAGTCCGGTGGTACCCAACTCGTGATTCAATTGGTATGCAGTTACCAGTTAGTTAGATTTTGTATACGGAATTTTGGAGGGGTATACTTAGTTGGTACTTTTTACTTGGGTTCAATTTCAATACTTTTTAATGTTCGGCTTGTTCTCGATATATGCTTGAGTAGAATTATTTTAGAGAAGTATTTAATATTATCATAGTAAACTGATGTTTGTTTAATTGGGGTTAAAAAATAAGAAAATATTTGGATACACTAAAATTTCAAGTATATATATGTAAGAATACCATATATGGATACCAAAGTACCAATACATAGTTCGCTAACTTAAAAAGAATATCAGTTAACACTGATTTTGTGAACCTCAATCATAAGCAGTCGGAGCACGATCTAGTAAATGCCATCTAGGAATTAAGGAAGGAAAAAGAAATCTAAGAAGAGTGATGCGGGGAGGAAACTGAGAGAAAACCCAAGAACAATACAAGCAACTTTGGAGGTCAAGAAAATAACTTACAAAATGTAAGGTTGCTCGTAGCAATCAAGCTGAGGAAGGGTAAAATACTCTACGGATTACTAACTAGATAGTAGGAATCACAAGTAAACAGCATAATAAAAGTAACTATCAAGTGCAACAAACTGACTGGTAAAACGGTAATGCATAACAATTCAATGAATAAATTTATGTACCTTTGTGTACCTTCTAATCTCAATTCCTTGATCTTCTCTGATAATGGCATAACAGGTTCAGTGACAATGTAGATAGTTACTTTCGCCGAAGCGCCATCAGAAGTTTCAGCCTCTGTACTGTGAAGGAATGACAAAATATTTGGATGCCTGACCTGAAAGAAGCCCGAATAAAGTTCTGTGTCATATGAAGCACAAAGCCCTCATAAGTTAGCCATTTAATGGAAAATTTAATGAATTAATAAAACTACTACGGAAACTTAGAGAAGAAGTGTACCAAAGTTTATGACCCCATGATGGCAACAAAATGATGAGAAAAGTGATTTTAGGTGCAACGCCAATATGGATTCACACATACAAATACTGGAATTCCACATGAAGAGAAAGTTGTTTATGCAACTCCACCCCAGCCAATTACATAATTATCAACTTAAAAAGCATGTCTTCTTTACCACCATCATATGTACAGTACGTACAAACCATTTCGTGTAATCTATGCTGGCCTTGGATAGTCAAATTCTAAGAAGACTCAAAACCCAAAGTTTCTCAAAAACTCCAATACGATATCATTTTATCTCTGTTCCACAAGGCACAAATGCACATAGATATATTTCAACCGACAATTTATAAACACAGAGGGAGGCCAATGATACACTACCCATAAGGCCATAACTGATACTTTTACGACAGAAGTACAAAAGATATTTATTTTCTCTTAGTACAACTGCATATCATAAAATGATGCAGTGACAAAGATAAATTGCATTAGTAATACTAGTACACTACTATGTAACAAAAGTGTTTAGTAATGGATGAGTGACATGAACTTTAGAATACTCTGGAAAGGCCAAAGTTAAATGAAACAACCTTTAAAGAATCTACAAAGGAAGACAAAAACAAATAGATTTAGGTTCAAACCAATAACTGCCATTTGACCGATGACCTTAACCATTAATTATTTCGGGACCTATACGAAATCCTGAGATGATATGAGAATAATAAAATCTGGCATCTTCATTAAAAGAGTAGAAAGGACTGCACAGGCACTGGCATGAGCCAACCAGAGGTATATGGTATATTTAAAGAACTTGAACCACACGTGTACACCAAAGGCCTTAAAGAGCTGAGTAATATGCAAGCATTAATATGCTAATATATCAGAGGTGTAAAAACATAAATAACAAGCTTCAAAGGCTAACAGAAACTCTTAAGTTCGATTTTACATCCATTAGTAAGTTACCGTGCGGAGACGCTTGACACCATTACGGCCAGCAGCTAAATGCCCATCATTAGCACTACTCCCTGATAGAGAAAATATTGAAACTGGAGATCCGTCTTCCTGGAGATAAAAGTAAAAGTTTGAAGCCAATCAATTTACACCAAAAGGCACAGAAGGAGAATACAAATTGATAAATAAAGTCATATCCCAGTTTCAAGATACAGAAGTCTAAATGTTTACTTGATCAAAGGCAAACCAGCAAACATACGAAATGTAAACACTATTCAAAACTGGAAGTCTTACGCTGTCAAAAGATATTTATACAAGAAAAGACTATGCATGTGAGCACATAACAATTCAACAAATTGTTCAATCCACATGAGCTGCACACATGACACCATGATGCAGCAGCCATGATTATGGCACCATTGAGATCATCATAGGCAAAAGATAAGTGTGAAAGCTAGAAACGGAACATATGAGTATGAGATCACAAAAAGATAGATTGACTTTCAATTGGAGGACTATAATTATCAACCTGGCATTACCAAAAACATTCAAATCTAAACTCCAAGTGTATTACGTAAATTTGATACCTTGAAACACCTGAACATATTTCTGGTTAATGAGGCAATCAATAGTTGCAATTTTGCAACTCTGCCTCGTTTTATGTTGTGACATACTTTAAAACCCATCAATAAGTAGATTCACCATTGTTCGTGTACAAATTCTTATCTGAAAACCCATTATTGTCAATTAACACCCAATATGTTAAGTAGATACAGGAATAGGGGTCAGTTGCAAAACAACTACTCAAGTAAGACTAGTGAATATAATGCATAACATTGAGAAATTTTTCCAGTGTCATAGAATTGAAGTTCTGCTACTGTAGGTAATAAGATACCAAATGTTATTTTGAGAGAAATAAATTATAGTATAGCAGTCACTAGTAATAACCAGGAAAGCAAACCAAGCCTATATCGAAATAGAACTCAATTCACTGCAAATGCAATAGTCTTCTCAGATTATGTTAGCAGTAGTCTTCTCAGTTTATGTTAGGCCAACATAGACTCAAATTACCATACATACTAACAAACCTAACCCATGTGTTCCGCTGCAGGGACAGGTGTTCGGCTAAAGGAAAACATACTTTCCTTTTGACAATGAGCTAAAGCAATTTGTGCCGAGGGCCTCCAGTATATTACATGACTACCACGAGTTAGTTACAAACCATAACCATGTAAAGTTTCAGTAGTTGTGCAGAAAATATTCCAGATATAGGTTGATGCTTGATTCTTTGGATATCATTAGCAAAAATACCAAAACTTGTTTGTGCCATGTTGTCTCCACTTATTCAGCATACATTACTGTTTCCAATATTAAAGACTCCACACCTACTATCATGCTATGTAAACTTATAACAGACAAGTCCATATTCGGTTGGTTTTAAGCAAATCATTTAACTTCGATATGATCAATAGATACTCTTGAACAAGCTACCAGAAACTAGGGATTCAAGCTTGCGGGTCAAAAACCGATTTCAATTCCCACTAGTCACATAATTTTCAACCCAACCAAACACAACTTACTACACAAGCATCTGAGGCCAGAAACAGCTCAATTATCAAATACGGTAACGCATAGTAAAGCAAAATGAAGAACCATAAACTAACACAAAAGTACGAAAAATCAGAAGCACAAAGGAGATCACCAGAATCCAAATCGCATGTAAAATGTTGGAATAACCTTGGAGGTGCCACGAGAGTGAGTCCAGGAGCCCCAAGCGGAGGAGTAAGGTTCCCCGATGTTGTACGGCAGATCTTTGAGACCGGTGCCAGATCCGGCAACAACGCTTTGAAGGAATTTTAACATCTTCTTCTATGTATTGAGTTGTGAATCAATGGAGAATTATTCGAATTGTATATAAACTGAGAGAGAGAGAGAGAGAGAGAGAGAGAGAGAGTAGATCAACAGAATTGGAAGGGTGAAATTGGGTTGATCTGTGTAGAAGACAAGAGTGTGATGCAAACACGCTTACAGGGAAGCGTATTGGTAGCACCGTAGCAGAAGATTTGAGTAACGATTTTGGAAGAAATGAGAGAATTGAAAAATACACCTTTTTTTTCTTTTCTTCTTTTTTTGGTTAAATTGATTTGGTGCTTTGCGCGATCTGAGTGTTCTATGGTCCGTGGCATTTCCGACTGTTCGATTGGCTCGTGATCAGACTGGGAAAAAAATGTAAACGATTTACCTATTAGGGTGGATAATGAAAACAAGACTTCTTTTATCTGAAGTGAAAAAATGCAATTTTTTTCAATTTTTTTTTTTAAATAATTGTGTATGGCACTAGTAATAAGAGTTTCATTTGAAAAAATTTTAAACAACTGACAAATTGAAAAATTATTAAGTGGTACTAAATTGAAATGGATAAATTTTACTTTACAAATATAAAAGAGTGAATACCGACTTGTTTCGAGTAAAATTGATTATAAAACAAAAATTTTAAAGATACATGTATAATTTTGTTTAATTCAATCAAGAGGCACCAAAAAATTATAATTTATATGAACAAGAAGATAAAAAGTGTTTCTAATTAATTAACTAAAATTTATAAATTTACGTTTGGTAGTTCAAAAATGAAATTGATGGTGATAGGTTGAAAGGCCTGATAAAATATGTTCTATTATTTTTTGCTTGAAATTTGTAAATTGTAAATTTTAAAATTTTATTATAGGCCAAAAAATTACTTATGTGATATACAACATATGAATATGTGCTATTTAAAAAATTAAATTATACAATCGCAAGTTGAACTGTCATAAAATTCAGCAGAATGTGATAGTATCGCACTGGACTATTGTGATGATAATCATGACGGTGGTAGGGGAGTTGGTGGAAATTGTGGTAGTTGGTGGAGTACTACGACAATAGTTTGGTCGGAATGTTAGGATGACGGTGATAATTAGTGGTGGTTGTGATAATAGAAGGAGAGCGAATTTAAGGAAGATAATTGTATGAATAACATTGTCGTTCTAGTACTAGTGTACTTGTGTTTAACACAATGTGATGTAAGTCGGAGGAATAAAGTGGTGGTGGTGTAGTCGGAAAATTTATGTGGTAACGGTTGATGAAGAGTGATGAGTAGAGCGAAACAGGGGTGTTCATAGTGGAGGGAGAGGTTAGTGGTAATTTTGTAGAAGCCCTTTTACTATAAGATGAGAAATAATTTACGTTTAATCTGAATTTGATTGAGATACGATAAAATAATTAGACAAAAACAAAAACTAATTGAACTTTAAAAAGAAAAAAAATGACTAAAAGAGATCATAAAAAATATGAAAGAATCAATCAAATTTAAATATTAAGCAATAGAAGAACTTTAATCGAATATATTTGATTTTTTTGGCCGGAATATTAATCATATCAGTGATACATTTTAATACTTCATGAGAGTTTATTGCTCATTTTGCGCAACTTGAGCTTTTTCTTATTTGTTCAATTACTTTTTTAATTTTAAATTAAAAATACATCTCTATTATATACAAAATAAGTTTGCGAAATCATCTATTTCAAATGTGTTCTTTATCTTTAATAAATTTAAAGTAAAATATTTGAAAATACTCTTAAATATAAATTTTAAAATTTTGATATTTTTACAGATTTATATTCTAAACAAAATTTAAAAATTAGAAATACATTTTAGTTTACTCAAAATAAATTTATAAAATCCTGTAATTAAAACTTAAAGTACATTTTCTTATTTTCAATAAATTTGAAGTGAAATATTATAAAATATTTGAAATATAAACTTTTATGTTTTAATATTTTTATAAATTCATATCAGAAATAAAATTCATAAATAATATTAATTAAATGAAATAATATATAGGGGGTCGATACATAACTAATGTTAGTTGTGGAGTTTTTCATAGTTAACACATTTATAATTGTTAATCGGATAATTTAACGCTGGAGATCAAACTTAAAAAATAGAAAAATCCCTTCCGCCAAAAAACAAAAATTGGCTTTTTCGCCAGTAAAACTAGCGAAAGGCAAAAAAAAAAAAACAAAAAAAAACCTTTCTGCCAGTAAGAAATCATTCTCACGTCAATAATTCTTGAATAAAACTTGATCGAATTTGAAACTAGATAAAGTTAATCTTATTGGATAAACATGAAAAATATATATATATATATATATATATATATATATATATATATTTATTTTTTATTTTCCTCCAATCTTACTAGTAGAAAGACTATTTTTTTTTTTTTTTTTTGTCTTTCGCCAGTAACTGACGAAAGAGATTTTTCTATTTTTTAAATTTGATCTTCAGCGTTGAATTATCCGCTTAACGGTTATAAATGTGTTAACTATAAAAGACTCCACAGCTAACGTTAGCTATGGATCGACTCCATATATATATATATATATATATATATATATATATATTTTTTTTTGGAAAGGAACAAAATATTACTTTTATATTGAACTTGGATGTTAGTTTTATGTCTACGCAAAATGAGCAAACTCATGTGAAGGCAACGTGACTAATGTTCATAAGAAGAAGAGCAGCAGCAGCGACGGCTCCGCTGAGAATGCTCTCAGTCGCAAACCCTAACCCTAGCTTTCCCCTTAAACCTCAACCATCACCATCCCCAACTTCTAGAATCCCTTATTTTCCAATCTTCTCGAATCCCAATATGGTTTTCACCTCTCAAAGCTTGCCTCAAAAGCTCACCATCTCCAAACGCTTATCTGCTACTGATTCAGCTACCAACTGCATCTCCATTTCGGATCAATCGGAGCTGAAAATTAGCGAAAATGAGAACGAGTTCGATTTAGAATCTACACTCGTGGTGGTCTCCTTTTATAAGTTCGCTGATTTCCCTGACCATGCGAATTTGCGAGCGCCATTAAAGCAACTCTGCGAGCGACTGGTATTTCTTTTACCACTCTATTTTTTTCATTTTCATTTGCGAGCTTAATTGAATCGCCATTGCTGCCTATGGTTTTAGCTCTATTTGATCTATGTGACTATGTAACCATATTTGCGTCTCATATTCTTAATTGGGAGATTTGAATACCCAAATGTGATTTATTAGGAGATTGTCTGTTTTCTCTCATATATTAATGTACCCATCAGTGCCGCTGAAGCTTACAGACCTTTTTATGAATCACGATAGTGAAAATGGAACTAATTGGTTTGAAAATTAATTTGCATCCCTTTTGGATATGATGGGTTGTGGTTGCAATTGATGGTAGAACTGTAGAAGACAGGAAGTCACCTATTCCATACAAAATGACAAAATGATGCAAGTGTGTGTGATGCTTGAATTTGATTGAGCTAATCTTGAAGTGGGAAAACTTAATGTGCCAATAAAATATTAAGATGCCAACTTCTCAATATGGGCATCTGATAGTTTTCAATCTACCTTCAGTTTCAACCGGTGTTATTCGTACTTTATTTCTTTCATAGCAGATAATTAGTTTTGCAATCTCTGCTTCTTCTTCTTCTTTTTTTCCCCAAAAAATTTCCCTTCTATCTGATCTTGTGTGTTCATGCCTCACCAAGCTGATACCTTACAGCGCGTTTCAGGTGGTATTATACTTGCACCGGAAGGAATCAATGGCAGCATCTGTGGGATACGAGATTCAGTTGAGAAAGTGATCAGATTCATTCAAAGTGATGAACGTCTTAATGGGCTTAGACGAATTGAGTCACCAGTAAGCCCAGAAGAAGAAGCTATTCATCATGGACACACAAGCAGCTCTCCTCTTGCAGCAGGGGAAGATGCACCTTTTCGATGGGATCATGTAAGAGTCAAGTTGAAGAAAGAGGTACATTTCACTAGGACAGCCACTGAGCTTGCCGATGTGACCCTTAAAAACCTTATATTTACAAGGAAACCATGTGTATTTGTTATTATTTATGTTGTATTTGTGCAGATAGTTTCTCTTGGAATGCCATCTGTGTCACCTATCAAAAAAGTGGGAAAGTATATAAGCCCGAAGGATTGGAATTCACTGATCACTGATCCAGATACAGTAAGACCCTAAGTCAATAACATTCAATGAGTGTCGGTTGCTGCTTACTTGTAAAACATTTGTATCAACCTATTTGAAACAGCTACATTTCAAATTTGCAGTTTCCTTGTGGACGAGCACTGCTAAGTTAGGTCCAATGTATTGGATACCATGAATCTTAGTTCTAAAAGTCTCTCTACTGTTATGCTTGAAGTTCTTAATTTATTCAACAGAGTCCCAGAAGCAGGAAGCTGAGATGAAATATTCCCAAAGCTTATATCATTTAATTATTGTTGTTCCTACTGTTATTAAATTAATCTTATTAATCTCCAATCATAATTCCTTCATGGTTGGAATTTGGACCTTTGACAACCTTTTCTTGCAGAATTAGAGCATTGGAATGGTTTTATAACGAACATATTTTAGTAAAACCTCCTTTTTCTTTATCAGTCAATGGAATTTTATTTTCTTGTGGACCATATAGGTTGTTATTGATGTGCGCAATGACTACGAAATTAGAATTGGGAAGTTCAGAGGAGCTGTTGATCCAAACACCTCGGCTTTTAGAGAGTTTCCATCTTGGGTGGACGATCAATATCAGCCCGATCAAACACAAGACCTGGTGGATTCAAATGGTTCATCTGGGAACATGAAGCAAATTGAAGGAAAAAGACCAAAAATGCCACCCCGAGTTGCAATGTACTGCACTGGTGGAATCAGGTGTGAGAAGGCTACCAGTCTCCTCCTCAACAAAGGTTTCAAAGAGGTTGTCTATCAAGCAAGCTCTACTTTTCAGATTCACAGCTCCAAAAGAGTTTCTTTTTCTGCACCTTTCAGTTCTTATCTTTTACTCATCTCCAATATGTGTTCTCATTCAAATATTTGTTGCCATTTTAATAGACCTTCAAAAATATCAAGTCAAATCCTACTAGATATTTCCGCATTTGAAAATGTTTTATTTTAGTGTTTTTTTTAAGAGGCAATTAATTCGTACAAAGGTTATCTAATCAATTTAAAGTTTAGTATTATTAGAATACAAAAGTAACGAGCTCTTGGAATAACCCTAGTTGGAAACATAACACATTAAATTTCATGGTGAAGCCATAAAGTATTGCCTGATGATTCTAGGCTTTACAGTGTACATTTTGCGGGGCATCGCCTTATGTATATTACTTCATCTATGTGTATATATTGCAACATTAACTCTCAATTTCTGTTAATGTTTTCTGTTTCCACCTTTTTCTATTGCCAGGTTTATCATCTAGAAGGGGGGATTCTGAAATACTTGGAGGAAGTTCCAAAAACGGAGAGCCTATGGGAGGGTGAATGCTTTGTATTTGATAAACGAGTCTCAGTTGACCATGGGTTGGTGCAAGGAACTTTCAAGCTTTGCTACGGGTGCAAACAGCCCGTGAGTGATGCTGACATGGAAGCTCCAGAGTGGGAGTATGGGGTTTCTTGTCCATACTGCTGCTCGTCAAAATCTGAAGAAGAGAAAGAAAGGGCAAGAGCTCGACAGAGGCAATTCGAGACATGGGGTGTAATTGGTGGTCCTGACAAAGGACGTAGGCCATCAAAAACACTAGATGGCAATGAGAAAACTGCTCATCAGATGTCAAAATCAGTATAGCTAAACATCAGTAAGGACTGTAATATAAAGACATCGGAATTTCAAATTTGCTGGAAGGGGAAGGGGCATTGAATTTCTTCCTCAAATGCTTGTTGAATTCGGGAGTTCAATTTGAAGGATCATGTTTTTTCTTTGTTATCCGCAACTTTTTGTTGACTCCGGCTGTGCTGAGATTAAAAACTCATCGTGTCATCGTGGTTCTTCGGACTGTAGATAGGATTTAGAGATGACATTGTGGAAGTCGAGTTCAATTTGAATTTGAATGGTTATGAATTGAGTTGGGTTGTTTAAATTATATCGGTCATTTTTGTTTTAGCATAAATTTTTGAGATTTCAGATTTTGTTAGTGTAAAATATATTGTTAAAATTTAGGATGTATGTCCAAAATTTAAACTAAAATAAATAGAGTCAATCTTTTGTCCAAGTTATAGATTGGACTAAACTATTTGATAAAGTTAAAGAACATCCGAGTGCACTTCTAGGGTTAGCAAGTGTCTTTATGGACTTTGCAAACCTTTGGGTTGTCAGCCGTCACCATATCCGATAGATCATCTAAACCCTTAAAGTATTACAAAAATAGGTGATTTGCAAACCTTGGGTTGGGTTCTTTTAGCTTTCGAGGATCGAAAACTACAAATATGTTTCACGGGAAGTGATATGCCTAAAGTTGTTCTTTCGTTCGGACAGTGAAATGCTATTCTATTTCTTCTAAAAAAATAGCAATATTTGAATTTTTAATAATTATTAATTTTGCATGTTTAATTAAGAATTACATGTATAAATAATAAGTATTTCTCATGAAATTTGTAACAAAATTGTAATGACAAATTTTAAAAAACAAGTTTTGTTACCTGTGCTTGGTTTTATTTTTTATAGTTATATATTTATATGATCAAAATTTTAAAAATGAATTATTTTTATAATTGTTTATAATTTATAAGTATTCATTATTACTATTTTAGTACATATTTTAATAAATTTTAATGCAATAAAAAGTTAAAAACTTTAACACTCTAAATAAATTGATTTTATTACATAAGAATTATAGTTTATTACAAATTAAATTCTAATTGGAAAAGTGATAAGTTATGTTGAGTCAAATTAAAATAAATTTGAGAAATTAAGATTGATTTCGAATAAGAATTTTTTTTGACTTTTTATAAAAAAAAAAAATTTGACATTATAATGAAAAAAATATACAAATATCATTATTTTTTTTGAAGCAAAATTTATATTGTGTTTTTTAGAACGGAGGCAGTATTAGGAGGCAGTATTACGAAACACTTCGTGGACGTATTTTGTCACCAACTCACAGTCGCTTGAAAACCAATTGTAGTTCTTTCTTTATCAGTTATTACAAAAAGAAACATAATTTACTAATTGCATTAATTTTGACGGTTTCATTGCGTCTTAGAATTCAGAATAAAGCTTGCCAAATAGCACAAATGTATCTGGATTTCAAAATGTCTAAAGATTGACTACTTGACTTCTTCCAAAAAAATCATAATAGCATATACTTGTTATTTTAAATTTGAAGATTTAAAGTTATAAATACAGTTTGCTAAAATGCTAGATATAAATTGATCGAAGCAAAACACATGTGAATGTGGGAACTTGAATAAAACTCGAGTTGTGATATTTATTAGGGAATAAATGAGTAGAATATGAACGAATATTAGTGTGTTCAGATTTTACTATAATTAAATTTTTGATATTCGAATTTGAGTATTAAACTGAATATTATTTTGATGTTCATATTATATTCTCTATTTGAATTCAAGCTACTCATAAATTACTCGCAAATGTTTATATTTGTTAAATTTTACAAAATATAAATTATATTTATATAAATTTTCATACTTTATAACACAATTATACAACATATATTATACTTAAATAAATTATTATGACAAAATTGGCCCTAAAATTTCAGTATATGTTATAATATATTAGTATTAAAAAAGTAATCGAACTACTCACGAATATATTCAAGCGAGTATTTTTATACTCAGATTATACTTATTTAATTTATCAAATTTTAAATAGAGTATCAAATTTGGTTTGTTTTACCCACATACTACATTTTACCTCTATACTCAAATTTTATTTATTTAATTTATCAAAATTTAAACAGAATATTAAATTATTTTATTTTTATATCTTATTCAAATCAAACTGATTTATTTTAGAATTGAGTTCAAACGAATTTCAAATCATTTGAATTATATTAAGACACTAATATTTATTAGTAAAATTGTGAGATAATAATAATTAGCTTGAAAGCATTTGTGGGTCCGATGGAGACTGAAAAACTGAACACGGCTGTCCAAACTGAAAGCATGTCAGATTCCGATGACTTGAAATGTAAAATGAACATAAAATAGAAAATGGTCCCGGCGGGGCTCGAACCCGCGACCTTCGGCTCATAAGACCAACGCTCTAACCAACTGAGCTACGGGACCATGCTTGCAAGTGCGACACAATAGAAATTCCATTCCAGAGTGTCATATATCAATTAGTAGACATAAATTACAATATATGTAATTAACGAAATATATTTTAAAAGAGAGAGAGAGTAATGGTCTAATACATACTCTTTGTCTATTCTATAAAATTAAAACTATATATAATTTCTTGGAATAAATTAAATTGAAAAGATAAAGTTTATACATAAACCAAAAATAAGTTACTGTCGATCATCAGCAGTTACATATTTACATTTATTATGACACTTACTTTTTCTCTGTATGAAGTTAAATTTTATATCAGTTAATAAAAACAATCATCTCAATCAATTAAATTAACTAATAAATTTTGTTTCGACGAAATAAATTCAACTTGATATTTGATAATAGTATTCAACTTGATAATAGTAGTCAGTGCTAATAGTCGTATATGGAATGCTGAGTTAGCCAAAAGACTTCATAATATTAAAGGCTCACTCACCACGCCACGATTTATTTAGTTAATAGAATAGGGAATTACACACATGCAAACCATTTAAGTTGCTACCACTACAAACTATTTGAGCACATGCAAACCATTTTAAATTGCTACCACTAACAAGGTATTTTTAATAAGAAGAAAAGGAACGAAAGGAATGGAGTAGGACATAAACAAGATATCTGTAATTTTTCTCTTTATTTGCGAATTTTTGGATAAGAAAAAAATTGATAGGACATAAATAAAGTATGAAAGATTATTAAGTTCGAAGAGTAAAATTTGTATTATAATTTTAGTACTAAAGTCTTTAACTCTCTTTCTCACTGAACAAAAAATTTAGAAAGAAAAATTAATTTTTTTCTCCTCTCACATTCTTTTATTTTCTTTCCTAAAATAACTCTCACTCACTCATTCGTCCATAATTCTTTTTGTTTTATTTTCTTTTCTGTTCTCTCTCAACTAAAACTTCAATCATTAACCAACCATATGATTTGATGGAATCATTTATAATAGAATGAGAATGGGGATGGGAAAAAGAATAAGAGTGAGAAAAAAAAATGTTTGGTATGTTATTTAAAAATTACATTGGATTGGAATGATGTAAACATTGATTAAAATGTCCTTGGAACTAGCGTGGATATGCATATATTTACAAATATTAATTAATTGCATATTATGTATTATTAAATATTCATATTTTATTTTTATATCCAATATTTAATATTATTTAGTATTTAATGATGAATTTAATAATAATGATATTGATAAATATTAAAAGTATTATTATATACTATTTCGAATATATTAATAACAATAACATAATAACAACAACGACAACAACAAGAAGAACGAAATATTTAAATTGATGGATAGTTTTGGAACAAATTTTTAAATGTCATTCCCTTATGAGAAGGAAACAAGCATTACGAATGGTGTATCCGTTATGTAATGGAAATGAGCTTTCCATTTTAGATTCGATTCCAATACAGTTGTGATACCAAACATGCCAATGGAAATTGTTTCATTCCTTTCCCATGTCCATTCAAGTGTGCCAAACGGCCCATTAGTACATTATTAAAGGCAGGAAAGAAGTAACAACTACCGAGTGTTCCACTCCTCGTTATTGGATCGTGTATAGACTTCAACCAAGTTCCAAAAAAGAAGAAAAAGTTAAAAATAAAAAAGATAAAGAAATTATCAGTTCTTGTACATGTAATGAATCATATCCTCTTAAAGTGGGTGTTTTATTTTCCATTCATCTTTAAGGTTGGTGTTTGATTTTCCCTTCATATTTTTTCGGTTACCAAAGCAAAAATACTGCACTAAGTTTGCTTGTATTAAAATAGAGAATTTTTAAAATAAAAATCTCGATGCAAATTAATTAATTTTCAAAATATAAAAGCTTCATCTTTTTTTGAAAATTTTATCGACTTTGTAATATATGTTAACTCTTGAATAACGATTTAAATATAGAATCTCGCAATCTACAAAAAATAAATGTATTATTTTTGGGGGAAAAGTAAAATGAGCAAGTATAAGAAAGAACGTGGTCAATACTCAATATTGTCACTTAAAAAGTCATATCAAAAGTAACATTAACCTATTATCGATGTCATTAACTAGACTGAGCTACAAATAGTGAACTAAGATTGTTGCCATCATATCCATCTCTTCACATAAAAAGTAATTGTTATGCAAATGAGTGCAAAATTAAAGTTTTGACTGCAACCTTTTATGTAATAATTGGAACAAACGGTTAGTTACGCTTTTTCTTCTTAAAAAATATATAAATTTAAACTTTTGAAACAAAACACAATATACAGACGTTACATAATAATGGGTATGACTCCTTAAAATTTAGAATGAAAAAACTTGTGTGATTACTGAAATAGCTTTTGTTTTCTTTTCCTTTTCTTTGGGTGCCAGATTATCGGAATTAGTTGAAACAATTTAAAATACAACGCATAATATAACGTCCCTAAAGGTCAAATTCTATTTCTTTGTAATTTGACATGGAGGTGGCAATTTACCGAGACTCATGATTCTCGAATGCAAGATTATTACTTTATATACATAAGAGTTGAAATAAACATGGTCAGTAAATTTGTGGTGGATCATGAGGAAAATATATCAATTAATTTGTAATAAAATTCAAGCCCAAAGGGCAAGGATTGACATGGAGGTAGAGCCAAGAACAAGGGCAATAAATGAAGCCTTCTTTAAGAATTTCTCAGAACTCATCAATTTATTATGGAAGAAGTCAAGAGCTATGAGATCGACAAGAGCCATGTAAATGAGTATACCGGAAGATAAAGATCCCAACAAACCTTCAAGAATCAGGGCATTTCGACTATGGTCGTCGTACCCGGTGATGGAGAACACAACCATTCCGAGCACTATACCCATCGGAGTTGTCACAGAGAACATGAAGCACATGTACGCTGTTGTCCCAAAACTAAAACCCGCCTGCAGTTATATATGCATGGTAGATTTTAGATAAAGTATTCACAATCAAGTTGATGTTTCTAATTACTACCTACGAACATGAAATCGAAGTAAAACAAAGTTATAAAAGACGTTATGCGGAACTAAGTAGTAAAGGGAGGTCTTAGCGTCAGGTATTATACAAGATTAGTCGAACCTAGGTTAACATTAGGCGAACTTAAGTGTTTGATGGCGTTAAGCAATAGAGAATCGCCTAGTATGAGTGAATGTAGATAGTATCAGTCATAGAATTTTAACCGTTTTATAATCTTAACATTAATATTTAACTGTTACAACTTCTTGCCACATTTGCCTTGCATTCTTTTGGTTTCATGTTTTTTCTTTCTAAATAAAAGGGGCAGGCTCTATGTTTACGAGGTAAACTTGGCAAAAACTCATAAAAATGTAAATACTCCATTAGTGTATCAGATGTACCTGATAATATATCTCAACATTGGAGATTATACATTAAATTGAATCTTGTTAAATATTATATGGAAAGATTAACAATTCAGTTGAGCAAATATGTGTGTTCTTTGTTTTGTTTTTTTATTTTTTATTTTTTTTGGTTGCAAACTGAAGGTATTTTAAAATCAGTTTGTGCAGCAATCAAAATTAAAATCTGGAATTGAGCAAATGTGTCCACTAATTATATAATTACCACCAAAGTTAGAATGAAAAGAGAAAAATAAAGCAAAATAAATCCTTTCCTTTGTGCGATCCCTGTATTCAGATATCCATCCATAAATTCCGGGGCATAATGGTCCAATACCAAACAACAACAACACGTGACCATCTTCAATGACTTTTTAAGACGATCACAAGAAGAAAATTCAGCAGCTTTTACAATCCTTAATAGGGCTCTGTAGTTTCAACAAAATGAGTTGAGCCTCGTCTTGTTCATAACTGTTCGAACATAATTCGTTTAACAAGCTAAACTAAAGCCAGATGAATTTTAGGACTTATATGAGCTTAACAAATTCGAGTTGTTAAGTTATTTAAAGGAAAGTGATATTTCCGCAAGTGTTTTTGTTATTTCCACATAATATTATTCTAAATTTTTCTCTCACATGAATATGGATGATTATGATTACGACGCATAAATAATTATTTGACAAAATATGGACCCCTGCTGTGAAAATATTAAAAAAAATATGTGGAATTATCACTTCCCTATTAAAATTCTTAACTAACAACAGGATGTGGTTGTTTGTGTTTCAGAATGGCTTGTATCTCAAATTCAAAACTTTTGATTCAGTTCTTCATGTTAATAATCTTTCACCTTTTTAAAAAGAGAGCCAAGTCAAATCTATGAAGTTACTCCGTAAATCATTCCTTAATTTCACAGAATTTAATTAGAGATATTTCTACTAAATTTCCAAAATATTATCTGTCTAAATAAATAAATGAAAGTAACATCTAGGAATAAAATTTATTTTTAAAAAAAAACGCATGCATAATTTTTTTCATTATAATATAGTAATATTTTGTAAAATTTGACATTAAAATTTTCTTATTATCTTATTTTTAATTGAACATTCACAACAAATTTCATAAAAAAATTTATTATTTATATATATAATTCTTAGTTAAATATACGATATTAATAATTATTAAAAGCGTAAATGTTATTTTTTTTTTTGGAATAAATATCTAAAATTTCCAAATGTAGCATTAAAGCGGTCTTTAAACTTGCCTTCCGTTTCAATATTACTTTTGGTAATCTACTCTATCCCAGTGATTGGATAAACTAGTTTGGTTAATTTAATTTGATTGATTGATTAGTACCTGGGCAATGCAACCACCGAGTCCCATGCCTTCAAAGATTTGATGAAACGCCAACGCCGCAACAAGAGGCCTTATTGTGCACTTATTTTGGGACATCCCCATTGTCAATCCTATTATCACCGAATGAAATATTATCCCTATTTCCAACACCTGCGACACCAATCTCTGCTTCAATTTCACCATCGCTTCCTCTTCCTCCCCTTGCCGCTCCTCATCCGCCGCCGCCTCCACGGATTTATCACCACCGACCTTCAATTCCTCCTGAGCATAACCAATCGGCTTATACTCACTACTCTGTCCGTGACTATGACTATCCACATGCGAAGTCGCCGTCAAATCGACGGACAACGCCATCAGCACTCCGATCAGCGTCACGAGGCCGGAGAACGGGAAGTCCTTCCACGGATGGTGCGACGCAACCAGACAATCGCCGAGGGCGTCGAAGGCGTCCGGCAGCACGTGAACGAGAGAAGTCGATAGAATTACGCCGGCGGCGAAGCACTTGATTAACAACACGGTTTTGTCGTAGGCCGGCTTGCCGCGGAAGAGACGAGCCATCATCACCGGGAGGGAGATTCCGAGGACGCTGGTGAAGAAGATGACGAAGATTGAGATGAGTTTGAGGTGAGCGGCGGCTCGGCCGTCACGGCAAGAGAGTTCTCGAGCCGTGTCCGTTACGCACAGAGCCATGAAGAAAGTGTGGAAATGAATAAAAATGGTGGTGATTTTTGTAGACTCTGGTCTGTTTTTTTTTTCTCGCAGAGAATGAAGAGAGAGAGAGAGTGTTTATTTGAGTGCAGAGTCCAGTGGGGACTGTTTGGGTAAAGAGTATTAAATGGTTTATGTTTCAGTTAGAAATTTAACACTACTGAGGATACGGACAAAAGTTTGGTTTAATTTCTAAATCTGGGTGCAGAAATAAATTACATTAAATTACAAATGATTTCGTCCAAGGGTAAAAAAATAGACCTAGTACAAAATATCATTGTTGTAACAATTTCCATCTATGTCAATTAGTATCTTGTTTAAACCGATCTTTTATCATCAAGTATCACTTAAATTCGTTTAAATCTTGCATAATTCTAATTAATTTTATATAATACACATTTAGACACTAGACTTTCTAATGCCGTCTAAAATCGCCTAACATTTTTCATAGTAATATTGAATTCATAGTAGATAAAAGTGTAAATTTCATGATGGTCAAAATATTTGAGTTATTCCAAGTTACTTACTAATCGATAATTCAAAAGATTTTCGTATTAAGATTAGTTACACATAATCAATAATTACTCGATTGAATTTATTTTTTTTGGCTAATCATTCTCTAGAAGTTAGAGATTCATGCACTCCCAATTTACTCGCACATTCATCGACAACTACTTTATTGGTTCGTTAATAATTTATTCTTTTCACACATTGAGAACAATGGAAAGATTTGAACTATTATTATTAAGTGTATCAATATGTCCAAAGAATTTAGATAGATTTGTGGTGTGCTAAAATGACATAAGTCAATCCGACATTTTACGCAATAAGTTCGGGTCAAGTCGAAAACGGCCGCTATCAACGTTAGTCTTAGAGATCCAATGATAGCAAAAATTAATTTAAACATGAGTACGCTTGAGAGATTAAGATTACTATCAAATGAAATTAACTCAAAACGTGGAGGTGTAAATTGTACTATAAATTTTCTTTTTTATTTTTTTGAAATGAAAAATAATGTCGAAGTATAACTTGTAAATAAAAAGCAGTAACGCGAAGTTCATGTTTTCCATTGACGAACCACTTTAAGTTAATGTGTGCTTTTGCTTTTCCTATGACGTAATTAAAGTTCTATCTTATCATACAATGTCTTAATGTATTTCTGTTGGAGGATGATGGCATCACACTAAACTTCTCAAAGTGTCTAAGCTTGTTCAATGAGTATATTCTTTCTTTCTTTTGTAACAAGAAGTTAAGGAGAAAAATAAAAAGAAACAGAATACAAGGAGTATATCGCGTAATAAAGCTTTAATTGCGATTTTATATGTTCTATAACTATTCTTGGGATGGATGAAAATAGAGTTTTTTATTTTGAAATTTTCGGTAAACTTATTTAAATTTTAGATCAAGAGCATTTACTTGCTATATATTATGAGAAGTTAGTTGAGGTGCGGTTTAAGAAGTATTTAATAAAATTGGATTTAAGATTTTATAATTTAGGCTATTTTTTAAATAATATTTAATAAATGTACATTTGACAATAGTGCCACCTGAAGGAATAGATATTCTAGCAAGTAAAATCTCAAATGTAAAAAATTTCAAGATAGAACGAAAACATTTCTCTCTATTGCAAACCTGGTATTATTAATTCAACTGGAAGGAGCCTTTTCTGCCAACAAATTATAAGTACAATTTCTCTATAGACATTACATGTGGCCCAAAAGTGGCAAACATCAAATGCCCATAGAGTGGTGTTATATGCCTACCGCTAATACCACAAATACTCCCTCCGGGAAAAGAAATTACATTTCTAAAAAGCTTTCTAAAACTAATATTTTTACGGAATTATATGATTCAATTTTGATATATTTAGTTGATTTTGATCGTAAGGTTATTAATACTACTAAATACATAAATATTCCAACAAAGAACAATTCAATCTCCGTTATACAAAAATCATGTCAAACTCGTGACACGATTTGTTTTTTTAAGTTTTCACAACCCAACACAAATAAATTTCAAATGAACTCTCTTTTTTAGAATTGGGGGCGTATAGTTTATGATGAATAATTGAATGGCAGCATCAAGCTGCGGTAATTTGGAGGTCAAATCAAAGTTCTTGCTTACCTTCATAAAGGCCTATACATTAAATAATTGGACGACAAGCTTTGCTTTCGAAAGTGCAAATCTATCAATTGCAACCATTCCAATTCCTGACGATTATACATCCCCTTCGCCATTGTGGTCAATCATAGAACAACATTGCATCTTCCTGGATGATGATAAAGTGTTGTGGGGGCTTCATAAACCAATGGATTATGTTGTAAAGCTTCCATATATTGATTAATTATGCGTGCATGGATCAACTCGTGTAAATAACTTGTGAAATATTACAGGAACTTGAAAAAAAAAATTCATGGTAATACCAGGACTTGTAAAGAGATCACATCTCTATGATACTAGATGTCATACATCAATGGCATCAGCTCTCCCCTGCTCTACATCGTATGCTACAAACTGATCTACATCATCTAAGCAACCAGACTTTAAACATGAAAAATTGAAATGATCCTCACCCTTTCTATTTTTGGCTTATGTCAACAGGACCAAGAACCTCGATCCCATGTATTACAATTAAATGCTGAAATACCCAAAGCAGAAGGCTTTGCACGATCGGATAGGATGTGGTATTTCAGACAGACATCACAGGACAAAATACCAAAATAAGAAATATTCCATAGCTCGTAACTCATCTCCATAAGCATGTCACTAGATTTTGAATCAGATACATTTTTTAGGCATGTCTATTATGGTCGAATTACTGAAAACACCATATTTCAATGAAAGAGGGATTGAATGTGTCATCAAACAGACTAGGACGCAAATGTTGAATTATTTGAAAATACCAGAACTCTATTAAAGAGAGGATCAAAACAGAGACAAAATCAGACCAACTCATATACAAACGTCACAACCTCCAAATTGGATCAGGCTAACTACTATTTTAACATATGAGCAGAACATTTCAATCAGGACGATGCATTCCTTAATCTTCACCAACCCTTCCAGAATATTCTATGCAATAAAAGTTACTTGAAAGCTTCTCACACCCCTAATTAATATTTGTTTCGTTCAACACCAACTTACAATGCGCGCCATCAGCATATTCATTAACACATCCTTCAGAGTTCAGACCATGAATTTGTATAGACCGAGGCATCAGAGATGATTAGTAAATTTAAACTAAAAATGAAGAAAATGTGAGAGCAGGGAAGGGACAATGAAAATGATGAAATGGCAATGTCGTGTTTTATTAGCGTGATGGTCAACAGAGGTAAGTTAGAATATCCAACCTCAGTAACGCATACTCACCACAACCAAAGCTAGACGAAAGCATGATAAAAGAAATACCAAAACTGGTATTTTACAGTTTGGTGTATTTCTACAGGTCGATGGTAATTCCTTTACAGTTTAATTATTGAGCCTTTGACACAAATAATGGCATTCTAAAATGTGGAGCCGAAATCTTTTGAGCATAGTTGTGAGAGGAAAAAGGCAGCACGGAGGCACAAAGGTCTTCCCAGGGCTTAGGTGCAAGGCGCAAAGCAAGGTGCACGCGCATCTTCAAAGAGAGGCGCACAGTATTTAAAAAATAAAATATATTTTATATACAAGCATTGAATGTTCAATTTTGTAAGAAATAATGTCCTAAACAAGTTATAAATATTTTTAACTGATGTCTTATATAAACTCCTTGCTGCCTACTGCCTACTTTAATTTTTTACTTTATATAACTTTTAAGTTTAATTCACAATCCACATATATAGAATAAGTATATAAGTATACACATAGCCCACAAGGCCACAAATAGCCGAGAGAAACAGAGGAAGAAAAAAGAGCACTGGAGAAACAGAAAAAAGGAGTTGGCAGAGAAAAACTAGGTTTTTTACGCGAGAGAGAGAGAGAGAGAGAGAGAGAGAGAGAGAGAGAGAGAAACAGAGTGAGATAGTGAGAGAGAGAAGAGAAGGGTACATGAAGAGGCAATAGAGAGAGAAGAGGGGTGTAGCAGTCGAGTAGTCGACATACATGGAGAGACAGTCGAGTCGCCTCTTTCGATTGAGTTTCACACTTTCACCTACAGACTTCTTCTGATTTGTTTTCACATGACTTGGAGTCTTTATCTCTCTCTCTTCTTATTTCTTTTTTGGACTGCTCAGATGATCAGATCTGCTCTTCTTTTTTTTTAAGGGTCCAGATCTATTGGCTGCCCATATTTGGGCTTCACTTCAAAGAGGCGATCGCCTCATGTGCCTTGCGCCTAGGCCCATGAGTCGTGCGCCTCTTTGAAGTTGCCTCACCTCACCCAAGGCAAGGCGCAAAAGGAGCGCCTTGCTGGGCCTTGCGCCTAAGCCCGTGCACCTTTCACAACTATGCTTTTGAGTCAAAACTAGATCAATCAACCTTCATTCTAGATATTTTACCACAAATACAATTATGTAAACAACAGAGGGTGCTACTTCGGATTTGTTGGCTTTGATTTCACTTGACTGAGATTGAATTCCTAGTCATTTTATATAATAATTTTAAATTTATTATCATCTATATTTAAATTTTATTGTAATTCTCACATATTGTAATCTCAAAATCCAGATCACAAGGCTTGTCTAAGTTTGTCATCACATAATTGACACTTCGCTTTCACTACTAATGAGATCTATAATTCTTTGCGTGTTGATAAACTTGAAATGTTCACAGACTTCCCTAAAATAGAAGTCTCACAAATTATAAAATTTTATATGTAATAACGCCCATGTAGTTTGTTCCTCTGTTCAGATTGACAAGCTTGAACTTTCCATTAAACATACATCACCTTATAATTTAATAACCAAATAAGTCTTGATATTCAGGAAATTTTTTATCTCTCTATATAACTTCTATGGAAAATATCAAAATAGTCACTTCTGAAATCTTATAATTTCATGCATTATGATTTTGTCAATAAGCATCCAATAGCCAACTTCAATCTGCCATAACATCTACCTCTGTCATTAGCATTCTAGAACCCCTAGAACTATATTTTATATTTGTCTTACTATTAAATTCTTAAAACCAATGACCCCATGTCGAGAAAATATCTTGAACAAATTTGAATTGACTCCTTAAGCTTATCCTTCTTCGAATCAAATTACCATGCAAACAGAAGATAATATATGATAGTACACTTTGCAGTGGGTCAACTGGACTCATTTGAGCCTTATCAATGGAATATGCAAAACATAATCTTGTCCTTAAGATGGGACAGGCGTACAGCTGCAACTGTTCACAATTTGAACTTCATTTGATGTTAATATATTCTTTCCTTCTGGTCAAGATGGTGCCTGTCTACACTGAACTTCGTTTCAAATGAACTAGAATTTTAACTTTCTTAATTTCTTAGCTATGTCCCTGCATTTGAAGTTGAAATCTATTTTCACAGTAGTTATCAACCTTATTTCACAACTGACAAGGCTAACTGATATCTATTTCAGGTCCATATTCCATAATATAATGAGTTAGACTTGAGTTTTGGCGAGGGGCCTTTTGTTCTAAATGAATGAATTCCTAGACAGGAGAAATTATTTGTTAAAAAATGGCATATAACTACTGGCCATCTTAGGATCTGTAAGAAGGCAATTGGCCTAGATGTAAGAATGCAATTTGCCTATACTTCAAGTTAGACTATATAGCTTAATGCATCTTATTATAATGTTTATTTAGGTATATACCTTTTAGACTGCACTCACCATTTTAAATTTATTTGCTATGTCATTTGTCGGTTAAAATATTCTTGATAGAATAAAGTTTTTACAGGTCAATGCTTTTAAGTTCTGCCTATTTCTTCAAGGAGAATATGAGGAAAAAGAGGTGTTGAGAAATGACAAAAGGAAGAGATTACTTTTCCCAAGGACTACTTCAAAGACATGAAGTGACCTAAGAAAAGTAAAAGTGAACGAGCCAACAGGGGCAATAAATAAGTTAGGGAATGCATTCATGAAACTAGTCCAAAGTAAACAGAAATTCCAAAATATACTACATGGGCTAGTCACCTTCACAAATTTAAGTCATGCATTCACTTAATCAACAAACAAGTCAAAATGCATCGTATAGTAATAGGCAAGCAAATTCCCAGGCACCCCAACATAGGCCAAACTAACATGAATATGCAATGTTGTGAAGGCAACACTCACCTGTTAATTTCAACCTACCATAGCAGCAAATTTGGGAAAATCCACTTGTCTCTATGAAAACAATGATATGGTTCAAATCAATCCAATACTCAACTTAAAAGCCATAGAATAATAAATGAGTGTAAAAAGGGCGCAACCTACCTCTTAATCTCATTCATGTAAGAGAACAACTTTGCAAAGGGAATATAACAAAATTCGTCGAATGATAATTTCTTAGAACATAAATTGCTCAAGCAGTGAAGCTTGTAGCTCAGTATGGACGAGAACGGTTCCCACCATGATAGTTCCTATCTGGACCGGAAGATCCACCATCTCTGCGTCTATCTCCACCTCCTCCATAGCCACCTCTTCCACCACCTCTGTTGCAAACAAAGTTAGACGAAGGCATTAGAATCCAATATAAGAATGTCTCTGTTAGTATTAACAGACTGTTACTGTTATATAGTGATTGAAATAAAAAATAAAAACAGAACTCATTCACTTGCAACACCGGTTGGAAAGATGAACGATTATGTTAGCTTAGTATATCTCCTGATTTATCTCTTACATATTGATAATTACACTTAACAATTATTGCCTATACTGTTTACACAAAAGCACCATGCTGCTTATCAAAATTTAATTGAATACATAAACACCAAGCCAATCAATCATACATTGATCACCATAATAATTTGTTAAAAGATCAGACAAATCCACCACTTTAAAGCTAAAAGAGGTAACATGTTCCTAAGTCCCCACGGGTCGCTAGTCTGATAACTCTAAGAATTGACTGCAAATATCACATTATACTAAGTTGGCAATACTTTTGAATACGTGATAAACGCATGGCAATTTAATTCAGAAATAAAATTGATTCTAGCCAAGAAAACTGATAAAGAGGTATAAAACCAAAACTACACAGAGAGTCCCTGTTGGGAATATGACATTTGATGATGATGTGTAATACTTAGAATTGTTAGGTTTATAATTGTATTGTAGCTACTGAATATGTTGTATAAATATCAGAAGATATGTAGTTCAGAAGAAGCTGAAAGTTGTCTTAAGTTTTATCTTCCAACAGTGTAAACTGTTGTTCATCAGAGAATAATAGACAAATCAGTGAATATTTTCCTCTTACAATGTAAATTGTACATCAGTAGCATAATCAGAGGTAAAAAATTCAAAGCAACAGTCATAAGAATAATAGACAAATCAGTGAATATTTTCCTCTTACAATGTAAATTGTACATCAGTAGCATAATCAGAGGTTAAAAATTCAAAGCAACAGTCATAAGAGGATATTCAGGAGTAGCAAGAACTAAACTTGAAACTTAAAGATTGATGAACTAAACTTAAAGATTGCTGAACTGATGTTGAACATTATCAGGAGATAATTTCTTCTTCAGGGGACATCGTCAGAGGATAAGATGCAGAAGGAGCAGTGAGCATCAGGGGATAATTACTCTCAAATGCAGCAGAGATATAATTCGATTAGGACACTGAAATTAAGAAGCTTTTCAAATCAAAACTGGAACAGCTCAAGTTCTCAAAGTTTGAGAAGGAAAAGAAAGATTAGAGTTTGCAGCAATCCTAAACCTAATAAGATTTGATGTTGAACAAGAAGCTAACTGAATTCCAGATCATGGTCGCATCAGAAAACAAAGTTGGGAAGCTGATTTGAATTAGGATTGTGAAAAGCGTGCATATATTCAGATTCAAATCAGATTACAAGAAAAATCAGGAATCATAAAATTAACAAATACAGAAAGAAGCTATAATTGTTTTACAGAGAGAGCAGCTTTATCAAATACACAGAGAGATAAATATTGTGAGATACAGAGAGATAAATATTGTGAGATACAGAGTAACAAGTTTGTAGAACTTGAGAAGCTAGGATTATATTCTAGATTGCAGTTGTTCTTCAGGAACAGAGTACAGAAGCTGATAATCGATTATACATTGATTATTAGATAACTTTGTAATCTTTGATTGAGATTAATAAAGTTTGAAGATTGATATATGTTGCGTTCTTGAGATTCTTTATTATTCCGCAAGTTAATCTATTACTTTTAAAGAATTGAAAGAAGTTGCAGTAATAAGTGATTTGTATTCAACCCCTTCTACAAATCCTTGAACCATCCATCTAGGGACAAACAGACCCAACATGAGAAACTAAATATTATGTTGGAAGAATAATTGGAAAGAATTGGCAGACGGATTTGTATTTATGAGGATAATTTGAGAATATAGAAAGAGGCCAACTTTATCTGAGGCTAATTGAAATAGAGATGCAGCATTAGCTAGAAGTTAGGAATACACTAGTAAAGTATTATCAATAGAAAACAAAACATTTCTATTTTTGAATTGTAATATCTAGAACTCTGCTAGTATGGCGGTAAGCAGAGCCATGCAAGTACAGTGGTAAGCAGAGCCAATAAAAACAAAATTTAATTTTCACTAATCTTAAGCCGTAAGACACACCAAGACAACAATGTGCACAGGTTCAGACAAGAAAATTGCAAGAGAAATAGATCACAAACTATTTAAGTGAAATGTATCATCTATAATGATCATTCAGGCTGCAGCTAGCTACATTAGTTATGTAATATGGAGCAGACGACTATGGGAAGAAAATATCTGAACTGTGACCATACACAGTTAGTTGGTCTCGTGTGGATGTGTGAGAGATAAAAGTAACAGAGAATTTACACGATAGCATCAGGGACTGAGACTTTGAAGCCAGAGGGTTTTAAACTCACACTGGTCTCTAAAGAAGTCTTCGTACCATAATATCAGGAAAAAAAATAAGTGAGAAAAAAATCTAATTCGAAAACATGAATGAATCCTTCTACTATGAAAGGAGCCCATAATCACCAAAGAATATCAGCTGCAGCAGATAATTACTATAATGAAATACCTAAGGAGGATTTCAAAACTTCAACTAGAAAAGCAAGCAATCTCGTAAAATAAAATAACCAAATGCTAAAAAAGATAATGTCCACATTTCTAGAATTTCAAATGCTTCAATGTTAACATTTTTCATTCATGAAGATGAATTAAGTTGAAAGAGCAAATATCAATAGACATGGACAAAGAAGTTCTGGAGATGACAATTGTGCAAGGAAAGGAATTGTTAGACATGGTTATCCACAAAAACAACGGAAAGTATAGAAAGAAGATGATGAAGACGAGGAGGTTATCCCCAAATACTTAAACCAGACTCTTGCAAGTACTACATAGAATCATATGTGCCATAGGCACATGCTACTTCCCCCAAAGGAACTGTCTCAAAAATCCCAAGTGAACAGAGCTATTGCTAGTTGCTACTATGCATGAAATTCATAAAGCACCATATGGATCAACTTCCATCTCGAAAACAATAATATATGAAACTCTGCCTCAAACAAAGCTAACACAGAATATGCACGAGATAGTAGCATGTAAGTTGAGAAAAGAGTCCAGCTAAATACAGATTACCGATGATGCAATAAATCAACAATATATGAATAACGCAAGAAAAATACCCATGGCCAAATGAAGGAGCAGCCTTCGGCGCAGATTTCTCAGCCATGCCAACACTGATTTTGTAACCTCTCATATCATAATCTGATGAAAAAAATTAACGTAAGAATTTAACAGTGACATGATTTTGAACTAGAAGTATAAGTTCTGTTTGGAATTTACTATTATAAAAACCGCCAGCCGAATGAGCTGCCATTGGATCTTCATAGACCACACAAGCATCGCCTTTGTGGTTCCCCTGGTCATCTGTGTATATTTTAATATTCCAGGGCCACTGATCCTTGTAACCTCTCTTTTGCTTGACTTTTCCAACCTAAATAAGATAAGTGGCATTGTGTGAGGATATATAAGCGGATTTCAACTGATGAAGAAATCCTAAGAAGATTGACGGATGATACGATACACCAAACAAGCTTGCACAACAGCACCAAATGATAAATTCCAAATGTGATATATATCTTAGGGAAACTATCTCTGCTTGAAATTTAAGAGGGCAGGGGCAAGTAAGATACTTTACACAACAAACAAAACATTCAACTCAATAGTTATTAAGAAGTGTGAATTACTAGTCCAATGCCTCCAAAAAGATCTCTCAGTTCATCAATTGTCACGTCAGGTGGCAAATTTGAGATGTAAATTCTGGAATTGTCACAGGTGTCACCACAATTCTCATCACATTGTTTAACTTTTGCTGGAGTCTCATCAGGAGCAGCACCATAAGCACCAGCAGAAGGTCGTGAACCACCCCGACCACCACTCCGGGAATCAGGTAGACCATCACCATTATAACCAGTAGGAGCGCCATATGATGGAGGATATGAGGTAGGACCACCAGTGTAGCTGGCAGGAGGAGGGACTGCATTGTCAGTTCCATAATTAACATTGGCGTTAAAAGAGTTCGCTGGTGGTGGATAATTGTTGGCAGAACCACCATCTCTTCCTTCATTGCCACCATAAGAACCACCACCCCTACTCCCTCCACCTCTTCCACTGTCATAATTACCGCCTTTACCTCCTCTACTATCACCATATCCACCACCACTTCCACCTCTGCTATAACTTCCGCCTTCAATTCCACGGTTATTGCCGGAACCAGCAGAAGAAGGTGCACCACACTTGTTACACTCGGTCCTTCTTGCAAAATTCAAATTTCCACAACTACACCCAGATAGAGAGAAAAGTCTTGGTAAGAAGTAAAGGCCACAATAAATTGGATGTAAATGACAGATAACTTCAAATGATCAATGAAATATAGCTACACCATACATTACTACAGCAAATTAAGCTGAAATGGATAAATAATGTGAACCTACCATCTTATTTCTTTTTTAATAATAAAATTCATAAAAACTGGTTATACAAATTATGTTAGTTAAAAAACTGTGGAGTTCAACATACCAAATTGGCAGAAAAGGGGCCTAAAAAATAACTATAGCTAAAACTAAACAACAGTTACACCAAGAGACCAGTTACCTTGGGTTAGGGCAACGCCAATCACCATCCCTGCCGCTTCCACCACCGCGGCCACCTCCTCTTCCACCGCCTTGTCCACCTTGGTATCCACCTCCTGCATATTACAGACAATCACATACTAAATTGTAGTTTCAAATACAAACGAAATGCTATGTAACACAAAGCACATTCCATTAAAAGACAAACCCCACCAAATTAATAAATTTACAATTTTTCAAGTTACTTACGCTCTTCGCTACTAATTCAGATGAAGAAGAAAGGGAATCCGCTGGAATAAGAATATGAATTACCTCGATTTTGTGAATTACCCCCATATCCTCCCCCACCACTTCCTCCTCTACTGCCCCCTCCACTTCGATTTCCATAGCCTCCACCACCCCCACCGTCACGACCACCGCCGCTTCCACCAAAATCTCCTCTGCTACCATCATTACCGCCGTAGCCTCCGCCACCAGAACCATATCCTCCGCCTCCGCCTCCACCATAACCACCTCCGCCTCTGGGCGGTGGAGCGGATCCATCACCCTCGTGACCGTACGCACCAGACATGATCTAGGGTTTCTGTAGTTTTTTGGGAACTGAGGAAAGTAAGCTCAAATCTGTTGGGCTTTGATATAGTTAACCTGGCTGACTCGACACAACGACCGCTATTCTTTTTCAGATAAGGGCGTGTTTGGAACGATGTAATTTAGAACATGACGCGGTGTAAATCTTTTCCAAACAAATTACACTGTATAAATAATTCAAAATTTACAAGTATAAACGAGCCTAATTGAGACGAAAATATAGGTTGTTGCTCAATTTAACCTGCAAATTGGTTGGACTTTATGGAGACTATTCATATAGACTATAATTTTTTCATTTTTCTTTTTTAACATAAGCATGTTATGATTAAAAAATTAAACAACAAAAATTAATACTAGTAGGTGGTAGAAAATAATAATATGAGATAAAAATAATATATATATCTTATAATTTAATAAAGCATATATCTCATCTATTTTAAAATTAAAAGTATATATTAATTTATATAAAATAAGTTTATGAAATTTTTATATTTCAAAGTTAAAAGTAATTTTTTTATAATAAATAATTTTGAGTTAAAATATCATGTCTATAAAGATATTTTACAAATTCATATCACAAATAAAATTAATAATACTAAGTTTTAAAAATATAGTACCTTTAATTTTGGAATAAATGACTTCATTGATGAAAATGAACAAGCTAATCATAAATATTTGAAACGGAAATCTAAACGGCTGTCGATATGTCCGAGTGGTTAAGGAGACAGACTCGAAATCTGTTGGGCTTTGCCTGCGCAGGTTCAAATCCTGCTGTCGACGTTGTTCTTTTTCTGATTTTTTAGTACTTTTTCTTTTAAGAAGATATCGTTCATTCAACATTAAATAAAACTTTTTTCTTTTAAGAAGATATCATTCATTCAACATTAAATAAATCATGACACAACAAGTGTTTAATTTACATATAATAGAATATAAGTAATGATGGTAAGTGGCAACCTTATATTAATTGACACTAAATTTATATCTTATTTTTAAAAGAAGTTACAAGAAAATATGGTACTAATAATTTAGAAAAAAAATGGTATTAATATTTTATACTTGGACACCAAAAAATAAGAAAAAAAGGTGATCCCTTGTCTTGAAGACTGAAGGAATTTTAAATTTCTAGTTTGCACTAACAAATATATCCCGTAAAATGTCCAATCATGTCAACGCTTGAAGCAAAATAGAGAATTAATATTTGTTTATCTTATTAATTTTATTTCATTAAATATTGATTGTTCTTTCTAATAAATTAAAACTCATTTATTGGTGTAAATGTTACAACACCACCCGGTCTATACGTGTGACTCCGTTAGCAAGGGCAGACTCCCCTATATGAGCATTCCACTTCAACCAATTAAGAAAGGATGAATTAAAAAAAACATATATGGTTTATTAAAATAATAACGAATTTGGTGGAGTTTTAAATCGGAAATACTGTCTCCCTCCCACAAAAAGAATAATATTGGAATTTTTTATAAATATTAATGTTATAATTTTATTGGTTAAACTTTTTATGGCACAAAATGTGAAATGAGAGAGAGGGGTAGATTATATAGGTAAATTGTATCCTCAAATTGAAATATATAAAAACGATACGCGCGCACTACTAAGTTTTAAAGGGAATTCCACCCACTCATTATACTTTTCTATATGGAGGATTGCATATTGTTGTTTTATTGACAAGTGTCCATTTATGAGAAAGAAGTTAACAAAGAAATTCCCATTAACAAAGACATTTCCAGAAATTAAGAATGGACACCTACCACTCTTGCCTAAGGGTGGCCTGTTCAGAGTTCATGGAGGGAGGGGAGATGGTGTGAAAGTGAAAGGAAGGATAATGGAGGACTAAGAAACCTTATGATTAATCGACACTTACGGGTTTTTTTATTGGTCAAAGTTGACCTATACTTGACTTAAATTTTTATAATTTTATATATGTATATATATTAAAAAAAAAAATTATAACCATAGAAAGTTCATACAATTTATAACAAACTTCAATTTTCATAATTTTATAATTTTAAATATATGTGTGTAATTTTAAAGTTAAAAAAATGATCTAATTGACTCTTAACAAATTTTGAAGTGATACTTTTTCTGGAACAGAGAGAATAATTGATAATAATTCCACTATATAATGAGAAAAAGAAAAACACATATTGTATTTTTAAAAGCAATGTGTATTATCATATTATCATTTTCGGAATATGCATTGTTTCTTCATGGTCCATATACTGTCGGCGACCCTTGTTACTTTTAGTCAAATGTTTTGGGTCCTATATACATACGTTCCAGTTGTTTAGCAGAACCTTTTCTAATTACATTTCCAAATTTGTTTGCTCTTAGGCACGACTCTTCTAAGTCCATACATGGATCTATAATGGACCATATACAATGGACTATATGGACAATGGCCCCACCAGTTCTTTCTTTCTTGCTTCAACATATCACTTGCACCACACATTTCTCTTTTTCAAAAACTAGCTTGTTATGTAAAAAGTCTTGATTTTATTTAAGTAAAACTGAAATAAAATGATATGAGAATATAAAAAAGTATACACGAAATTTCAAGAGAAAAATAGCTTAATAAATAATTAAAAATTTCCAAAAGATTTGAGGAAGTGGTTAGATACTCTTGGAGATTTGAGGTTTGAAATAGAGGATGGAGATGATTTATAAGGGATGGAAAAAACTCAATTTGTTAGAGATATTTCTTCAAAGGACTTTCACATCATAAGTGGGAGAAATCAGGAATGAGCTAATCTGTTACATTTGGTTTCTATTTTTTTTAGGGTTGTCACGTACTCTTTTAGAGTTTTAAATTTTTAATAAAACAAACATAAGAGAAAACACTTGTTTATCAATTATAAAGTAAGTGTGACATAAAATAGGGGATAAAATAAGATAGAGCAGTCAACCTCCATAAATCAACACTAGTTATTTGCTAGCCATTAGGTTTTAGATATAAATTGTTATATACGAAAAATAAAATATTATTCTAAAATATTTTCCATGAATATCAATCTGTGAAGTTTTTGTTCTTTCTTTTTTCAACACAAAATGCACTAAATAGTTTCCCTTTTCAAAAGGTCTGAAATCTAAATTTTGCTACAAGGCGGAACTTGACGAAACCATATAGTCATACAGATATAATGCTATATATATCATAAAATCCAAAAGTCAGCTGTGAAATGACTAAATAGCAAAACAACATGAAATGGGGTTGCATTATTTTATATCAACATGGTAGAGCAATGAATGGGGTATGATTTTATTGGAAATGGGCAATGATAAAAAAAGACAAAATATACATATTGTTCTCAAAAGGGACTGGGTGGTTTGTTTAATTTGTTATTTCAGTGGGTCTACTCTACTTTATTATTACAAAGAAAAAGATATACTAAAAATTTGCACTATATCCTGGTTATTAAATATTTATTTTAGAAATAATTTCAAACATTTGAACAAAAAATAGAGATATGTTTTGATTCTTTTTTTGTCAATGACAATATATTAAATTTTGAATTAACGTATATTTAATTGATTTTAATTGATATAATTATTATAATTTAATAGTGTATGTCAACAACATTTAATCATAATATATTATGTATTCATTATTTTTTTAAAATTAAATTAAAATTTATTATATTATCATTTAATTTAAAATTTTTAGAACTGTTAAAGAATGAGAGATTGGGAATGAGAATTGGGAAGGGTTGGCTAATGGTCGTTTTCAAACTGAGATGGTGGTTACCCTAAACATTGTATACATACAGGAAACGTCAATCAGCATTCAGCAGCATTGTTTTTCCTTAAATGATGCTTGTAAGTTGTACCTTTTATTTTATTTTATTTTATTTTAATTTTATGGTATTAATTAATACAGCTTGATTAAAGTATCTGGAGTATATATATTAGAATTGAAATTGCATTCGACGTTGGTTGCTCAGACTTTTTATGTTCGTGTATTCGTAGCTTAATTATTAAAAGAGGTCAAGAAGACATATAATAATACTACCAATATCTAATAAATTTTTTTTATAATTATCAATTTAGTTCTTTATTCTACCAAATCCGAATCTCATGATATATATTTGTTGCTTTTTCCCCCTCCTTCTTGTGGTTTTCAATAGAAAGAAGAAACGTCCCATTCATCCTATCCCCATAGGAGAGAGAAACTGCTAAATTCCAATCCAAACCAAAAATTAACCCAAAAAAAAAAACAAACCAAATTACGTACTACCCCTTGTTCTAAATATGTCATGAATGAAAGAGAGGAGGGGTGAATACCAATTTCAAATATATATACCTGAAAATGGAGTAAAAAAGTTAGAACCGAATGCGGAAAATATAAAAAAACATCTCGTAATGTATTTAATCAGAAAATCGATTACATTATTTGAAAAGTATCTACTTGTTACAGAATTTTAGGTGTCAAAATATCGATTTCATATAGTAAAGAAAAAAGGGTCATGCTATATCCGAAATGTACAAAATATAGTAAATATCGTAAAGATAGATATAATAAGGATTGCAAATCAGATGATGAATAAAAAATCAAAATTAGAGATTGAGTAATAATTTGAAAAAAAAAATAGTATATACATATTCACAGACACATACATACATACATACATACATATATATATATATATATATATATTGTATAGATGTAAAATTGCAACACCTGAGAACTTATCGATCACTCCACTCCCTCTGATCGATATTTGAAGACCACGTGTGCAGCACCAGATTCAGGGGACGAAATATCTACGCTTCAGTATAGACGGAGTACTATATATATACTGCTCTACGTTCCTTGAAGATTAATTTGTCTCTCTTTATATTTCAGAAAGATTTACTGAAATTCATGCACACATAATATTTCTGCTACTACTTTCCATGGAATATATATAGTTTTCATTAATTTTTGACAGAATAGTATGAATTGTAGCGTATTGAAGACTAATAAGGTGAGATAAATCAACAATAATTAATTGTTCGTATCACAAAATTTTCTAATTTAACGATAAGATAAATTATTAATATTTTGTTACAAACTTAATCTATTTTTAGTGAAAAAGGAGTTTAGACATATTGACGTGTGCATATATAGAGGTCAATATATGTTTATTAGAATGACTTCATGTAGTTTGAGATAAATCAATTTATGTAGATTATATAAACTGATATAAGGAATCAGACAGTATATAACTATATACTGTATTAGTGTACTAGCTACTAGCTAGCTAAATATATTTACATTTTACACAGATGAGAAAGAAGGGATTTAAAATTCCAAGAAGACTTTAATATAATTTCTTCATTGGTTTCAAATTTCCGATTTAATGATTACTACTCCGTATATAACCCATATTAATTCACAGTTTGATGAGTTATATGTTGTATTAAACTCATTTTAAAAAAATATATTAATTCTATATCTGAACTTTAACAAATTAAAAAAAAAAAGAAAAAAAAAGGACTAAAACTAATTTTATTTACAACTTTTGAATAGTTATGAAACTATACTGTTGTCGTAGGAGCAGCAACAATTGTACCACTAACACGATCCCCACCACCACCGCCACCACTGCTTCCACCTCCAACACCACCGCTGTCAGTTACCTGAATAGCTGAGTTCACCACCGATGCTGGAACCGTCACCGGCCGTTTTCGCTTCTTCTTTTCATAAGGTATACCCCTAGCCTTTGCCTGACTTTCTCTAACCTCCCTCAAGTATATCCTAACCGCTCTAGTGCCAAACGGGTTGGACTCGGGTCGGCCTCCGTTTTCTTCATAAGCGGCCCTAAGCCTCCCGATGAGCGCGTCAAGGCTGCCCCAGGCCTGCTTCAGAGGACAGGCACATGGGATAGGAGGATTCGGGTGCCCGTAATACGGACACCCGGTCACGTGCACCTTAGTCTTTCCGAACTGGTCGAGGTACTTGAGGAACTCGATCACGTGCGCGCCGCTACACCTGACTAGTGTTAGCGGCGGCTTGTGGTTTCTAAGATACTGTAAGAAGGTGTTCCAATCTCGGCGCTTCTGTGACTCGTACCGACTCGGTGGGGCTGGTGTTGGCGTTGACCCACCACCGCCTCCTCCGCCACCATCTACCGCAGTAGCTGATGTTGATGACGGACCTTCTACTGGTTCACTCGGGCCGGGCGGTCCTCCTCCTCCTCCTCCACCACCACCAGATGCTGATTCCATTTTTGGAGGAATAAGCTAGCTAGCTAGATTCGGTATAGAAAATTATTTATACTGTATATGTTTTTGAATTTGTTTGTCAACTAGTATATGAAAATTGCGTATATATGCATGTATGAGGGTGGAGGATATGATATTGTCACGGGAAGAGGAAGGATATCGATATGATATTATGTGACTTTAATTGTGTATGATGGTGTTTGCTTTTGGTTTTAGTATGAATGAAGGAGAGTGTTTTCGGGGGAGGGTGATGGGACGTACGAATTGTATAAGAAATAATAGAGAGGAGAGAGAGAGAGAGAGAGAGAGAGAGAGAGAGAGAGAGAGAGAGGAGAAAAGAAAAATAAATGGGAGGAGGAGGAAAAATGGGGAATGGAAGCAGCAGCAGTGTGTTCAACTCACATGGTGGCCCCTTAAGAAGGTACCAATTTTATTTTTTCAATCCGCGAAATTTCAAGACTTCGATTCTCACACTTATTCGCTCGATCAATTGTTATCGTGACTAGATTTAATCTCATTCCTCAAAGTGATAACTGAATACTCTAATCACTTTAGTAACTACAAGCTCAAACGAGAGTACTACTTTATTATTTAGTTCCTGCTATTACATGTGTGTTAATTGATTAATTAATATCGCAAAATGTATAAAAGTTTCTAACAAAGTTAAATATTTATTTCGGAATTTAAAATTTTTGTAATTTAATTTAAACAAGATGAAGCATAACTTGATTTATCACATATATGATACTCCGCATGATTTTTCAGGTTCGATTGAAGTCTTTTTGCGGCTCAAACTAAAAAGATGAATGTTTCAAGAGTTATATCATTCATGTTTACTATTAGATCTGTCAATCGGATACTCCAGATAATTTTATTCAACCCATTAAAATTCATGACATATTTATTCATAAGTAAATTATTTGTTTATTTTCGGATATCAGTTATTGTACTTAATACTCATGACTATAGGTATTGGATAATCCGTGGACACCCAAATTATACATAATTAAAAATATTCAATTTATGTCTTCTTTTTTTTAAAAAAAAATCCTTATAAAAACTATAATTCTCACAATTAATGAAGAATTATTTAGAAAACTCAAAAAAAAAACAAGTATTTAATATTAATTAAGGAAAACCAACATATTATTCATTATCAAATTTATTATATACAAAACTTTTTAAAAAAAGAGTAACAAAAGTTCAATAATTTATAAGTTTGGTTTGGTGATCACAATTTTTAAATCAATCACAATAGCAAAAATTAATAAGTTATCTAACAATTTGAATGCCAACAATAAACATAAAAAAGTATCTCAATATGTTTCTACGCCATAAAAAGAAACAATATATATTAATAAAACAAATCTAAAATCCACTTAAAACAATGTATCGTGCAAATATATGTTTAGAGATTTTTTATATTGATTAAAAGTCTTTTATGTGTACAAAATATGTGAACTTCTTATTATAATTCCAAAAATAAAATACTAAATAAAATGAATAACCCGTCAGTACATGTGGGTTGGAGCAAAATGTAGCGAATGAATACATACTTGAATAATATTTACTTGTTTATTTTTTGATTCAATATTTAACAACCATTACTTATATTTTTTCAGATAATCACGGTTACCATAAATTGGGGTACAAATTTGCCGGATCTATTTACGATGTATGATTTTGGTGCTATTAATTAAAATTTGAGATTAACGTTCTCTGCCACAACTTTATTCTAGAATATTGCGAGCATGGTATAGTTACCCATCAATCATCTCTTCTTAATTCGTTGGATGATTAATGATTCAGCTTTATATAGATTTTGAAAAATGTGGGTGTCTCATCGTAAATAGAGTTCGCTTTTATTTAGTTATTAAAAGGTGTAGCATTCTACTTATAAGTACTTTGGAAGATTGCTAATCACTTCGTTCTACCAAAAAAATAATAATAAATAAATTTTATTTTAAAAAAAAGCAATATTTACATATTTTTTATTTATTATAATGTCATATTTTTAAAATTTATCATTATGATCTTATTATCTTATTTTTAATTGAACATTCATAATAAATCTAATGAAAATTTTCTTATTATTTTTACATGTAATTTTTAATCAAACATACAAAACTAATATTCGTCAAAAGTTAAAATGTTTTTTTGTTTTTTTTTGTGAAACAGAGAGAGTAGTATAATTACTACCCCTCCGCCACCCAAAAAAATAATTATATTTAGAACTGAGATGTGTTTTCACAAGATAGTTATGTTTGTATAAAATTTTAATTATAATATTAATATTTTTTAAAATTTATCATGACAATTTATTTATCTTGAACATTTATAATAAATTACATAATTTTTTTAAATAATTTAAGTATATAATGTTTAATTAAATATACAATATTAATATTCGGTCAAAACTCAATTCGTATGTTATTATACGGAGTATTTTAATAACTGGCCCGTTTTTATTAAATAAATTTTGTTAGTTTTGGCTAGAAATCTCATCACGTGCGTGAACGCTAAGAAATTGCCCGGTTACGTGACAACTAGGGAGGCTTTCTGAATTATCAAGAATCATTTAGTGTGCCTCACTACTCTCTAACTAGATTTTTTTTAGAATAAATAAAAATGTAATTTTGATATATCAAGCAAACATTTTCTTTCCTTAGTTATAAATCCAGCTACATACCTCAGCTCAACATAAATAGCGAAAATATAATCATAAATCCCTAAGGATATCAATTTTTTTTTTTGGGTGATGTTTTTATATTTATTGCAATAATATTGCATTATTTATTGCGACGTAGACAAACTTTTTAGTCATATCTACATATACCACATTTATAAGTTAAGTTTTACATATAGAGATATATGTATTATTTGTAAATAATTGCTAGAACTGTCTGTACTATTAAAAGAAGATATTATGTTATAGCAAAAAAAAGAAAATATTTTCTTTTCCATCGTACGGCTTGTGCAATATTATGACTATTATATCCAAAAGAAAGGGGATCCAGTGCCCCCATCCCCACTTCTTTTAAAAACCTCAAAAGAAAATTTCAACTTCATAATCCATATATCATTTTGATAAATTTAATTTAATAGGATGTATAAGTTTATCATTCTACTATTGATCATTTAGACATTTAGAAAAGTCATCAAGGACCAACCACAAAGGATTGTTTATAATTATTTTCGCCTTGGCAATTAAAACATATGTATAGGTTGGAAAATGAAATCCTAACATATAGGTTAACCTGTGATGTAGACTTTTGTTTATGCGTTATTTTCAAGATTATCTTACATTTTTTCACTTTGCAAGTTTACCATATTTTAGTTCGAATAATTGGTCACTTGGCTCTTACGTTATTTTTATTTTTAGTTTAGCTTCTCATCATATGAGTGCGAACAATTCCCCGTGAGACGCGTAGAAGCTATGTGGAATTCGCAAACACATATCTACGTACATGCCTTTAATTGAATCCAGCCGTCACCAAATAAGTTCGCATTCAATTCTTTTAAAATTCATTTAATATGTTTTGAAAAAATAAAGAATTCAATATTGCATATAATTTTTTATTCGTTAAGAATTTTAGATTCTCGGTTCGAATTAAATTCGAAAACTGGAGAAAGTTCAACTAATTTACATTATTCGATTCGAATCGATTCGTTCGAATAGTTAAACGAACCGATCTTAAATACGATTTTTCGTTCGTTAAAAATTTCAAACTTGGCTCAACTCATTTATTAAAATATTCGATATATTAAACTCGATTAGAATTCAACTTGAGTCGACTCATTTACGACCTTAAATGTGTGTGTTGTATACTTGTACGCATGTACGCATTTATAGTAGATTCTTGTGCAATAATTAATTATTAGAAAACCCAGAATAATTACATGTGGGATAATTTTTGGTATGTGGTCTTTTGAAAAAATAATTTTCAAACTATGTCAACATATTTAAAATTTTCTCATTAAATTTATGTTATCATCTACTTCAATGTTATTATGTGTAATGTTACAATTTTTTTAAAAAAATTATATTGTGGATAGTAACATAATAGCCTCAGGTTGTAATATAACGACATCAAATAGTTACATAACGACTTTAAAAAGTAACATTGACATGAGAATATAATTGTAAGGAAAAAATAATAACTTATGCAAACTACACCTGAATTATTTTTCTTCTAACACATAGGCCTAAATTTTTTTGATTATATATTTGCTCCGTTTTAAAAAAGGAGTCCATTTCAAAAACTTATCTTGTAATTATTTTGCAAAAGTTTATGATCAAAATTTGATTTGATTTTAATTAATATTATGATATATATTAAAGTTTCAACTAAATAAACTCTTTATCTTATGAAATCTAATTATTAAATTCTTGTAACAATTTAAATTTAAAATTTTATAATTTAATATAAACAAAATAAAATATAATCTATTTCAAATGAAGCCGTATAATACACATTTCTAGACCAAAAATATGGTTCTTAATTAGTTTAGCCTACCACCCGTTGAATATCTATATGCAATTACAATGATGATATATATACTTTTCTTTAAAAAGAAATTATATATGTATATATTTACATATGTTTACGTACATCTATACACGTCATCTTTTAATTGATTTTTTTTAACTCTTTTATTAGTGCGATTACAAAAGTTTTGGGCAGTAATATATATAGTCCACAAAATTACTACCTATATAGTAATAACTCCTTGTCATAAAAGATAAAACACCCATTACATGAACATATCTTTAGAATTAACTTTTGATCAAGTTTAATTATCAAAAAAAAAAAAATTATCATAAATAACATATCAATTTTCATAACTAATGTCAAAGTTGACATTGACTTGTTAATTAGTTGAGTTATACACAAATTAAGAAACTCAGTGAGTTACCGATTACAATTATGTTTTTGCTAAAATAATATACAAAATATAGATATAGATATAGATATAAATAGATGAAATATTCTCCATGAAACAATTAAAGGAGGACGATGGAGGGAGTAAAACAAACTTTGCGATTTGCTTACGTAAATACGTTTTCTCAAACACAAAGACTAGGACTTCCAAAGTATCCAAATAATGTTGGGAATATTCATACACTAGATTCTTTGGCTTATTCACTTGGTGAATAACGAGAAGATTAAAATTTTAACATATTTTTTGTGGTCTAATCAACTTAACTCCGAATGAAGACGAAATTGTGGTAAATTATGATTTTGTGCACCAATGTTGGTGTATATCCTCGATGAAAGCATTGGTGAAAATATTGGCATATGAACACATAAAACATATGAAATTCTATACATGATATACATCATCTGAAATAGTGATACTGTACATCATCTCAAATTGTAAAAGAATTTGTTAATCCTTAATGCAATCCTTTATATATAATATAATATATAATTAATCTTTACAAAAAAATTTTGTTATTACATTCATTCTAAAATTAAAGATATGTTTCATTTCACAGAAAATAAATTTGTGAAATTTTATAATTTAAAATTGAAATTGAAATAAAACTTGTTGCTTTTAATAATTTTAAAATAAATACCTTTCATATAAACTTTTATATTTTATATTCTTACAAATTCACATAACAAATAAAATTATAAGATTCACAAATGACATGTACTACATTAAAAAAATATATATATCTTTAGTTTTGTAACATGGATCACATCTGCCAAAAGCTTGATAATACGCATTCGGCAGACTCTGCGACAAATGAATAATGGATGGTGTTACAAACAATCCTAAGGAAGCTCTATAAACGAAAATATTTAAAAAATGTGACCGGAGCAAAAATTCAACAGTCCCATATAAATTTAATAATTACTACAAATGTCACTGTATCATTTATTACCTACTAAGTCCCACATAAATATTACAAATGTCGTTATTCCATTTATTACCTACTACCCATCAATAATGTTTGGTGTTTCCAGTATAATGTTGGGTTTATTTCCTACTGGTGTTTGACCCAAATGTTATCAAATCTTCCTGCGATTAAGTTGGATAGAATCCACAGCAAGAGATGATATAGACAAATTATATATATCGGTGAATCTAAGCGATGTTTTAGGTAAATTTGTCTAAAGCGATTTAATTTTAATTTTGTATCATATATTTTTTTAATTATAGTATTTTTTAAAATAAGAAATAAAAACCCTATAAAGAGCTATTGAATCCTAAACTACATCGTTTTAATTAGACAAATTTGTTTAAGGCATGCCTTATATTTCTTTTTTATTATAACTTAATTATATAAATATGTTTCGTGCTCAATTTATACTATCGGTCTTCCTCATATAAATATAGATTATACACTATCGGATGTTTATAGTAAAGGAACTTGAGATTCTGTTCACATAATCCAGTACAATATTTTTAGTTTGAGTAGTCCATATATTAGTATGAAGTTCGAATCGACAAAAAATAAAAAAAAAATATATTTGAGTGTTTATTTGTGTACTTATGTATTCCATTGGTAATTATTATATGATTGTAAATAAAATATTTCTATAAAGACACCCTCACCAGCTGATAATAAAGCATACATTAGCAAGAAAACACAATATAGATATACACCATGACGAAACGAGTCTTGAGTAGTCATCACAAAAATTAGCATATAAGACAACAACTCCTAAAGAATATTTACATTCAAAAAATTACATCAGACAACGACCCATCCACTGGCCACCTTCTCATACCTGAGATTATAACAACCTATTCTTTTACAAAAAATTCCAAATTATATAGCCTTCATAATTTGCTCATTTATGCTTTCATCATCTTCATCCGAAAGTAACATGCTATAGCTCTTGTTGCCTGCTTACTCCCTTTACACTTTGACCCTCTATCCATATTTCAAGACTTTCTCTTCACTGCTGCTTTCATATTTCTAAATTTAAAATGAAATATCATAAATTATATTATTCATAAATACTATTTCTTATATCTTCAAGTTTTTAATAATTCATATGACAAATAAAATTTTAAATCTTATTGATAAATACATTTCTAATTTTAAAATTAATAAAATATTATAAATTTCTGCCTATTCTTTATTTTCCTGATTTCGAAATCCATCCTCCTCATTTTCTTTCTCTACATGGATTAGCTGCAACACTATTGTTTATCTTTCTCAAAATGCAAAGTTTCTTTCTGTTGACCCAACTCATAAGTACGTAACTAGTGAATGTACGTATTTAGGATTAATTGGCTCAATTTATTTAATAATTAGCACAGTGCTGTACCAGAATCATTCCCTTCATACACAAATAAGTTATTCCGGTTTTGTTATTTTTTAGTGCTCCCTCCTTTTTTTTTTTTTTTTTTTTTCCTTTTTCGGTTTGACAAAAGATTAAATAATTTTGTCAAAGTGTGAAACTAAGCTACATTGCTATTGTGGGGCTAGCCCAATTCATTCTTAACGACTCCATGATAGCAGTCCATAATTTACAAGCCATAAAGCCATCCACGATGCTCCCCCCATTTATCCCTTGTTCAATGATGTCAATTCCGAATTCTCTCTCGTTTACATACTCATAACCTAATTTACAAACCAATTCATTTGTTTTCTTTGCGCTCCACTAACTCAAATTTTCAACTCACTTTTCACTTTTCACTACATTATATATTTTAAGTGAGAACAATAATCTCTTAAAAGTTTTGAGAAATTATATCAATATTTGTCTCTATTTATATCGTTCAAAATGGACAATGTAGATTTATTTTTTTTACTGAAAGTCAAAATTTCCTTCCCTAATCCTAGCTTGTTTTCAATATTCAGCGGCTTGATGCAACATGGTCGCCTACTTTCCTTTCTTCCCCATGCCCGTACTATGAACTCCTATTGTGGATGGCCATATGTGGTTGTATTAACTTGCCCATTAGTCGAAGGTTCACATAACAGGTAGTGAATAACGAGAAGCTGGACTGCTATTATGGGCTTAGCCCAGATTCATTCTTACGTACTCCATCCTGATATACTGTCATTTGTCAAACAATGCAAATCTTTCCATTTTTAGAAGACAATTAACAAATTTTCGAAAAAAGAAAAAAGGATAATTAAGGTAAGGAGTAAAGTTTTATTTTTCTAATTTCTAACTAAATTAGATTCCCTCTGCTCAGCTTTACAATAATAATCGCTTTAGAGGTGTATTAAAATCTATTTATCCATCGATCTATACTAATTTATTCTTATTTATTATTTCAGCGACGCGGATCCATTGCAGATTTAACTTAGTATTTTAATCGCTATATATCTATACTAATCTATTCTTATTTATTATTTCAGCAAAGCTGATCATTTGCTGAATTAACTGGTATTTCACTCGCTAGTCATTTTTTCACTCGGATTCCTCGGTCAAATATCAATTTAAACTAAAACCCCTCCTACCTTTCAACTTAGACAATTACTTATGGTCAAACAATAGAACTACTAATCTAAGACGTGTTCGAATCCGAACAACAACAAAAAAGAACTATGAACTAATATAGTTCTGCAACTAACAAAAAAGTAAAGAACGAACATAAAAAAAAGTTCCAAATTTTATAAATAAATCAACACATACAGAGAAATAATTTCACAACTTAATGAAAAATTTGAAATCCATAAAAAATATACTTTATAGAACCAAAACCCCAACAATTCTAACAATAATAAGCTATAGCACCCAAATCATAACAATAAAATACCTTTAAAAATATCCTTACAAATAATCCAAACAAGATAGAGCAAAAAAAAGCGAAGAGAGAAACGCTAAACGCTAATAGATGTTGAACAAAAGAAGTACAAGAAATAAGAGAATGGAAGAATAAAAAGTGACTAGAGAGACGATAGATGTGAAAATGTGGAATGGGAACGGAGGTGGGTTGGGGGGTTTGATTTATTGAGAAATGGGAATTGGGAATATATGGTGGTGTCATGTTGTGTGGAGATGGGCTAATTGGAGCGGTGATAAACATATATCAAAATAAATTAATTTGAATTCGTAACATTAATATTTAAGGTAAAAAACATAATATAAATAATACAAATATGAAAAGTTCAGCACAAAATAGAACTTTTGTCCAAAAAAAAGGATATAGAAAATATCACGACACATTTATGTGAAATTTAATACTCTTCGTTACTCACTATATGTGTTAGTTAATTTAATTATTTTTTAACTTTAAAATTACACACACACGTATATATAATTATAAAATTATTATAAATTATATGAACTTTCTCGTGATTATAATTTTATCATATATATATATATATATACACACACACGTATGTATATAAAATAAAAAAAAATTTAGTCAAATATATGTCAACTTTGACCAAAAAATTTCAAAAGTGACAATTAATTGAACACATAGAGAGTATATATTAGAAATTTTAAATAATTTTATTTTTTTATAATGCTAATCTTTATGTATTATAGTTTAACACGATTTTTTTAAATTAGATAATATGTTTAACACATAAAAGATACGTATAAAAATGAGTTAAGCCATCTTTTTTGACGAAAGGATATATTAAATTCAAAAACTAACGTTATAGAATCTTGCATGACATGAAATACTAATTACGTTGAATGTTAAAATGTACAACTCTAATCTTTGAGATATTATTCTGACATATTTGTCAATTTAAATAATTATGATGGTATTAAATTAATAAAAATCACATCAAGACGATAATAAAAAAAATTAAAATATGTCAAAATAATTGAAAATGTCTAGATTCAAATTTTTAGAAACCAACACTACAAAAACAAATTTTAACTTTTAACAATTATATGATTCATTTTCAAAATCCAATATATTTGAGGAATTATTATATAATATAAAATTAATGTAATAAAATACAGTGTTATGCACTGGTTGACAAGCTAATATTAATATAATAATTTACAACAAGAGAACACGTTCGAAAGAAATATTTAATTTTAGGACTCTTTAATTTTATTTGTCAATATTAATCAATTTAATTATACGAATTAGGCCGCTCATGTCTACATTAATCTATTATTTATTCTTTCATCACGAAACAGACTAATTAAGAGTAAGTTCTTTTACGGACCATCTATTTTTATCTATCAACTAATCAATCTATCCATTTATACTAATATAGTAATTAACAATAATCTTTTACGATTTAGACCGATTGAAGTGAACTCATTTACAGATTAAATTATAATCATATTAATCATAATATAATAAAAGTAATTATTAATCAAATTTATATAGTTAAAATAACTATGATAAAATTGATAATCACAAACAATAATGTAATTTATCATGATTAATTAATGTTAACTAAATAATTTATAGTTTGTAATATGAATTATTAATTATTTTACTTATTCAAACAAAATATTTATAATTAAATCAACAATAATGAATTACCGTAGTAATCATGGTAAATTATATTATTGTTTCAGATCAACAATAATAAATTACCAGTAATATTTAAAACTAGTTTCATTTTAATTGACAAATATCTTATTTTTATATTATAGTAGTTTGTCCTATGAAACCCAACCTAATTAACTTATACAAAAGTAATGTAGGATCCTCTTGTTCAAGAGCATGCAAGACATTGATGGATACCATAAGCTTTTAATAAGAAAGAACTACACGGGATTGAATTATGAACACCAATGGTCCAGCCCATGAGTACTCTTTTATTACACTTAAAAACACATTTAACGAGTACAAGCTCTGCTCAACCATACCAGAGGCAAAAGTGGGAAGTTATGGTAGCGGTGATGTAAGTTTCTTTTAATTAAATAAAAATGGTTTCACACTTTCACTTCCTCGTGTTGTCTCTAGTTAGTAGACAATCAATAAATATTATTATAAAATTTCATTGAAATGTTTGTCATGTTTGATAATAGTCTCTTTTACCTTAACAACTTTGTGTACTCAAAAAAAGTAGCAGAAGAAGAATCTTTTACGTTTTTAGGAGAATTTAGTGATTCATTTCTTAAAATACCCTCAATTAAATATAATGAAAGTAAGTTATTTAATAGAGAAAAAAAATATTTATTTTTGTGCATTGAAAAAAATACAATATTATTGTTGATATTTTATATATGGTCAATATAGTAAGTATTGATTTCTTAATATGTGTGAATTATCAAAAAAAATCTTATTTAATGAGACGGAGAGAGTATATAAATATGTAGAGAGGGAGTAGGATAAAATAAAAGAATAAATGAAGAAAATGATATGGAAACGAGGCAGTACAAAGGATATACCAGCCTTAATCGCATACTGGGTTGCTAATTGAAAGAAAATGATACCGTCAGTGATTGAATTTGAAATAAAGGAAGGAGTCTTTGACTGGTTTCCAACCAGGCCCAAAAAAATAAATGGCCATTAATAGTGTTATTATTTTTGTGACAATAATAAAGGTTAGTAATATGAGTTTCCTTGCTACCAGGAACATGAAAAGATGGTAAAGAAACAATGGAACGAATAAAAACCTTGCAAATATATAAAAGTATGTGCAAAATAGTCATTCACTTGCCTGAGTTTTAAACAGTAATTTCGTATGTAATTAAAAAAAATAGTAATTTCTTATGTAATTAAAAAAACAAAAATTAATTATAGTCATAAATAAACAATTGACGATCTAATTGAGAGGAGTTTAATGTCTTTTAAGTAACATTTTGAATTTGGACTTTGTGAATAGAAAATACAATATTATAAGAAAACTCCTCTGGTAGAGGTCCAATTGAAACTTGAAATAGAGATCCAAGATTTCCATATGCTCATCTTTGCAAGTGGATAAATAGATGATAAACACAGATACATTGAAAAATTTTAAAATTAATAAAAGAAATAATACATAACACCAGGAAAAAAAAAATAGTACTCCCACTCTATATAATTAATTGTCGCATAACGATATTTTCTAGTCAAACTTGATTTATTTTTTATTTAAACTTTTTTAATTATTTCATAAGTATATGTATGACAAAATTATAATCATAAGAAGATTCATACAATCTACCATAAAATTTTAACACTCCAATCAGTTAAAAATTAATAATTACATTTGAAAATGAGACTTTATATATTTGTATAACTTGTTTTTTTTATAAAAGTATATTTCCTAAAAATTGTCATTACAATCTTTTCGATCTTAAATATTCATAACAATTTTATAGGAAAATATTATATAAATATATAATTTTCAATCAAATAAATAATATTAATATCTAAAAAAATTAAACATAATTTTATCTAAAACATGAGTAATAAAAAGATAATAGTAAATATATACTACTACTGCAACGTAATAGGAGGAGACATGGAATTAAATAGGTAGGAGTATTTATTGCGGAGTAGAAATACTCAATTTAAAATGAGGTCATCAGTTGAATTCAATGTTGACTCTTGACGAGCCCCTACTTGGCTACCTCCACGTGGCATATTAGATCTTTTTCGGTTTGACTTTTTATACTATGTGAGTTGCGTTTATTTGACTGCTATTCTTTCATTTTTCCCCCCTCCTATGCTTTCCTTTTCCTTTCGAGTGCATTTGAATGTGTACGGGGAAGAAAATGAAAATAAAGAAAAATAATGTAACAAGAAAGAAAAATTAAAAGAAAATACTCCGAAGTTATGTTTTTAAATTATTTTGTTTATTCGTTAATTGCTTTTGTGGATGATACTTTCAAAAACAAATTGATTACAAAGGACAAGTATTACAAAATAATTTCATTCATTGTCACAATAATGCGGAGATATTAGGTGAGTCATTCCCATAATAATTGAATATTCAAATGCAAATTATATTTATGGATGCTCTCCAACTTTTACTGGTCGAATGTTCAATAAACCCCTTAGTGTATAGTCTCATTCGTAGGAAATTACAAATTATTATCATGTAAATTATATTGATAAAATTTAAGTTGAAACAAACAAAACTTATGTTTGAATGCAAGATAAGGCAAAAGAAAAAGAAAGAGGAAATAAAAAAAAATCGTTTTTTCTATATATGTTTGGTTTCTAATAAGAAAAACATTTCCTTTTTGGAATATTTGATTACATGGATAAATCATTAGATAACTATTACCGTAACATTTATTTTAAAAACATAATTTTTTGTCAGAAATTTAGATTTGCTATTTCATCCCATAAATTAATATTTGATCCCTAAGGACTATCAACTAAAAAATGCTATATTATTATAACATATGTATTATATTGTTATTAGTTATAATATGGAGCCAATATTTCAAATGATTTTTTAAATAAACGAATACGTACATCAAATTTGGAGTCAGAATAATCGGTGCATAAAAATGATTTTAATAATAAATTAATCTAGTAGTAGTCATAACATAATCGGTAGTTAAATGGAAATAGAAAAGCAAAATGGAATGAATTGGCTGATACACTAAATGCATGTCTGCCTTTTTGTCCAACGTCTTTCGGCAAAATCCTATAAATTTTGTAAGAATTACATTGGAAGGAAAATTATAAGTGGCAGGAAAGTTGAAGAAAAATAGTTTTAACATTTTCTTGGAATTCAAACATCAAGAAAGTACTAAACTTTTCTTCGTCTTTTCTTTTTCTTTCACTTTTATTGTATTAAAATACAGTCTCAAGTCTCACCCACATAATAACTTCATATATATATATATATATATATATCAGCACAGATAATTTGATAATTGGTAATTGATTTCAAAAGCATAACTATTAACTAATTGATTTCAAAAGCATAACTATTAACCAATACCAAATTATATTTCATACTTAAGAATTAGCTACCAGATTAAATATTTTTGTTTTCACTCGAAATCGAAACTAACTGATTTATAAAAAAAAAAAAGGTTCAGGTAAAAGGATATTTTTAGTTCAAGATTAAAATATACCATACGTCTTAAAAAAAATATTGTGGTGTGTATAGATTATTAACAACAAGAGATTACTAAGAGAGAAGATTGATTTTAAATATTATAAATAAAATAATTTAACTCTTACTTAACCAACTCTCAATTAGCCATTTATTACTATATATTAATTGACAAATCATATTTTATGGATATAGTCGATTCTATTAATTGACCTACATCCAAATATTATTTAATTTGACTTTAAACGAGTTAATAGTTAAAAAGATAATACTTTATACGTAAAATTATATATATATATATATGTATGTATGTATGTGTGTGTGTATATATATATATGTATGTATATATTAGAAATGAAAATTTCTAATTATTTTAATATTATCTAAAAAGCAAAAAATGCCACCAAACAAAAAAGACAACTAAAAATGTAAAAATAATAAAAGTTGTATATGTATAACACATAGATATACTAAAATAATTACAACTAAAAATATATTAAAATAATATGTTTTATCTTACACAGATTAAAATATATATAAATTATACATATAAATACAAATACATTTATAATACAAATATATTAATATTTTAATATTATTACCCAAAAAAAAAGGGACCCCTGTTATGCACAAACTTAGAGATTAGTTACAATTAACCGTTGTTTTGTACTCCTAATTATTTTAATAATATTCCTTGTTCTAAAATTAAAAATATGTTTTAAATTTTGAATCAAATGAAAACAAATTAAAGTCTAAAATATTATTAATTTAGTTGACAAATCTATTATATTCTTAAAATTTATAATAAAAATGTTTGATCACAATATAATTTATATTTAAAATTTTTATAAATTATATTAATTTTAAAGTGTCGTTGTTTGACCAAAAATGTCAAAACTTATATTTAATTTTGGAAGGAGAAAGTAATCATTAAAATATTCGCAAACAGAGCATTTAAAATAACTATATAGTCCATAATGGCAATATTAATAATCACAATGTCATTAGTAACTCATAAACAAGTCTAGTGGAGAAGTAATTTACCATTTTTCATTTATTTGATTATTTAATTACAAGATGTGGCTTCTCTCAGTCCATCTCTCTCTCTCTCTGTCATATTGTCATCCCACCCATTCACAGTTGCATTTATTATAAAAACTCCACTCTCCCGGTCACACTCCCAAGAAAACTACCGCTGAGAGTCTTTCCCAAATCTAAACCACCCTTCCACCACCACACCCCTCGCCGGAACTCTGATCTGAGTCACCACTCTCCGGCGAATCCTCCATGGCCGCCGCCCTAGAATGCTGGTCCAGCCGAGCCAGCACCGACGAGGACATGGTCGAGCAAGTCCTCATGAGAACCCAAGACAGATCGGAATCTTCAACAGAAAACTCCAACTCCTCCTCCTCCTCTTCTTCTTCCTCCGCCTCCGTCTCAGCCGCCAGTACGAAGGAGTCGTCGGAGATGAAGAAGCGGTTGCAGAGGCTGAGTCGAAACGTCTCCGAGGCTATTGCTTCGCTTAAGAACTCGCTCAATCTGGACTCCGTTCGCGAGTCGGGTGCTCCTCCGGGTCGGGTCGATAATTACCGGAAGCAAGTGTGGGCTGGAGTAGTAAGGAACTTGACGCAGCTTTACCCTGGTAGTCAGCTTCCCGAGAAGCTTGTCTCCAATATTCGCAAGCATTATGATTCATTACCACTGAGGTTTCACTTCATTGAACTCTTTTTGATCATTAATTTTTCTTTTATTTACTTCGAAGTGATTGATTCTCTCGAAAATTTAATGAGAACTTGGCAAGTATAAATGCTTAGTCCAAATTAGAGATTTGAGTAATATTTAGTATTGTTGAATTAGTTTATGTTGTTAAAATGGCAGTTATGCACAGGCTGGATTTGAAATGAAAGATGTGTTTCTACATATTAAATTGATGGAGCAGGCTTCTGTGGAAGTTCATCCAGCAATTTTGATACAAGAAGTTTCTGATGATGAAGTTCAGGGGTCTGTTTTTAAGCTAATATTTGCTTGTAACTCCTCCATTTCGTGGCCGGCTATGTCCGGATCACTGGATAGTGTTTCGATTTGTTGTAAGAAGATACAGATCTTTGAGAAGAAAGGGTTTACGTTAGGGATTGTTCTTGTATTGGTTCAATCTGGGCAAGAAAAAATGTTTAAGAGCCGGATCGAAAGTGCATTGAAGTTAAGTTTGAAGAAGCCAAAGAATACTAGTATGAAGCTTCCATTTGGGCTCTGTGGGTGTCAAGAAGAGACTACTAGGGCGAGAGAGTTTGGAGGAATTGAGGAGGATTCTGGGGAACAGAACTATAGGAATGGGATTGAGAATTCGACTTCAATGGTTCAGCTTCAGTTGCCATTATCCACTTCGGCTTCTGTTGTTTCTGTTGATGAATGGCAGACTGTACAGTCTGGTGGCGATGAGATTGGGAGATGGTTGTTGAACTCTGATAATCTTGAGATTATTGATCAAATAGGGTCTAATTCCTTCAAAGGAATCTACAAGGGTAAAAGGGTTGGAATAGAAAAACTTAAGGGGTGCGACAAGGGAAATGCGTATGAGTTTGAACTTCGAAAAGATCTTTTAGAGTTAATGACATGTGGACATATGAATATCTTACCATTTTATGGTGTTTATATTGACGACAACCTTGGGTTATGTGTAGTGACCAAGTTGATGGAGGGTGGATCAGTTCATGATCTTATGCTAAGGAACAAAAAACTTCAGAATAAGGAAATCTTAAGGATTGCTGCAGATGTTGCTGAGGGAATCAAGTTCATGAATGATCATGGTGTTCCATACAGAGACCTGAATACACAGAGAATATTATTGGATCGACATGGGAATGCTTGCTTGGGGGACATGGGTGTAGTTGCTGCCTGCAAGAGTGTTAGCGAAGCCATGGAATATGAAACCGACGGATATCGGTGGCTAGCTCCTGAGGTATTTTTCCTACGTCTCACTTTTCCTTTATGGATTTGTAAGACCATTAGCGCAGATATCTCCTCATCACCATGATTAGCTTAGAATTAGTATTGGTGCATTTACAGGACAAGAATTAAACTTCTCCATCCCTTCACAATTGAAACACTTAATTTTTTTTTCTAGGATGTCCTAATTTGTTTGAAATTTTCTATTTTTCACGTAGTTTCCAGAGTTTAATGACAATCTTACCTTTAGCTTTCTTAATTTTCAATACCCTTTTAGTATGATCCAATTTAATGGTCCTATCCATCGTCTCATAAAAATGAAACTTCAAAGGTTTTAAACAAAACCTTACCTCATTTCTCACCGTTTATTCTAATGTCAAGTACATTCATAAATAACTTAAAGTCAACAAACTCCATAAAATGCGTGATTTGTCTCAAACATTTGAAATTGACTTTATACCATCCAACACAATCAACTCGCATAAATGATGTTTACAGATATTGGTTTTCCATATTTTATGCTATTCTACTCGAGCTCATCCTTTCTGGTCTTGTTTATTTGCAATGGGAAACAATCCATTTCTTTTCTTTTTCAAAGAGAAAATATAATCAGAATGTTGGCTGATACAAGAGTGATTTATGTCTTTACTAACAGCGAAAACATGAGTTTAATAAGCCACAACCTGTTCTTTGTATTTCCGGATTTTTTTCTAGTGATGAACTTGTTAAAACTTGTGCAACTAATTATTTCTCCTAGATATTTGGTTAATGCAAAGACCATCTTTATGAGTATGGTTTTTAAGACAATAGTCTATAAGATATTTTGACACTCTCCTACAAATATAATGACTTATCAGTTACTATTTTAACTTTCAGAGTTACCTACGCATGTCTTCTTTGATTGGAAACATATATTAGTTTCAATTGTCTAATCAATTACTTTTCAATCATATCCAATGCATTTAGCAAGACTTTTCTGGATCATTCTGCTTGTCCTCTGTGATGTATACACCATTCTCGCATGCTCAACATATCATAATTGTCTTTTCCTTACGTGTCAATTTTCTACTCCCTGATTTTTAAATGCTGTATTTTAAGAGAGGATATGAATGGGGTGCAGTATTTAGTTTTTATTGTTTGTGTATAAGAAATAATGATGATTTTTGATACTTGAATACTTCTTTCCAATGCATAATTCAAACACCACAGGGTTATTCTATTAACTATATGCTTGCGTTCTTCAATTGGAACATATGACTAAAATTTCTTATTTTTGTGTTCATAAGTTGTACTAGGCTTTTGAAAATGTAATTTCTATAAAATTATAAGCTTGCAATTTCTTGTGTATTATTTATTATAAGAGCTGGTTATAAATCTTCTTCATTTTTTCCTGCAATTAATTAATAGCAATGCGAAATGGTGTTTCTTGTCTTGATTTTCAACAGATCATCGCAGGCGACCCAGAAAGTGTAACAGAAACATGGATGAGTAATGTATATAGTTATGGGATGGTAGTCTGGGAGATGGTGACTGGTGAGGCTGCATATTCTTCATATTCACCTGTGCAGGCTGCAGTTGGGATAGCTGCTTGTGGGCTTAGACCTGATATCCCAAAAGACTGCTCTCAACTCCTAAAATCTTTGATGGTCAAGTGTTGGAACAATTGTCCTACAAAGCGTCCTCAGTTCTCTGAAATTCTATCGATTTTAATGCGCCATGTAAACAATGGAAACGGCAACAATAGGTAAAATATCTGTGTAGTTTACACAAACCCAAATTTTGGCTTAAAAAGTTGCTAGTGTACAAAAAAGTCATTACCCTGTAATGCTGCTAATTCACTCCTAATGTAGATCTGGAAAGTATAATATCTTTGAGGAAATGAAGATAATGATTTTCTTTTAGGACTGCTAGTCTCCCTCCCACCTCCACCCCACTCACCCCACCCCTCACCCGAAGGAAAAGAGAAAACACTTCCAACCCAAAAAGAGGAACTAATAAAGGTAAAGAGGAAAGGTTCAGTATTTTTCATTGTTTACTTGCAATGAAATGTTCTTTTGCTAGTAGAAAGACAATATATGATGAAGATGTGACTGGTGGCAAATCAATTCATGCTTTTTCCTAGTATCTGTTGCCACGATGAGGGATTAAGGATTTCATGATGTTGTATGTCGTATAAGGAATCATATAAAAAGCAAGGAAGTATGATCTTTTTTTTGTTCTAATGGCCAGCAAGTTTTGAGTAATTTAAGGCGTTTCTTGCATATGGTTTCACATTTTGTCTCCATGGTGGCTCTCTGAGGGGTCCAACTGGGGGTCTCTCTTGTTTTCATGTTTCATGGGAGATGAGAACTATTGGGCACTATTCCTCATGTTTCATAACCATATTAAAGTAGAGCAATGCTATGTCCAATGAATAAGAGCCGAATAAGGTACAAAGACACCATCTTTTTGTGTAATTTTACTTTTTCTATTCCACCATATATATGGAGAGAGCGAGAGCGAGTTTTTGATAAGGATGTAAAAGAGATTTTATCTCTTTCGTAGCTTATTTTATGCGCTCCTTCCGGGGTGCATAACATTTTTTTATTGAACAGAATATGGGACAATGCAGACAATAGTGAACAATTGGAGCCGTACTTGTAGATTAGGTTTTATGATCACGATATTCCCATTAGTTATTTACTTTTATCTTTATTTTAAATAAAAGATGATGTTTAGGGACGTTTAAATTATACAACTGGAGAATATTTATGGCTTTGAATGTATCTCCCACATGATCAGATAGCTTAATCATTATGTAAAAATGCACATGTATTATTAGCATGTGAATGGCGACTATCCAAAGTCTGTTGAAAGTTCACTACACTAGTAGCTTAGAGTTCTTTATTAGAAATTATGTCCAAATTTTCTTAGTTTTTAGTCCGGGACAAACATTAAAAGATGATTTAGAGCGTGAGAGCCGGAATTTTTGACAAAGTTTTGCATGATTGCACTGGACATACGCCTGTGGATTAGACTTATAACCATTTTTATTTATAACTAGTACAGCTTTTGCATCAACTAATAGTCTAATACTCCATAAAGTTCACATGGGAAACAATGGAGTTCCTGGATTCTTTTCACATGTCAAGGTTGACAGTATGAATTCATTTTCGGTTACGGTTAGGTACTACGTATTAGATTTTCTTTTTTAAAAATTTCAAATATTGCATTGAATAACACTAATATTTGGGCATTACCTCCATTAGTGAAAAACTAAAAATTTATTCTCTTTTTCTGTCATTAATGAGGGATTCTTAATAGTGTCAAAAGAAGAAGGAAAGGAAAAACTCGTAAACTGATAAAAGTAGATTGGATGCATAATTTCTATGACTTTTTGCAATCTTCCCCAACACCCCGATATTTCTTATAAAATAATTTCAATTACTTGATTAAAAAAATTTATATGCAATAAAAAATATGTATTTCTCTATAAAGTTTTGATATTTTCATAGGTTTATGCTATTTGATGACAATGATAGAAGATTAAGTAATGCATAATGTGTTCCCTGGTCACCAAAATCGTTCGAGAGTGATCTCTAGTTACCTTCGGACCATGTAACCCGCATTAGTTAGGTTGTTACTATTAATCGGTATATGTAATATACACATTCATTACCGTTTTAAGTACAAAATAAGGTTAGAAAGAAAAAAAATATTGAAATAAAAAAGAAGGTTCTTGTAAGGACTAAATATGGTTAAAATCTGCAACTTTTGGGTTTTGTCTATTCATGAGTCTAACAAAGCCTAATTGATGGTTTTCTTAAAACAAAAAATAACCACTGTATGGGAAAATTTGTACAACCAGATTCTTGGCACATTTTATGAGTGCAAATTCTTAAAACAGTCAAAAAACAAAACATTTAATAGATGTAGTAAGTGAAGTAATTTGGAGCTATCCAGAAATATTAACGCTGCCTCTGCCCTCTGGGAATTTGATAAAGAAATAGAAAGTTGGGAAAGTAGAAAATAATTTTTGGAGAAAAAAAATCATTGAAACTGATATTTGTAAAAATGAAATCAATCGTCTATCTATCTATTAATCAAACTGATAAGTGTGTGTGTGGAGAGAGAAAGACCTATTATTACATTATGATTTATGCTTCAGTTCAATGGTAGTAATCGCTTAATTAGAACAAAGTTAACGAATTTGTTTGTATTGACAAAAGTCAGCAGTTACTAAGTGTGCATTATTATGATGACAAGTCTGTCTTAGATTACAAAATTCAGATATAGAATCTATTTGATGTGGTGTTGTCTTTCAATTTTTTTCTGAGGAGTTTATGATATAATACAAACTGATTTTGTACTTTTATGTACTTCTTTTGTTTCCATGTTTTTTTAGTTTCAGCTTTTATCTTATAACGAACATGATTAGAGTTATGAATTTATGACGTTATAATAATGGTAGTGGATCTGTTTTTTTGGCTCAAAATTTTAGTGGAAATCTTATGCATTAGTTTTTAGAATCTTCTGCATTACTAATAAATCCACGACCATAGTTTCCTTCACAAATATGCTCAAGTGTTATTTGCTTTTAGCCTAACACACTGTCTTATCTACTACACCTTCATTTCATGGACTTCATGTTGCATAGCTGCTTTTCTATCATCAGTTTGGAACAAATTAAAAAATTTCCAAGTTGTCTTATGATTCAAATTTTACATTGTCTTATTTTGTTTTAGTTGTTTTGTTTTAGATGCAACTTTATATACATGTAATTGTTCCGATTTGCCACATCGATTATACCTCAGGTCGTTTTTTGTTTTATTAAAGGTGCTCACTGGAAAATTTTGTTTATTAATTATAACTTAATTAAAAGGTTGTTTGTTCCTATTGTGGAAGTAGTTCTATTCATGTTTGACTCACAATTACTGACCAGAATCGAACAAAATTATGAAAGCAACATAAATAAAAATGCACTTGATACCAAGTATGACGGTCCTAAAAATAATATCATCCCTATCGGACTTCGGGCAGCACCGTCAACCATCAATAATTCCAAAAAAGTAATATCATCCAAGTATGCATAAAAAAAATAATAGTAATCTTTATTACATTATTCCAAAAATAATTATTTCCCTGGAGAACCAGTAAAAACTTTGGCTACGAAAAAGGGTTGTGATAAGAAAAAAGTAATATCATCCAAGCGTGCATAAGAGACATAATAGTAATCTCTATTACATTATCCCAAAAAATAATTGTCAGAAGTCTATGGGGGGCCCACAAAGACCTTACAATCTAAACATTTCAATAATTATGAGGGAGCTCACACAGCCCTTACGATCTAAACATTTCAATAATAGCCTCACGCTTCACTCTTTCCTTTCACTCTTTCCTCTAAATGTCATCCAAAAGAGGGTGATCAACTAAATGTCATCCAAAGGAGGGTGATCAGGAAGCGTTCATCATGCCATTTTCACCTTGTCTTTATTAGATGGCTCGACCTTCACTCTTCCTTTAAATGTCATCCAAAGGAGGGCGATCAAGAAGTGTTCATTCTGTCATTTTCGCCTTGACTTTATTAAATGGCTCGGTCTTCTCGTCATATTATGTAAAACATATAATGATAGTAAGGTGAGCGATTTACGCAAGTATATATAATCATGTATTTGGTGAGCCTTAAAAAATAGATAATTTATTGAGCTTAACTATTTATGAGGTTGGGCGGAACAATGCCTACACCTCCTGATAACTCAGAGAAATGTAGTTTTTAGGGTACCCGAGTAATAATGAGGAATTTGACCCCTTTCTTAAAAGAAAATATAATAATTTCACATGCGCCTTGTAACCATGTTTGTTTGGTGCACGTACCCTTAGAAACTTCATATCAAATAGTATATTAGTTGGCAAGTCTAACCATCGTCTGATTTTATCATGATGACGTACGTAGTCGATGCAGAAAACTTTTATCTGCGATGTTTCGGTTACCGATGTCTCAGTTTCCGTCCCCTATAGATCCTAGGCCCAAGATGTCAGACAAATGCATCCTAGTAGCCTTTAGTTACTCAAACGAATATACTTTACAAGTATGGGCCGAAGAATAAGTTTTCTATATCTGTATAAGATTTTCTTTGGCATGTTAGCGAAATTTGATTAGCTAACAACCGCTCAACGAATACTTGAATTAAGAATTAAGAGAAAAATCAAACCCAGTATAGACACTATTTTTTGTTCCGGGCAAAAGAAAATAGAAAATATTCTTCTGGTACTGTAAATAAATTTTTTCCTTTTTAGTGTTGTTATGTTTTTATCATACTGAAATACCTTTTTTATATTAATTTTCTATAATTATGCACAACAATGACATACTTAAATATAGCCACAATATAAGGAGTTCAAAAATATTCAAAATAAAAAGGATCATGATATAATATAAACCATTTTTCATTATGATACATATATATATATATATATATATATATATATATTTCATTATCATCTTCTTACATTTATTTCAAACTTTCATTGCCTTAAGTTCAAGCCGAAAGCGTCACAATTTTAAAGATCAAACAGAACCTCCCTCTCTCTCTCTCTTTATATATATATATACATACATACTGTGATGTTACTATTTTAGACTCATCTTCTATGTCTCTGTATATACATTAATTTTACCAATACGAAGTGATAAAACAATAATGAGTGTTTATATATGTGGTATGTATGTGTATATATATAAATTGTGAAAAAATATGTTACTATTTAAAATTCTTTTTCAATCCCTCTATAATACACACACACACATATATACAAACTATGATGTTATTGTTTTAAATTACTGTTTTATATATATATACAGATATGCACACAATACTGTTTTATTATTAAAATGATTGTTTTAAATTATGTCGTGTATATATACGTGTGTGTATGTGTATTATACACATTACTGTTTTATCACATCTAAATAATTAAATTTATTACTTTAATTTCTATTTTTCGTTTATATATATAGGGGAATAGAGAATGAAGTTTAAAACAGTAATTATCTATATATATATATACATAGATAAATTACCGCTTCTAATTATAGTAATATTTATTTAAAGAGATTGAGATATATATTTAAATGTACAAAATTACTGTATTTCTTAAAAATATGTATATGTGTGTGTATATATATATTATTATTATTATTATTTCTAATTACGACATATATATACACACACACATTTTTCATTGTTTTAATCATTTTTATTTGACTTTTTTTCATTTAATGTTAATGATTTGATATGATTTCTAATAAATAATACATTCAAATTTGAAATGCTATGGAAAAGAGAAAATAATAGAAGGAAACTTAATGTTTAATAAATAAGGGTATTGTTGGAAGTTTAATTTAAAAATAGGTTTAAAGGAAATGATAAAACATATATAACATTATAAGGAAAATACGATTTCATTTTGTTAGTGGCCGGAGATTGGCCCAAAAGAAAAACATTTTTTCGGTCCCAACAAGTGGCTCGTACGAGCTCCAGTGAACTTCATTCTGAATGGTCTTGACTCTTGGGCCTCCTGGCCCAATAGATACCCCCTGCAATGTACTATAAAATAATTTTTGAAAAACATTTGATAGCAGTTGAATACAAAATAATTATAGTCGGTTGTTTAATATTATATTATGTTTTAAAATTTAAAATATATTTTAATTTTTTGAATCAAATAATATTATGTTAAATTTAATATTTAAGGTATCAAATGTGTTGGTTCAAATAAAAAGGATTTAGAGTTCATTTAATCAGAAGTTTCACTTTCGAGACCCCGAAAGGATCTCATCGAAGTGTAGTCCGGATAATTTGGATACCGGATGAGAAGTAGAAAAAAAAAAAATATATATTTATATATATATATATATATATATATATATTTAAAATTTAAGGTGATCTTTTGTTAAATGTGGTGAAGAAAAACTAGTTTCAATTTGATGTGTCGATGTATTTTTTGTTAAACTCTGTTATATTTAAAATTTTGACGAATATTAATTTTTCATATTTGACTTAAAATTACATATAAATATTGTTAATTTTTGTCATGAACGTTCAAGTAAAAATAAGATAAGATAATTATAATTACAAAATTTAAGAAGTATAAGATTATAACAAAAATAAATTATACAAACGTTGCTATTTTTTTTTAAACAAATCGTATTCAAATACAACAATTTTGTTTAAACGGAGACACTAATTTTGTATTGATTATTATTATACACGTCAATTTAATTAAATAATTTTTTAATGTAGTCACTAAAATTAGAGAGTGATAAACTGACAAACTGTACGAGGGAAGAGAAAAAAAATTATAGAACAAGGATTCTTACCGTGAAATTTCAAATTTAATACTACTGTTTATTTGGGTTGGGTGGATTAGAGGAGTATAGTGTATCATATGTAAATAAATAAACAAAATGTTACGTGTATAAGTTCATTTATAAATAGAAAGTGGAGACAGAATAAAGCGCCCATAATAAAGACGCCTACTGTTTATTTTTGATTCAACACACTTTCATTGTAGTGTTCGAGTAGATACTAAAAGGCACGATCTAGCATGTTTCAATAGAACTTGTCTGCTTTCTTGTATTACCGTGGGTGGACTAGTGTGATTATTGAACTCTAAAACTTCTCTAGGTACTGTACTTGTTTTATTTAACAGAAACTTAGAGAGGGATCATTATTAGAAAATGTCAAAAAACTTTTGGTCAATATTTAGATTTTGAAAAAACTTTGAGGACAAATTTGCAATTAATAGTTCTCGTAACAGTGTCTCTAATCTCGTTTATTTTCCTGTTACTGAGCTGCCTCCTCTCTCTCTCTCTCTCTCTATCTCCTCTCTCTCGAATTTTCTCTCTTCCCAAGCACGAAATAGAGAGAGAGAGAAAAAATGTATCGACCTCCCCACACAGGGCCTCCTGTCCATGACCCAAAACCCTAGACAAACCAAAATCCCATCCGTATAAATACCCCTTTCCTCTTTCGTTGTTCTTTCTTTATTTCATTTCTCACTCGAATACAAGCACCACCTCACACACTAGCATCAATTCTCTCTCTTTAATTTCATCACTTCTCTCTCTCTAGATTCCATTACTTTTTCCACTCCAGAGCTTCGATCGGTACGTTCCTTTCCTCTATCTCCTTTTTTATCTGTAATTTTATCTTAATCTTTACTTCAAGTATAGAATCACTTGCAAAATGACTCGATTAACGAGGTTAGGGTTTGGTTTTATGCTCTTAATCCCGGTGTTACCTGGATTAGTGTTTGCGAAATCTTCCGATCTTGATTTTGTGCATGTTGTTGTGATTTCTCTGATTTGGATGGGGTTTTGTGGAGTTTTCAGCAGTTTATTGCACTATATGCTTCCTAAAAGGAGACCGGTTGAAGGAGGAGTTGTAGACGGCGATAAGGACAACGCTGGTAGTGATTCCGAGAGCTTTGTTAAGAGGCATAAGACCGGTTGTTTGATCTCTTCAACTCTCACGGCTACTGACACGGATAGTAATACGACCGGAGGCGGAGACACGAACAAGAGCAGCGGCGGAGGTGACAGCAAAGCAACAGGAGGAGGCGGGAGTGGTGCTGAACCGTCACTGCTGAATATGGCTTTGGATGATGGAAATCCGCAGGATATCGATGAAGATCTTCATAGCAGGCAGCTCGCTGTGTACGGTCGTGAGACGATGAGGAGACTTTTTGCCTCTAATGTTCTTGTTTCTGGCATGCAAGGGCTTGGTTCTGAAATAGGTATGGCTATTGGCAGAAATGAGCTTTCTATTATGTTTTTTAATTTCTTTAAATAATGATGTTTGTTGCTTTAGTTCAGCTTCATTTGGGTAGGATTTAAAGTGTTTTTGGTTTAATTCTGTTGATTGCGATTAGGTTGATTTTATTCCGAAATTAGTATTGGCGGTTGTTTTGGTGTAGGATTGCTTAGATAACAGAATTCGGAATTTTATCCATGTGCATCTGTTTGTGCCAAAAAGACCTACAAGAGTTTATACTGGCTGTTCATATCTGTCACATCATGTATTAATTGAGGTTTACAAGGAAGTTAGAGTTGCCATATGACTAGATATTAGTTGTATTAGTTAGATAAATTAATAATTTGGATTTTCATTCTTTGATATGTACTTATTTGGAAATTTGTGTCGGGTGTATAATCTGGTGTGATCGTAAATCAGGTATTGGCAGACATAGTTTGTTATTTATTCACGGCCACTGGTGTAGTTATGATAACAAATTTGTTTTAAATGATGAAGTTTTTTTTTAAAATATTTTTTTATAAATAATATTTCTATCTCATTCTCTGAATGAGAATAATATATACTCTGTATATAGGTCTATGTGTTTGCATGTTTGTACTGTTTTATCTTATTAAAAGATTATTGTTTTGTAGATTTGAATGATTAGGTAGATTGGCATTTGGTTTTTTGTTTTTGAAATTTATGATTTATATGCTTGTTTGACGTAGTCAATTTATTATTAATTCATCAAATGCAGCAAAGAATCTCATACTGGCTGGTGTCAAGTCTGTGATGTTGCATGATGAAGGCAATGTGGAGCTGTGGGATCTGTCCAGCAATTTCATTTTCACAGAGAATGATGTTGGAAAAAACAGAGCACTTGCTTCTGTGCAAAAGCTGCAGGAGCTCAACAATGCTGTGATGGTTTCTACCTTAACTACTAAACTGACTAAAGAGCAGCTATCTGCTTTTCAGGTAATTTTTCTATAGAATGCTTCTTTTCTATTGTCTTGTGCTTTGCCAGAAGTGGTAAAGACTTGTTCTGAGCATTGGTTGTGATACGGTCGGTACTCCAGCACGTATATGAGGTGGATACAGGATTTGTTTCCCCAAAATTTTAAGAATTATTAGTAATTTCTTTGTTTATTAAGTCTATAGATCATTCGCAACAATTACTTTACATTCGGTAAAGTCTCCAATTTACCGAGCTGGAGTAAAAGAAAAGCCCAAACGAACTCTACACCAGTTTCCGTAAATTAGGTCCCAGATTCCGATTGGAACAGAAACTCTCTACAAGAGAAGAATTACTGGTCATGATCCTTACGGGAAAAATATATTTGTTTATTGAGCTCACACGAAGATTTCTTCCTACTTCTCATTTTCTGCATTATGGAAAAAGCAATAAGCAATTTTCATTTTCAATCCAACGTTATTGTTTGTGTTGTGCTTATAAATTCCTGTTGTTAGGTTTCTGTTAATGCCATATCGATTGTCTTGTTTGTTAGTAAAAATTAGTTCTCTTCTAAAATTAGAGATACGTTTGTTTTGGTATGGTACAAGATTCAAATTCTATAATTTTATTTGTGATATGAATTTGTAAAAATATGAATATTTGTATATAACATAATTCGTATATACTTCAAGCTATTCTACATTACAATTATAAGTAAAATGTTGGATTTCAATTTTGAATTATAGAAATCCACAAACATATTTTATGTAAAGTGAAATGTATCTGTAGTTTTAAAACAGTAGAGAATAATAATTTTGAGTTTTGTTGTTGTTTGTTTTAATAGGGTAACCTGGATATATTATTTGGAGTTATAAGAAAAAATGTTACGTAGTTATAATTATTTTCATTTTGGTATTGTTTTATCAAATTTGTCATCTTTTATTTTTAAATAAAATAAGTTATTTTATGATTTATATGTGACAACTAATACTAACACATTTGAATTCTATTTACATGATTATTTAAGGGGTATCTAATATAATGTAGAAAATTAATAGCGGTTGTTTTTAAATGTTATTATTTTAATGCGATAATCTGTATAATAGGGATATTGGTGTAGTTAAGAAACAGTAGGGATTCTGAAAGATATGAAAAAGTAGAATTTAGGCTGTAAAATAGGGAATCTGTTGAGGGACTCTGGTGTGAGTGGCCTAAGGCATTTCACTTTTCTGTCAATATTATACTTATATTTAACAAATTTATGTTATTGCATGGAGTTAGATATGGGAATTGGATATAGGCACTAGCAACCCCTAGGTTTCAAGTATTTTCTATTTCTAGAATCTTTGGATTTCGGGAAATGGGATACGAACCATGTTTACTCATTAATTGTATCCTCTGTTTTGTAGACAGAAGTTTTTGGACATTATTTTTCTTTCTTTAGACTGATGCGAGCCTTTAGTTGTGGAAGTGACTGAGCTGTTCATTTCCTTCTTACGTAGTCTTGTGTCTGTCAACTAGAAGTTTCCAACCTTGACTTATGTTTCTCTAGGCTGATACATGCTGGTTTAGAAACTGTATGAGAACTTCTCCTTAAAATCTTCTCGTTTGTCCATTCTTCAAACTCTCTAGGAAAAATTTCATCTCTAATATTTTCTCATCATGGTTTTTTGTCTAGTTTCGAAGTTTTGACAATATTTGTGAAGTCCACTTGTTTATGGTGTCATTGTTAATGATTGTTCTTATGTGCAGATGTAATTATTTTAGTTGTAATAACCACTGTCAAGTTGTAATATTGTATAGTTGTTTGTCCCATCATGATATGTATGCATAATACAAATGGATGGACTTGTTGCCTAGATGCAGAAGCATCATATACAGTGCATTCTTGTATTTGATGTTTTGATTGATATCTACTTTTATGGAGAAGTATTCAGGGTTGGCTTATATATTCATCAAATTTTTTATTATGTAATGTTATTGTATTTTATTAAATGCTCCGTTCCCCAGAAGGAGTGACATATGAAAATAAAATGTTCCAGAAAGTTATATGTGCATAATTTTTTTTTTCATTGTAATGCTCTTGTTTCTAAAATTTGTTTTTACAATTCTCCTATTTTATCATCACTTCAACATATGTAACAAAAATCATGAAAAAAACTTATAATTTGTAGATGTATATCTCGATCAAACATTTACTTTAATGTTCGTCAAAAAATCAATGTAACTCTTTTTGTGGAAGGGAGTGAGTATTATCGATGATGGTGTTATTTGGATATGTACTATCCATGTGCTTTGTGATGGTTGTCTTTTGAAACACGAAAGTTGAACCGTTAATTGTGGATCTATATATGGGCAAAGAGTGTTTCCTAGTGTCACCCAAATATCCGATAAAAAACTACTTTTGAAGTTCACTGCATTTCATATATTTATATAGATGGAGTGAAAGTGTTTCTTTTTGAAATGTTTCAGAATCAATATCCCCTTGTATCTGTTATTTTCTGCAGATATATAAGTTCAGTAATATCTAAATCCTGGTAGCAGTTGTACCAGCATCTTATGATGGGTTTTGGTTTTACTTGGATGATATGTGGAGCATCCATCGTTATAGCATTACCTTCTATATCCAAATTGATCAGTGTCATCTAACAATAGAAGTTTTTCTAGTAGTTATATGTGGCCTTCTCTTTTGAGAACATGCTTAGTGACATAGTTCCTAATCAATAGCCTCTCTTCAAGCTTCACTTTGGTTTGCTAATTTTATTCTAGTAGATGTAATACTTGTTGGAATTGCTGCAAAATGGGTAGCGGTGGTTGTCCAACTCTCAGAAGAATGTGCTGGGTCAACTGGAATGGCATGGTGCAATTGTTTTATAAGAGAAATTCTAAGGCATCGAGGGTTACTAGGTTTTCACTTTTCAGTGAGTGAACGATTTGTCCATTATAATTAGGGTTGATGCTCCAATTTTTTTTTATCGATTCGTCATGATCATGATAATGCATAGAGTTCCATCTTAATTTAGTGGACCTTTTTACTTCTGAGCTCAAGTGTACCGTGTTGTATTAGTTTTTGTTTTGGTGGCTATTGCTTGAATTTTCATCCAACGGTTTCAACGTTAGCTATGGTTCTCAGTTTTCATGTTGTGGCGGGAATCAAAATATGCATTATCAAGATGAATGTTTCTCTGTCCCCTATATTTGTTGACTTTTGAGCTATTTTCTTTCTATATTAGCACTATATTGAGGAATCTATAAATATTTAAATTTGAATTTCTAAGAAGATGCTTGTCTTATGTCAGGCAATTGTCAGGGTTATGTGAGTGTCAAATTCCCTGTAATTTTGTGGATATAGACATTGTAAGATAGCCACCTTATGCATGCTGACTTGTACCTGTGTATGTATGTATACACGCACACATAACTAAAAATAAAAAAAAGATACACACACACACAAATATATATATATATATATATATATGTATTTGGATATTGACATTGTAACATTGCCATGTTATGCATGCTCACTCATACTATGTTGGAACGATGGCTTATTTGGTGCATTTCAGGCTGTTGTTTTTACTGATATTGACTTGGAGAGTGCAATCGAATTTAATGATTACTGTCATAATCATCAACCTCCCATTGCGTTTGTAAAGACTGAAGTGAGAGGTCTTTTTGGCAATGTGTTCTGCGATTTTGGCCCAGAGTTCACTGTGGTTGACGTTGACGGCGAGGAGCCTCACACAGGCATCATTGCATCTGTCAGTAATGACAACCCTGCTCTTGTATCATGTGTTGATGATGAAAGGCTCGAGTTCCAGGATGGGGATCTAGTTGTGTTCTCAGAAGTTCGGGGGATGAAAGAACTCAATGATGGAAAGCCACGTAAAATAATAAATGCAAGACCATATTCTTTCAATCTTGAAGAGGATACTACAAATTTTGGTCAGTATGAAAGAGGAGGTATTGTCACTCAGGTGAAGCAGCCCAAGGTCTTGAATTTTAAGGCATTGAAAGATGCACTCAGAGATCCGGGTGATTTCTTGCTGAGTGATTTTTCCAAGTTTGATCGACCACCTTTGTTGCACTTGGCCTTCCAAGCACTTGACAGGTTTGTATCTGAAATAGGGCGTTTCCCTGTTGCTGGTTCAGAAGAAGATGCACAGAAGCTCATATCCATTGCCTCCGATTTGAATGAGAGCTTTGGAGATGGGAAACTGGATGATATCAATCCCAAACTTTTACGACACTTTGCCTTCGGTGCTCGTGCTGTTCTGAATCCAATGGCTGCTATGTTTGGTGGAATTGTTGGCCAAGAAATCATGAAGGCATGCTCTGGCAAGTTTCATCCACTTTTCCAGGTAATATATATATGTGTGTGCATTATGCCTATGTGAGTTTATTATTAATTATTAATCTGTTTCTTTCCAACTCCTCAGTCTATTTCATTTTGCTTGCAAGATGTTAATTCTTAACCTTGTATATTGTGCATTTATTTACAGTTCTTCTACTTTGACTCAGTTGAGTCACTTCCAACTGAGCCCCTGGAAGCCAGTGATGTTAAGCCATTGAACAGCCGCTATGATGCACAAATATCAGTTTTTGGTGCTAAACTCCAAAAGAAACTAGAAGAAGCTCAGGTATTTCTTGTAGGATCTGGTGCTCTAGGCTGTGAGTTCCTGAAGAACTTGGCTTTAATGGGAGTTTCATGTAACAGTCAAGGGAAGCTGACAGTCACCGATGATGATGTGATTGAGAAGAGTAACTTGAGTAGGCAATTTCTGTTTCGTGATTGGAACATAGGTCAGGCCAAATCCACTGTTGCTGCTACTGCTGCTGCACTGATAAATCCAAGTCTTCATGTTGAAGCGTTGCAGAATCGTGTGGGCCCCGAGACTGAGAATGTTTTTGATGATACCTTCTGGGAGAATCTAACTACTGTTATAAATGCACTTGATAATGTCAATGCTAGGCTTTATGTGGATCAAAGATGTTTATATTTTCAAAAGCCACTTTTGGAGTCAGGAACCCTGGGGGCCAAGTGCAACACCCAGATGGTCATTCCTCATCTGACAGAAAACTATGGTGCCTCCAGAGATCCTCCCGAGAAACAGGCACCAATGTGCACCGTTCATTCGTTTCCCCACAACATTGACCATTGTTTGACATGGGCCAGGTCAGAGTTTGAGGGCTTACTTGAGAAAACACCTGCTGAAGTAAATGCCTACCTATCCAACCCGAGCGAATATACATCTGCGATGGTGAATGCTGGTGATGCTCAAGCAAGATACAATTTGGAACGTGTTCTTGAGTGCCTCGACAAGGAGAGATGTGAAACATTCCAGGATTGCATTACATGGGCTCGTTTAAGGTATTTTATTGTCAAATTTCTGCTGCAATAGGTTAGTGCTCTGTCATGTTGAAGTTTCTGATACTTATTATCCCTGTCAGGTTCGAAGATTACTTTTCTAATCGTGTGAAGCAGTTGATTTTTACTTTTCCTGAAGATGCTGCAACCAGTATGGGGGCTCCATTTTGGTCGGCCCCTAAACGCTTTCCCCAGCCGTTGCAATTCTCAACCTCTGATCCTAGTCACTTACATTTTGTCATGTCAGCATCAGTACTTCGTGCCGAGACATTCGGCATCCCTATTCCTGATTGGGCTAAGCACCCTAAGTCATTGGCCGAAGCTGTTGATAAAGTGATGGTGCCTGAATTTCAACCGAGGAAAGGTGTCAAAATTGAGACTGATGAGAAGGCCACAAGCCTCGCCGCATCTTCTATAGATGACGGTGCTGTTATCAATGAATTAATCATGAAGCTAGAGCAGAGTCGGAAGAATTTGACCTCTGGGTTTAGGATGAAACCTATTCAATTTGAGAAGGTTTCTGTTTCCAATTGTTAAAAAGAGTGCTTTTATCTTTTTCTTCTGCATTACTGTCATGGTTCATTTCCTCAACGTTTTTATATTGTTCAGCATGTGATTATAGTATGACTATTAATTCAAATATGCCACAAAATATGAAGGGATTCCAGTGTCATTGAGAATTAGTAGTTCTTCAATTCACCTAATTATTTTTTCTTATGTGCGACTCAGGATGATGATACAAATTATCACATGGATATGATAGCTGCACTTGCCAACATGAGGGCAAGGAATTACAGCATCCCTGAAGTTGACAAGCTGAAAGCTAAATTTATTGCTGGAAGGATCATACCTGCAATTGCAACCTCCACAGCAATGGCCACAGGTTTTGTTTGCCTGGAGCTGTACAAAGTTTTGGATGGAGGGCATAAAGTAGAAGACTATCGGAATACATTTGCAAACCTTGCACTGCCTCTGTTTTCAATTGCTGAGCCAGTTCCCCCAAAAGTCATGAAGCACCGGGACATGAAGTGGACTGTCTGGGACAGATGGATCGTTAAAGAGAATCCTACCTTGAGAGAGCTCCTCCAGTGGCTGTCTGACAAGGGGCTAAATGCCTATAGCATTTCGTGTGGTAGTTGTCTGCTCTACAATAGCATGTTCTCTCGGCATAGAGACCGGATGGACAAGAAGGTGGTGGATTTGGCAAGAGAAGTGGCAAAAGTGGAGCTCCCTCCTTACCGCCGGCACTTGGATGTTGTGGTGGCATGTGAGGATGATGAGGACAATGATATTGACATCCCTCAGATATCCATTTATTTCCGTTAAGTTTCATCTGGTTATTGTTGTTTGGAAGCTCAGAGCTTGCCCACCGATTTTCAATCAATGAGAGTTCACATAGCTTTTAAACCATATATACACTCTCATACACGTTTCTGGAGTATGATTGGATACTCTAACAAGTCATATAACCTTTTTAGGTGGTTTAGCCAAAGTTCCTGCTTTCATGATATTATGTAGTTATATGATTAAAAAGTTTATTGATGTTCGAATGATGATGTTTGTATGCTGTTTATTTGCTAGATTACCTAGTGGTGGTTGATACTTGCCGGTTAAAGTTTGATATTATGCACAACAGCAATTGAAGTATGGGCGCCTTATTTTGAGGTAGTTCAGCTATAGCTATTCTTGGTGCACGTGTGTATTTCAATTTACCATTATTATTTGTATTGTTTTTGTCAATATGTTTTACCTACACATTCTTTACTTTTGTATGTAGAGCAGAAAGAGGGCAAAAAAGATGAGGTGAATTTAAGTGGTAGGAGAACGCCTAGCATTTTTAGTAAGTTATTTAGGATTAGTATTATTTTGGATATTTAGGTTAACAAGAGTATGGTTACTAAAGCGGCCGAGCTGGGGCATTAATAGATTCGAATTCAAATCTCCCTCCTCAGAAACAATTTCTTAAATAGTCGTCCACATGAAAAAAGATATTTGATTCACATCGCAACACAAATTACAATAAAAGATAATTTATCATTAGATCAACTTCCGAATCTTGGAATGAATTTAATGGTAAAAGTTTTTATCATTAGATTAACCTCTGAATCTCGGAATGAATTTAATGGCAAAAGTTTTAAAGTTATGATTTTTGTTATAATACGTGTTACAGTATCAAACAATTTTTATGAAAAACAAACAATTTTTATGAAAAAAGTAATGAAGATGAATTGGGTTTAGTCTTATTTTTATGATTTTTCTTCATACTGTAGCTATTCTTACGAAACACACTCTTTATTGCATAGTGAAATAGTATGAAACGGTGTTCGACATTATTAAATGATTTGTGTTTTTCTCTTAAGTGGAGGAAACTGATTTGCCAAAAATAAATCCGGGATGCCATGGTTGCATTTGCAAGTGAATTTTGCAGGTAAATGTCTGCAGATCCGAAACAAACCAAGTCAAATCTTATGGAAAGATATAACTTTTGACGACATTAGTTGTTCATGAACATCGTGGTTTAGAAAGGCTTTTAACATTTTTCGTTAATATTTCGTTTCTATATAGAGCACAATTTACACGTACAACAAAAGAAATATATAGTGGGTAGCGAAAAGGATGAATAATTTGCTTTCTATCCCCAGAAAATTGTTATACGTTCCGTCCTGTAGAATTGAAAAACAAAATTATTATCGCATCTTTTTTTTTTAAAAAAAAAGCAACATTCGAAATAAAATTTGTTTTGAAAAATAATAATATTTGCATAATTTTTCATTATAATGTTATATATTTTAAAATTTGTCACTACAATCTTCTAATCTTATCTTTAATTGAAGATTTATGAGAAAATTTTATTATTTGAACATTCCTTTTTAACTAAGTTAAAAATGTAAAATTAATATTTATAAAAAATTTAAAATTTATTATTTTTGTGGGAGAGATGAAGCATATAAACTAAAATCTAATGATAATGGTGGGTCCATGCAACACAGCGAACGATGGGATTTTGCTTCATACACTGTTCCAAGCAAAACTCTTCTTCATCATCTACATTTTACATTTTTCCGTGGTTCCAAATTATGCAACAAATAAACATGGCACTTCTTGTTTATTAAGGTATTCTGTGAAAATGTTTACCCATCAGGGATTTCTTGATTCTTTATTTTTGATCGCAAGTATTTTAGGGTTTTCTGGCAATTCGGAACCGTTTGAGGTTAACCAAATAATTTGGCAGTCTTCTCATGCTGTAAATGTAGTCTTACGGTATGTGTAACTACATAAGAATTACTACCGATTGAGCGAAAAATAATACAGGTGTCTGTATCTATATATATATATATATATATATATATGTAAAAATGAATATTCCTTTGCACTTAGTTTTGGGTCCTCATTCATCTGAAAATGTACTTCATTTTAGAATTTAGACGTAAAATTTATTTACAAAAGTAAATTATTATCAAGATATATGGATACAACAAGTGGGTATCTACGGTTGAGTCATTGAGTACTCACGTTTTTATTAAAAGTGAGGATTGTAAAAGAGGAGCAAAAGGAAGTAAATTAGCTAGAAATTAAGACGCACAATTTAATAAATATTTTATGTAATTTAGTAACACGTATAAACGATATAGGATTACAAGATGTTGAAATTCTAATTCAACCGTTTACGGAACAAACTTATTGCATACTACAATTTAAAATATAGTAAAAATAAAATAAGAAGTAAATAATTATTTTCGTTTGCGGTCATTAATTTACACTCATCCAAATTCATATTTTCTTCTTACTTTTTTATATCAACTTATAATTCATGACTACTTTAATTCACCGTTATAACTATTTTAATCGACCGTTATAACTACTTTAATCGAACATCAAGTATTATATAAGTGATCTTTGATTTCCAGAAATTAGAATAATTGTTTTCCTGCATTCTTAGTCAAGATTAAGCATGTGAGGTGGGTTCAGAGATCTCCATCTACAGACAGAGAAATGCATGAAACTTTTCAGAATCCACCACAACACCACATATCCTTTTTCTTTTTATCTAGTGGTTTGGTTTCAATAATAATCTAAGATTTCAGCTTTATCAATGACTTGCGCAGTACACAAACTCATCTTGTCTACTGTCCGATAAGCAATAATTATACTAACATATGGTCCCCCAATCATCTTTTTTTATATTTATCTATTTCTTTTTAAACTTAGAAAACACTAACTAACTTGGCCGATACAGTACATTATATTATTATATTATTTGTATTGATATTATAGAAACGTCAGAGAGGCTTAAAAGTTACTCTATCTTCAAACAGTATTAATTGGAGATTTATCAACACTAAATTTGTGTTACTGAGTTTTGTACGAAAAAAATAAAAAGTAAAATAGAAAATATAAGTATAACCAACAAGAATAGAATAGAAAATTTAAAAATTTCCTTGAGTTTTATTACTGAGTTTATAAAAGAAAACAACAAAAAATTTACTTTCAGATTTCTGAGTTGTATAGAAAAAAAAAACTAACAAGTTTACAATTATGCCTTTTTAGTAGTTTAAATATTATATTGTAAGTTAAAAGATAAAAAGGGTATAAGAGATTTATCATACATTTTATTTTCTTTTCTAGTCAAATCATGCCAATCTTGGTGAGAAAACATAAGCAAGAAAAGTGGCCACTTTTTTTGCCAATTCTTTTCTTTTCTAGTCTAAAAAAATTAATAACACAAAAATTGGATAGAAAAATAATTTTTTTTCATCATTTATTTTTTATTGCTAAATTACATTCTAAATATACCTTTCTAATTGTGATGTACTTTTACATAATGTATTGATAATAATATTGATATAAATACAAGGATAATATTGATATAATATTATTATAATTAATAATCCAATGTAAATTGAATGTCCTCCTAATTCAGGCGTGAGGTAGAAAAACATTTCTTTTCTTTTCCATCTTAAAAAAACTCAGTGACACAGTGTAAGCGTTAAAAGTTCTTAGATTAGAGAAAATGAAATTAGGCAGATATTTTCTGTCCCTTATTCTCTCTCTTTATCTGGCACTCTGGCAGTCCTCTTTTTTAATATCAGTTCATCCTTTTTGTGTACGTAGATGAAGAATTAATTAATATCAGTTCATCCTTTTTTTTTTGTTTGTAGATGAAGAATTAAATAAATTCGACGGATCTTTTTATTCTATTTATTTTAACTTATATTTTAAGAATTTTAAATTTTTATAGTATAAATTACACTCTAAAAACTCTAAAATTAAAATTGAAATAAACAAAAATTTTCTCTAAGTCTCTCATATTCGTTAATTCTATTTTTTATTATTATTGATTCTTGTTCTTTCATATTGCATTCTTCTTTTACTTTACCTTTTCAATGTACACATGAAACAAAATGAAAAACTAATTAAGTTTTACGGTACTAATCTTTACTTAGACTTAAGAATAACATGATATTACTACCTTAGTAAAAAATATCTATTCTTTTACGTATTTTTAACTGATATTTAGTACTTATTATATATATTAAGAAAATTTAATTTTTTGTTTACATAAAGTTTTGATTAAAATAATTGTTATTTCTTATTTTTATTAAAATAAAATAAAATATTTAGTATATATTAAATTTCACCTAAAGATTGTAATATATATATATATATATATTGGCTCTTATCATCCGAGTGTTGAGCAATAAGTTATATATATCGGCTCTTATCATCCGAGTGTTAAGCAATAAGTTAAAATATAAACAATTAAAAAAACCCAAATAAAAAACAGTAGGTTTGAAAGGGCTTGGTCAAACACAAGACAGAACACATAATCCACCCTCTTAATTTATCTTTTTTCGGAAAAATAACAACAGTTTGTTTAGTACTAAAGTCATTAATTAGTTAGGACTTCTCTTCTTACTACTTTTAAATTTTTTTTCTAGAAAGACAATAATACCCCTCCAACTAACAAAACCAACTGCCTCCCTTTTCTCCACTCTTCCTTGTCCAACTTATTCATTTTCCACCCTATACCCTCATCAAAATCTTTTAATCCTACAAAAATACCAACAAAAGAGAAAAGTAGGAGTTGTTACCGCTTCTTTCATTTCTCCCCGCGCGAAACTCATCTTCTCCCCCAATTTTCTCCCTTTCCGCCATTGCAATCTTCTCTTATTAAGCTCTCACCTTCTTAATTCTCTGATTCCCAGAAATCTTCTTCCAGAGCTAGAACGAACTCATGTGGCTATCCCGAAGAAATTCAAATCCCCGACTTCAAAAAAGCTTTTCCAAAAATTTCTCCTTCAAAGACATCGAATTTCTCTGTTCCGACAACAGCAATAATCACAAGCCCCCCGCCACTGCCAAGCCCTCCGTCTTCCACCGCGTCTTCCGTGCCACCGCCGTCCTCCGCGCCTTCGGAACTCCTCCTCGCTTGCTCGCTCCGTCACTCGAATCCGAGTCCAAGCCCGCATCGTCACCGTCGTTGAGTAATGAGCAGCATCCAGATCAATCTGAGCCGTCGATCTCGATTCCTGGCGCGGAAGATCGAATAGTCGTATACCTAACTAGCCTCCGCGTGGTGCGCACGACTTTCGAGGACTGCAGAACCGTCCAATCAATACTACGCGGTTTCCGCGTGACGATCGACGAGCGAGATCTGTCCATGGACTCGTCGTTCATGGATGAGCTACAGCGGATCCTCAACATCTGGGAAAAGTCCAAACTGACCCTGCCTAGGGTTTTCATCGGTGGAAAATATATTGGTGGTGCGGAGGAAATCCGGCAGCTAAACGAGACAGGCGATCTGAAAAAGATGGTGGCGGCATTGCCGACGGCGGATGCGGCGGTTTGCGAAGAATGCGGCGGCTACAGATTTATCCTGTGCAGTGAGTGCAGCGGAAGCCACAAGTGCTACACGGAGAAAAGCGACGGATTTAGGTTCTGTACGGCGTGTAATGAGAATGGTTTGATCAGGTGCCCTTCTTGTTCTTGTGGACCCCTTTGATTATTGAACCCTTTGATTAATTTGATAAATTTTATCTTTATGATAATTTGTTAGAAAATTAGTTGAGAAAATAGAGAAAAATGTTGAGTTATTAAAAGAAATAGTAATAGTTTAAAATTAATACCCATTTTCGGGACGCAGTTTTGTAAATTTTTGCAGTAATAGTTCAGAAAATCAAGTTAGATGGAAGTAGAAATACTTGAGAGGAAACTAGGGGGAAAGGTAAATTTTATTTTGAAAATTGATTATTATTCATAAATTCTACAATTCTTACAACATTTCGAATTGATTAAATATATTTTGAAAATCAAATTTTATTTCTAGTAAATCTTTGAAATATACTCGTGTCGGACTTATTAGCTAAACAATCCATACTTTAATTTTATTTTATTTTTGTACAAAAGGCAAAATTTTATTTAAACTAAAGAAATTATACAATTTGGATATGAAAAACGGGTTGTTTGGTTGGAGCTAATTAGCTGCAAGTTATATTTACTTTGTTGAAATTATAAAATTTTAAAGTTTCAAACTTCATTAAAGTTTAAATAAGCTGATATCATTAGAATAAAGGTTATGTTGTCAAAATAACAAATTTCAACAAAATTAATATTTGTTACTGAGTAAATTATAAAACGTTGATTAATGTGTAATTGTTCTAGAAATAACTTATTTCCTTAAATAATTTCAACTAGTCAAGTAGTCAGTGCTCAACACGGGCGTAATTATGAATATTTTTTTTTTCTTTTTTCCCTCGTATACATATAAATTTACTTGATATTTGGGGAATGTAATTTTAACATCTGAGTATGTAAATTACTTTCTTTAATGGTATATTTATATATTTTTAAAGAATTAATACAATATTTATATGTTGCATAATGTGCATTCTATAATAAATTATTTCGAAGTTAGATTTTATTTAAAAAGTGAAATTAAAGCTATTCGAGTTATTTTTCACGTACATATGATTATACAATGGGCATACATATATTATCCCAATAATATTTACCACATAATAAGTAGAGCACCGTAAACATAATACATGTTATCGAGAATTTGAATAGTCATATACATTTATCACATTTAAAATCAAACAATACATTAAATATATTGAACTAAGCCCACTATAAAATAAAAAAATAAAATAAAAAATTAGTGCGACTCATTGAGTCATCATCCAAATGGGAGTACATTAAACCTTGATTCTCTTTTAATTATTATATATATTGATTTCCTTGGGTAAGTTTCGGTCAAATTTAGATTTTAAAATTTCATAGATCTACAAGTATAAAATTCAAATCTAGCCATTTTACATAATAGAAACTAGTATTTTGTTGGTTCCAAAAAAAAAAAAAAAAATTTCACAAAGTTATCTAATATTTTATCGAAAGTTTATAATTAAATTTTGATTTGAGTTTGATTGACTTTAATTACAAAATGATTAATATTACAAAATATATTAAGATTTTAATAAAAATAATTCTAATTATATAAATTTTTTATTAAACTTTTATAACAATTTAAATTTTAAAATTTTTATAATCTGATATAAGTAAAATGATATGTAGTATTGGAGGAAGTCTTATTTTGTCTTTTATGGGGTAAAGCCCCTTGGGCAGGAGCGGAATTATATTCATAAAAGGGCGGCGCCGGCCCTTTTGAAATTTCAAAATTTTTATTATAACCTTTAAAATTTTATAAAATTTATATATATATTTTATATTTTAATTTTTTTGTTCGTGAACTTTTTTATTTCGCCCCTCAATTTGCCCCTCAATTTGTAATCCTAATTTTAAGGACGTCTTTGGGAGAGACCTTATAAGCTCTCTGCTGGCTCTCAGGCTTTTCTCCCTCTTTAATTATGCACGAAATCAATACAATGATTTCACGAGGATGTGAAATTTTATATTTCCACATCTCATTGAGCTCCATTTCACTTAAATTGTGTGTAATTGTGTCTGGGTTATAGCAGTATTATATGTGTACAACTGCTACCTTCTTAGGCCTTAGCTGTTTACCTCCAAGGCGATTATGCTGTCCTCCACTTGTCCTCCCCAACAAATAATGTGTAAAATGTTGACATTTTGTATACTTTGTTCCCCAGAAGTTTTTTGTTATTTTTAAAAAATTCATCATCTTTTATTCTGAACTTATTAAGAATTCATGAATTTTAGATATATAAATATGAGAAAACAAAAAATAAGTGAATTCTTTCATTAACAAACAACCACTTGTTATGAAACTCACTTTATTCTCTTAATCCCCTGCATTAAATTAATTTTTGTGCCTGCTCACTTTATCCAGCAGCCTATATAAATATTCTTTCTTTATTTCAAGATGAGGGTTTTTCTTAATCGTTTGCATTAATTTGAAAAAATATTTAAAATTGGAAATAATTATAAGTTTAGGGTTAAAAAATATCTATCAAAACATAAAAAATGTTTTCAACTATAAACTACAGATGCTGATATACATATCCTTTTAAGAAAAAGGTTAAGACTGGTAAGTAGATGAACATATAGTAGGAGATAGGTGTAGACATATGCGACAAAGGTACAACATATGTCATTTTCTCCGCCTAAAAAGCCAAAGTTTGGTGATGATGTAGTGCGACAATAATAGAAAAGCTGCATAAAATCTTAAAGCCATCTTTAGCCCACTTCGATGGGTTTGCCCCGTTAAAGCAACAATGCAACATGGGTTAGGAATTGTGTAGCTCGAAACTTCTATTATTAATTGTTCAAGATTAATTGGGTGGTAAATGATCTTATACAACACATATAAAAAGAAAAGGACAAAATCTTATTTGTCACTATTTAAATAGATTATTATTTTTAATTATTCAATATTTTTATGTACAATTATGGATCCATCTATCTCTTTTTATAATAATAAGGTAGAAAAGTTTATGTTGTGATGTGATTCAGTCGGCCTTTCTTAATTCAGAAGAAAATCTTAATTCTCTGAGTTTCTAAATTTGGCTGTAACGTCATCATCTTTGAATATAATTTGGGATTATGTATAATAGATGAGAGTTATGAGACGAGAGAAAAAACCTTGAGTGGGGGTACATGTATGTCTAATACTTATAACAACAATATTTCGGCACAACTAATATGCTTACCAGTTGCCAAATGGGTAAGGTATTGATCAGTTCAAAGCAAATGACGATAGTATATGACGACCATAAATGAACACAAACCCAACAAGAAAAACCCAAGACCAAAATCAAATCAAATCGAACCATAAACTCCAAATTCAACAACAGAAAAGGTAGCCCAAAATCAAGCTACTAGCCCAAAAAAATACAAACCTTTTCTTGTCCGAATGTTATGTTACGTGAATGTTCAGAAAATATCGTTCTTCCTATATGTTTCTATTCTTTCCGTTCTACTCCCAAACAGTGGGGGGAGCCTTAGGACTCTAACTGCGTGCCTATGTAAGAATGAGTTGGCCACTCATAGGGAGTGACTTGGTTAAAGGAATTCTCATACCCGTAGCAAAAGTGAGTCTTCATGAGACAATTGTCACTGGTTATGGACCTGAAACTAATAATTTATCCATGATCAGGATGAAGCATGTCAAGGTTTACTATCAAAAAATTATGTTTTTACTATTTTTTTTTAATATATATTAACATTATACACGGTAACATTAGAATTGATGATAATATAAATTTAATGAAAAGAGTTGAAATATGCTAGCATTGCACATGAATTATTTTCCCAAAGACTGATCTGGTCAGGAATTGCCCCCGTATATTAAGCACAAGAATGCGACTCAGTTTTTATTAATGAATACAATTATTAGATTTGTAAACTATGTATATGCTGAATGTAAAATACCTGCAAAGTAACTTTACAAATGCTGGAAAATTGGAAATAAATAATGACACATGCCAACTTTGTAAGCTTAATCCATATGTGAATTTCTAGGAGCCTCAACCATTCTTTTCTGCAAATGCCAACAGGTGGACCTGTGTGTGTGGGCTTTTGTGGAACATTGCACCACCATGGTTGTGAACCAGTAGTAATGGAAGTAGTACGAGGCAGGACATGTGTCAACTTATTACATGATCCACGAGTCCATTGATCAAACAAAATAATTTTAAAATATTAAAATGTATCTATAATTTTAAAATAGGGGAATATTAAGGATGACAGAATTTTTAAGTGCGCCTGGTTTACCAAATAGTGTAAGGCTGCGCTCTGTTTTAACCTCAAATCCAAAACAGGTTCAACGTCATAAATTATGCCATATTTCAGCAATTCATCACTAAATTTCATGGCTGTGAAAGACAAATTAGAAGCAATATGAATCCAGTATATAATAATGTGGCATAATTGACATCTACCAAACTGGGTAGAAAATAAATAGTACCATGTATGCCCTAAAGGTTTGTTTATTTAGCTCCTAAGAATGAGAATGAAAATAAATGGAGATGAATGAAAATGATATGAGTAACGTGACTTAATTAAATGGCGTTTGTTATATGCACCATATTACATTACCAACAAAAATGTGCGCCATAAGACGAGTGAAAATGATACTAAATTTAGGCATATGGAGATGAATTGTTTTTTTTGGCCAATGGGAATATTTATTGTGTAGTAGTGTTTTTTTTTTTTTTTTTTTTTTGGTTTTTCCTTTCTCATTCAAATTTGAAGATAAAGTTGACTTGACTGTTTGTTTCATCGGTCATCGATTACCTCATCTGAGAAGTGAGAAAAAAACTACTAGAAAACTTTGTAAAGTAGTTGATAAGTGTGCGAGTGCGTGCGTGAAATCTAGACAATGACGGCTCCTATGTAACAAAAAAATAAATAAAATTGAAGATGAAATTCATTCCGTATCCCAAAAATAATAAATAAATGAAAAGTTCATTCCATCTAAAATTCTGATAACCATGTGATCAGTTTCATGCGCAGAAATACATACTATAATACTAAACGGTAGAATTAATTGATACTAAAAATGATATATTTTTTAAACTAAAAATAAACAATTATGCTATAATTGAGTATCCATATAATTGTATAAGTTACAAATGAATCTGCATCAGTTTTATTCTCTGAAGTGTTGAGGGTCTAAAGGGGTAACACTTCGATTAATCTTAATTGGAATAGAATGTTATAAGCTGTGGATACTTGAATATTCCATTTGAATAAATAAAAAAACAAGAAGTTCTTAACAACACATTCAACCACAACTTCAGACGTTTCAAGTAACATAAAGTTAAGAAAATAACGAAGAGTAACATAATTACTGAAATCTCATTACTACCGATAAATAAAGTTAAGAAAAGTAGTTGATGAGTGTATGTGTGTGAGTTTTTAGACAGTGACTTCTTATGTAACAAAAAAAAAGAGAAAAAAAAGTTGATAATTATATGACTGTGTGCGTGAATTTTTAAACGATCAACTTATACGTAACGAGAAGAAATTTTTTTTAAAGAAATGTCATATCTGCTTTGAAGTGTTAGTTAGATAACTTTAAAAAAGAAAAAAGCAGCCTATTTATGCCCAGTTTGTATATAAAGTGCAAGTCTTACTAATAAACTTTTCTCTAGATTCTGCATTTCTGCTAGATATTTAAATTTATTTAAATCAATAATCATTAATTCCATCTCATTGATTTATAAAGCATAAAAAGTTTAAACATCCTATTATACGAACCATTATAAATAAAAAGTTTGAACAAGATTCATGCTAAATTTAGTCAATTTTTTTTGTTTTAGGTTTTCTTTTTCACCCGGTGCAATTTGCACTTTTTATACAACCCATAACAATAAATGTTTTTGAATAATTATGTCGGGTCTTCTGGACATACCTCTTTGTGTACATTCTTACAAATGTCTAGTACAGAAATAAGTAGTAAGTGTACAAAACATTACCAACGGAGATCCATTCAATTCAATTACCATGTTTTTAAGCATGGCCAATTAAACATAAAGATAATGATTTTAGTAGCTTTAATACTTCATTCTTATCAACGAGCGTATTTTATGAGTATCTTCATTTGAGATGCTATTAGTTATATTACAAAAAATGCTATCAGTTAAAATATTTTTGTAAGATGTGAATATTATCTGCTTTTGTTTTAAAATATAATATACATTTTACTTTTAGACTATTAGTTAAGATAGGTTTTTTGGTTACAGAGTAAAAATAATTTTAAAAAATTTATGCTTACAAAATTAAGAATTAATGATAAATATCTTTCTTTGTATATAAAAAGTCCAACAAAGATCTTATCTAAAATTTTCTAAATAAGTGTTTAAATTAACTATATCACCGTTACATTCAATAAAACTGATTTTGAACGAATTACAAAAACTCAAACTAAAATCACTTATCCAATTAAAAACTTGTCCAATTAAATTTAATTTGTAATCAACTACAATTTTTATGTAATAAACCTTTTTATGTAGAGTTTTAAATTCTTAACTTTTTACTGTAATAAAATATTATTAAAATATGTACTAAAATATATAATTATGAGAAATCATGTAAAAAACTTATTAAATATACAATCAAATAATCTAAAAAATCCTTATAAAAAATTGAATTAACTAAATTGACAAGTCAAAAAATATTATTATTTATAATAATTATTTACAAATTAGTTTAACTCTTATAATTAGTTTATACAAATATATAACTAGTAAATAACAAAAAAAAGGGGAACTAATTAATCGTAAAGGAAAAGGGTACTGAACAATGAGAAAGAACAAGACAGAGAGTAGGACCAATATGTTCTAGAGTTTTATTAATTAAGTTGAAGTTGATTGATTGGTGCCGTCAATATTTATATAATGACAAACTCATACATATTCTTCTGAAAATTTCGTGGAGATTTCTAAAGATTTGCAATTATCCACTACTACTGAAGATTGAATAATGAGTTATTAATAAATTAAACAATATTTCACTACAAACATTCTGGAAGTGGATATATTTTTGGCTAGATTTTGATTCTTTGAAATGGATTTCATAGTACTTTTATTGTAATGTTTCTTCAGAAACCTAGAAAAAAGTTAGACTACATGACATGATGATTTAATAATTCGAGAATCTTTTAATTGTGTTGAGCTTGTGACCAAGGCTCAAAACACTATTATCAGACAGCATGTATTAATATATCATAATATATTATTGAATTTACTGATTTTTCAATTGTTTTATGGCCAATCATAATCTTAAAAAATCATGATTATATAAAAGATGCCTCTTATCCATAGTATACAAATATTTTCATGTAACAACACTACTAGTAAATAATGTTAAGGACTTTTCAATTGCATGTGTTGTGGCCAATTTGAAAGGGTATTTATGTCACTTACTCTAAACAGAACGCGGTAAATTTAAAAGTAAATAGCATGACTAACATGTATAGACTTAAATAAAACTCGAGTTCACATAATCTTTTCTATTAGTTTCAAATCTTAAAAATGTAAATATCCGAGTGAATATTTTTTACAGATGAATTGATAGTCAAAATCATTACACTTGAAATCCCGTATTTTATCAAAACATTGAATTTTTAAATTCTCATAGAGACTCCTGAAATTTCTTCTAGAACATGTTAAATAATTTTTATGAATTCTATTATTTCACTGATTCATACGTCAGATCCGATTGAAATAGAGAAAAAGAATAGAAAGAAAAAGTTAATAACGTGAATACTTTTAAATTTGAACAAAAGTTACTCATGCAAGCATTACTTTTATGATAAAATGACACAAATAATCTAGACAGAATTATAAAAAAAATAGCTACGTGTGTCGAATAATTGTCTTTGGTAGAATTATTCATTAATATATTAAAATAGTAATCGTTAAAAATACGTAATTTAGAAATAACATCAATTCTCCAACCTTCATTGTCATAATGTGTATCTATGGAGATACACTATCCTAAATTTGGAGTCAAAATAACAATATTTTTCGCGTTTTACGAGAAATATTGATGGGGTTGTATTAACCATATAATCCCATTTCATATGCTTATCTTATATTCCTCTCTGGGTTAATGACTTCATATATTTGTCTCATTTGGTTCAACAATGCCAGATCACCCAAATTTTGAGAAGTTTCCAATGTGAACAGATGACTCAATTAATGAAATGATAGATTAAATAAAAACAGCGAATGTGACAAACATAATCTAGCATCCAATCCCTTTAGCATATTTTCTCTAGACTGGATTAAAAATTCAGAAAATTCTCGGTAATTTCCGTATAATTTGTGTAAATTATAACTTTTTCTCTGTAATTTATGTTATTATGTTACGATATCAGTATCTCATGTCATTATGTTACTATTTATATTGTAATTTTGTTTAACAGATAGTAAAATTATACACGGTAACATAAACTTAATGAGATGAGTTAAAATTACGTGAATATACAAGAATTATTTTCGTCAATGACACTTTCCGGGAATTAAATAACTATTATATATAATGTACAAGGCATTCATTTTCACCAAGCCTAAGAAAATTAGCCTTTTTCTTAAGAAAATGATGCAACAGGCTGAGCTTCTAGAGGCCATGAGGCCTTACAATTCTGTGGATTTCTCTTTTGATGGGGTTGAACTTTATGGTTTTGACATGTATAAAGATGCTGGGAATTTTGATTTTTCATCTTTTTTTCTATCTAAACCTGAATATTCATCCGAAATTTCGACCCCAGATCAGTATTTTTCATCAGGGTTGTCTGATGATTGCTCCCATGAGTATCAAGAATTTGGTAATTTTTTGCCAAACTTGGTAGAGTCAAGTATTAGTAGTTCAAAGAAAAAAGGAGTTCTTGACAAAGTCAGTTGTTTGTCTGACTTGATGGAAATGGAAATCGAGAAGTCGGATTCATTACCTTCATCTGAAATGATCCTTGGACAAAACATGGATTTTTCAGTGGAGATCCCTTCAGCCCAATTGTCACTCCATTTTCCTCAGGAAAATATGGAGCTTGATATCCAATTAAGTTTTTGTAATTTGATCAAGGCATATGGAGAAGCCGTGGAGAATGGACAGCAACATCTTGTAGAAGCATTAGTTGCAAGATTTGAAGAGATTGCTGATCCAACAGGCGAAACATTTCAACGCCTCGCGTATTATTTTGTTCAATCATTAGGCAAGAACATGGATTATCTGAGCCAAGAATCGTTCAAAGTTTATAGGCCGGCTTTCTTGGCCTTTTATCAGATTTTCCCTTTTGGGAGATTTGCACACTTTCTTGCAAACTCAGAAATATTAAACGCGACGCCTCAAGATGCAGAGGTAATACTTGTGGACTTTGACATTGGCGAAGGCCTGCAATGGCCTCCGCTGATTGAGTTTCTTGGAAGGAGGAAATATCGGTGCAGAGTGAGACTCATAACAGTAAGGTGGGAAGAAGATAGGTGTAATTTTTCGCTTTGTGTGTCAAAGTTTGAGGAAACAAAAAGACATCTTTCTGAGTACGCGAGTTCTTTCAATCTAAGACTGGAGATTGAGGAGATTGGTATGAAAGAACTCGCGAAAGAAATGAAGATGATAAAAAAAAATGATTGGGTGGCTTTCAACTGCATGGTGAATCTGCCACATATGGGGAGAAGTAGAAGAAGGAAGCAAGTTTTCGAGTTTCTAAACATAGCCAAAGAATCAATCAAGAATAGGGGAAGTACTAATGGTGGGATTATAACATTTGGAGATGGAGCAATGGAAGGAGACAACACAGATTGTAACGATTTGGGGTCATTTTTGGAAGGTAAGATGATTCATTTTCATGCATTGCTTGAATCTATGGACTTTCAATTTCCTCTCCAACTCATTGAAGCAAGGATAGCTATGGAGAGTTTATTTGTTGCTCCCCATTTGTCTTCTTTTTCTTGTCTTGAGAGGTGTCATGAAAACAGAAATTTGGGAGAAAATGGTTATTTTCCAATTGGATTGGAGAGAAGGAAGTTGAACAAAGATGGTGTTGCAGAGGCTAAAGAGCTGGTGGGACAAAGGGAGAGTCAATATTGGGTGAGAAGTGAAGCAGAGAATGAAAATGAAATGGTCTTGGGGTATATGGAAACTCCACTTGTCAGATTCTCTAGTTGGAAATGAAATGATTGTACATAACATAAAGCATAGAGATGATGTTTTCTTCAAGTTGTACATACAGATTGATGAAAGGAAAATAAGGAGGTGAGTAGTTTGGAGACTGAACAGATGACATTCTGTTGGTTAGATTGTTTGTATTTTCAATAATATCATGAATTTACTCTAGGTTTTATGTGAATATAAATTTGTATTAAGCTACTCGATCTTTTATGTGAATATAAATATTGATCGAGTTAATCAAAGCTTTTTTGTGAATATAAGGTGCTTTGAACTCCATTTGAGTATAGTTAATGAATGTTTCTACTAATGACTCAAGTTTTATATATTGCAAGAAATGTTGAAATAAGCAACGAAAAATCAGTCGACTAGAAGTCATCTCAAATTCAAATGAAAAAAAGTTGATTGGCTTGTAAGGTCAATTTTAGGACCTAAAAGATTCCAGTTTTTTTCTGGTGGTAATATTGAAAAATATTCTCAATACTAACCACATTAGCTAAATGACTTGAAAAAGAATATATAGGGAGAAGAAGCTGTTTTGTATTGCAAGTGATGATGGAGCTGTTCGGAAGTGTTTTTAATCTAAAATTTATTTTTTTAGAGAACTAATTTATAATCCAAAAATACATAAGCAAATTTTAATTACTCTTCAAAAAAAAAAGTCACTTTATAAGTTAAAATTAAATTATAATTTAAAAGTTGAAAATTATATTCAAACACGCATAAGTAGGTCAGAATATGTTGCATTCTCCGTTTGATACACAAGTTCTGACGGACTAAAAATAATATTCAAGTTCTTTATGCAAGTATATCAACATATTTTCATCGTTCCAAAATATAATATCAATGATCTTTTTATTTTACGCATATAACTAATTTATTTCTATATGACACTAATACTCTACATATGAAGTTCATATTCGTAGAGTCATCGATGTAAATAGTATAAGTATGTAAAATATAAATAAATGCAATTAAAAAGTATCAGTTTGTGAGATTTTAAATTTGAAGAGAAATGACACGTAAACAAGGTAAGAAATGCATTATAACATCAACTTAAGATATACCGTTGGTGTATTGATCCATTGACGCTACAAAATTTGCTTCATTAAGCATAGGCTACAATTTGTAGCACACACTTAACGAAAAAAAAAAAAATATATGTCCACGCTTTGTAAAAGACTCCTTGTGCACGCCACAATTTGTGGCATACACTTTCTGCATCTGTCATAAATCGTGCGTACGCCAAGAGTGCTCCAAGTCTTAAGAGCAGAAGTCGTGAGAATTAAGAACCTTGCCAAGAACCCTAAAACTCCAAGCTCACTCTAATAACTTACAAAGGTTGTTTGAAATTGATATCTTAGAGCTCGAAGCTTTGGAGTTTTAGGGTTATTATCAAGGTTTCTATTAACAACTTCTCTTCTTAAAGAGTTAAGCTGCTCCACACGTATTTATTTGGATAGTACAGACACTGTGCAGCAGAGAAGGTGGTAGTTCAGTGGTAACAGTACTCCCTTATGACTTATTGATTAAAGGATCAAATTTCATGGGTGAGAGTCATGTCGATCACAAAAAAGAAAAAACAATGTGTGGTAGACGCAGAAGGCATACTCTACAAATTCTGGTGCTTGCCACGAGTCTTCCTTTATCTAGCGAGGAGCAAACTTTTTAAAAAAAAAATAATTATGCAGAAATTGTGGCTTAAGCTTAATGAACCAAAATTTGTAGCTCCTTTTGATCCATTGGATATTAAGTGCCTCTTTTAACCTTATTAATGGATCCTTCCCCATATTTCAGAAAAAGTGTGGTTTATCTGGTAGAGTTCATATTATCTGGATATTCTGGCGGTTGGCCCCAATGAAAGAAAAAGCAAACAGGTTTATCCACATATTTTGATCTTCATTATGTTTATGAACTACACAATATACACGTAGTTGATAGTGATAACAAAATACTCAATAAGTACACTTGGAACAGCATTATTCTTTCCCCTAGACGACCATCTCCCAACTTCTACCTCAAGCCAAGCACAACTAAATATATATACCATATACACTTATACAAAGTTTGGCTATGATCATCAGTGTTCGTTATATATGATCTTCCAATAGTAGAATCTGCAACAAGTTCTCTCTCTGGTAGCTTCCTGGTCCCCGAGTTATTCATATCATTTTTGTAATCCAAAGCTTGTATCTCTTAATGTACATATACACAAGACAAGGTCCAATCAAGCTTGCATCCGAGAGTTGCTTGCAAAGCTTGAGATACATTTCTACGTTTCCAGATTGTTGAATTCTTTTTCTTAATCCCTGGAGTACAGCAGCCCGGTCCAGAAACTCCGGACACAAACCCAAATTAAGCATTTTGATAACCGTGTCTGCGGCGTCATCAAAATAGCCTCCCTTAATGTAGCCTCTCAATAACCAAGATAAAGTTTTCTTCTTACGCAATGAACTTGTGACCTCAATTCTTGTAAGCAGCCGTGAAATGGCGCCCGACTCATTTTGGGAAGCACATATTGCCAGTACAATATCATAGAGATTTTGATCTGCTTCCTTGCCTACAAGCTTCATCTCCCACAACTGTCTTTCGGCCTCGAGTCCACGACCAGCACAGACGTACATAGCAAGGAGGCGCTCATGAACCACCCCATAGAGTGATGGACCTCCCTCTTCTATCACCCAATTAGACAGGCGTACCCCCTTAGCCAAAAGTTCGGACTGATAATATTCGATAAACTGAACGTTTTCCGAATCAAGTTCAGCCACATATCCAGCTTTGGTGAAACCTTTTAACTTGCGCAGAGCTTTTCCCAATTCATTCAGCTCTTTAACAACAGCTGTCATTGCAATGAGATAGCTGTAGATCTCTGGCTTCAACTCTGATTCTTTAAGGTGAGTTACTAAGTTTACAGCTTCCCTATAGTTGCCTTCCTCCTGATGTAACAGATTTTC
>CM025786.1:6114747-6134863 GCA_014636745.2 Centella asiatica | reverse complement strand
AACAAAAAAATGTAATTTAATTAATTTTCTTTCTTTTTTAGTTACAAAATTATAAGTTGGTTCCACACTTCCACACTTAGTAATGGTGAAGGATTTTTTGTTTTTCAAATCATTAGTAGTCATGTTTATTGATAATTGTCTTACCATATATGGAGAACAAAGTATTCTAATTTAAAAGGAAATATGACCCTCTACAAACTTATCCGTTTCTAAGTCGGAATTTTACACCTAAAATTTGACGACGAGGAAACTGAAATTAACATTAGTCCAAGTTTCTAAAAGATTCTGAATTGGGCTCCCTTGTTCAACATGAAATGGGTTTTGTACGACTGAACAAGCAGGTCATAAATCTGAGAGGGCTTAAAAGAAATTCCACAAGAGATTAATTTCATATATAAATAAATTACTGCTATTGTCAGTCTGTCACAAAGCTGTACATTTTAAAGCATAGGTCAATGTTCAGCCGGTGCCTAAAATTAAGAATATTGTCTCTTAAATCTTATACTATTTTTATTATGTCTTAAAAGTCTAATTATCTTATTATTTATTTATTTATTTAAGTTTATTATTTTATTATTATTGCTTATTATTACCTTAATTCATACATTATTTCAATCCACCGAGTTCTCTCCACCCAACCTCACCCACATCCCTACTGACCTTACTTTTTTTTTGACAAAAATATCTTATTACTTAAATTTTATGCTCAAATATCTCCACACCATCAACTACCCTGACACCCCTACCCCCACCTATGTTAACCTTACTATTTTTGATAAAATTATTTTATGACCTAGATTTTATACCCAAAATATCTCTACACTCATCATCTCACCCCTCCTATCCCTATTAAATATTATTGTTTTTGACAAAATTATCTTATGACCAAAATTTCATTCTCAAAACAATCTCACACCATCACTCAATCCTACCCCCACCCCCACTAACCTTACTGTTTTCGATAAAATTATTTTATGGCCAAAATTTAATCCACAAAACAACTTCACACCCTCACCCCACCCTATACACCCCCGCCCTGCCCTCACCCCCACCCATCTCCCACTGACCTTACTATTTTTAACAAAATTAATTTATGATATAAACTTAATCACCCTTACACTCTCCACGCCCCCAACACTTAAAACTTATTATTTTTAATAAAGGTATCTTATAACATAAACTTAATCTCACCATTTGTGTCCTCGTACACACGCACACACCACACTCACCTCAATCATCCCATCCACCTACTAGTTTTATTGTTTTCAACGAAATTATCTTATAACTTAAACTTTATTGCACAACACCTCCAAACTTTCACCCACCCCTACCCTCACCCCACCTACTAAATTTATTTTTTTAACAAAATTACTTTATAACTTAAATTTTATTCTTTTAACTTCATCACCTGTCCAACTTCGCTATCAGCATGCCACTCATATTCCACCACCAAGCGCCTTAGCCCTCTCACACATTCTCTCTAATCATAATATTTTGTTAAGAATAATCTGGTTATAATGGAATAAGAGGCGGAGGTAACGTTGGGGTTAGGTGAATAGTAAATACAATATTTTCATTTTTAAGTACTAGCCGGACATATACACCTAAGACTTTCAATTACCCCATGGGACATATATACTTAAGACTTTCAATTACCCCATGCCATCAAGGATCATAGTGGTAACCTGGTATTGATGGAAAGGAAGAGAATAACCTGCTTCCAATATAATAAATATTTTGGTTCAATTTTATCTTGCATTATCACAGCAAATGGTGTTCCTTACATATACCAAAACAATAATAATTATTATTATACAATAGAAATACATTTTTATTTGAATTGAAGTTTGTACTTCAACTATTTTTCATATTCTCATTTTTACACTAATTTAAATCACATTGGCAACATTTATTAGTATGAGGTGATATTGTTCGATTCACAACACATGTCAAGAATGGCAGGGAAGGGGATGGGGTCGAGAGAGAATTAAATTTTTTTTGACTAAAATAATATATTTAACATATAAATAAATTCACCTAAAATTACATATAAAAAAGACAAATAACTTATATTTAGGGGAAAAAAAGTATAACAAAAACATATACTACTATTTGCTCACAGAAATCTTATCCTTATTATCTATAGCTAGACGCATAGTCGCTCGATCGATCAGCTTCCTAGTATGTAATTAGAAAGAAATGGAGCAAACGTGAGTAGAAATAAGTAAGAGAGAAGATGAGAAAGGGAAGGGTCTTCAATATATTACATGTAAATACATCATTTTAAATTTTAGCCATTTGTTTGTTTAAAAAAATTTAGACCACATATTTTTGTATCTTTTAATAACTTGATACTTGCTAAACCGGTTATAATCATATCATTTAAATAACTTGTCAAAAGATATAGTACCACTTCTAAAAGATGTACACAATAATTTTGGTTAAAAGATATAAGTTTTATATGATATTTTATAATTCTAGTCAAATGATGTATATTTTTCTTATCAAAAGAATGTAATTTAGAACAATGTAAGTTAAAATATGTATTTTTTAGAGAATGAATGTAATTTAAGTCAAATGATGTATGTTAATTGTCAAAAGATGTAACTTGAGATTAAGTCAAAACCATAAGTTTTATGTACTTGAATGTATTTATAGTCAAATGGTGTAATTTTTGTTGTCAAAAGGATGTAACATAAATAATTTAAGTCAAAGTATGTAGTTTTTTAACGAATGGATGTAATTTAAGTCAAAGAATGTATATTGATTGTCAAAAGGATGTAACTTGAGATTAAGTCAAAAAGTATAAGTTTTATGTGATTAAACATATTTCTAGTCAAATGATGTAATTTTTGTTGTCAAAATGATCTATATAAGTAAAACTGTATAGTTTAGATTATGTGGTAACCATGTTGCCACTTGTTTTAATCTTATAGAATACTTCAAAAAATTTAATTAACATATTTATATATATATAGACACACACACACACATACTCATTATTTGATTTATTCATTAATAAATAATATAATTAATATACATATAGTATAAAAGTTAATATTTCTTAATAAATAATTATATAAATTTATTATTATCATATTTTAAAACATGAAGGAGCTTGATTTCTTGGTTAAAATAATTTACAAGTAACTTAATTGAAGTATAGATGAGTGATTAATAAATCAAAATTTATTATATAGGATTTACATTTCCTTAAAAAATATTATAAATTGATTGATCTAGATATCAATTATGTCTTCCATTTATATTATAACAATTATGATATAAATAGAAATTTACAAGTATAAAAACTCTAATATTGCATGAATGATGAAAAATATTTAACAAATTGTTTATCTTATACTCTTGTTTATATATCATAGTAATACCAATATACAAATGCACAAGAACCGATTATAAATTGGGTTGTCTTAGACTAAGGTCATTTGCAAATTAAATTAAAATTAAACTATAATTATTATAATATATAATAAAATCAATTAATCAATGAAATTTATCCAATTAGAAAAATTATAATAGATTTAATATTCATAAATAATATTGTGATTTACAATAATGATTATCAAATCATTTATTAAATTAATCTATTCTAAATAAATCCTAATTACAATCAAACCAATTAATACTTTATTAATATTATGATATGTTTTAAGCTTATTTAAATATAATTATGCTTTTATGTGTATTTCAATTGTTCTTATAATTTATCCTTCTCTTTGAAATACTTCTTCATGTTTGTATGAGATTTAACATTTTTTATTTCACATAAAATTTGACATATTTGTGTATAATATATTTATTCACTTATATATATTATTCATTTTTATTTAGTTGAAGTGTGTAAAGTAATATATTTCTATGTGTAAGTAATCAAAGCCTAGTTTTTTGTTATGTAATTATTATTATCTAAAATTTGAATAGTTTTTGATTATTTTTTGTCATTTGTATTGTTTTTACCATATTTTTTTGATTTCAAATATATGTAATTTTATATTTTTAGCAAGATATTTTTTGTTTGAAAATACTATTGAATTAATATCGATCACTAAAAAAATATTTCTATGCTTAATTTAATAATCATTAACTTGATTTATTAGATAAATACTTAATGACTAAAAAAACCAATACATCTTTTGATTATTTTAAATTCAACCATCCAAATTTTTTTTTTATCACTTTTACCATTGAATGTTTATTCAAAGTTGCAAAAAGATCAATATTCGTACTATATCACCAACTATATTTAACTAATATATTGGTCTTTTTATAAATTAAGACAAAAGTTGAAAGGTAAAAATGATAAAACATTACGTGAATGTTTAAATTGAAAATATCCTAAAAGTTTAATGTTTTTTTTTCTCAATAAGACTTAGATAAATTAATTTAATCACTAATTGATATTTTTCTAGTTATAATATATAGCCTAGTTATAATAATTTAAAGTTTTCCATTGTTGGTTGATGTCTAATCTATTCTTATATATTATTTTTTAAAATAGAATTTGAGATAATATAGAAAATATAAAAATAACTAAGTAAGTTAGTTACTGAGTCACTCAATTTATCACAAATCCAAATTAAAATATATTATTTAAATTTTATAAAATTTTATTGAGTCGATTTAAGATATTGAATTCATTCCAAATATGAAAAAGTTGACTAAGAAAATAATTATAAATTTTAAAAATTAGATCAAATTATAATTTTGAAGTTTATGTATAATATAAAATTTTTAAAAAAATCTATTATACAAGTATGCAACACTATTATTAAATATTAATATAAGCAAATATTAAATTTCTTATGTAATATTTAAAATGTTAAATGACATTTTAATTTTTCAAAATTTACTAACTATATCATTGTGAGATCCCCAAAAATTCAATACAAAACTATGAAGACTTTTAAAAATGAAATTAAATAAGCCCCACATTTTATAGTGTACGTTGGCGACATCTATACGCACGCGTCGACATATGATACGAAATGCGTTGCAAATGATTTCATAAATTATATTTCTAGGAATAATTTTATAATTACCTATAAATTTTAAATAAATAAAACCCTATTTTTTAAATGTAAACAATTATTACACAACAATTATAGAAAATTCTTAATGATTCCAAACATTTCTAAAAAATTATGACATGATCTAAACCTTATCAAAAGACTAGGAAAAAAATAATTATTATTTTTTTTTGTATTGTGCAACTAATTTTAACTAATTAATTCTAAAAATGGACATAATACTAAATAAATTTTAAAAAATAACAAAACAGAGAAAATATTTTTTTTGATTTAATCATATAAAATGTTTCTGATTTTTGCATGTCAAAGATATAATTATTAACTCAAATCGTTAATTTAACTACTTAACACCATTAATTAGATAAATTAGTAAATAAATCTAAATATTCAAAAAAATTAGAGTAAGCCCAAATTACATTCAAATTAATATGAAAAAATTGGGATAGAATTTGTAATATTTTCGTATTTTTACAATTTATAGGCTAATTGTTTATGATAATTCATATGTTTTAGGAAAGGACAAAAAAATATGGTAAATAAATAATAATGCTCATAAATAAAATTTTTCAATGAAATACTCTTGATTCACGTAAAGTGCACTGTGTTTGTGTATGAATTTTTTTATTAGATTTACATTTATCAAAATTTTAGAAAAATATTAATGTAGATGATGTATTTTTTTTTAACTGTGTTTGTGTGTGTTTATAATGTGAGAAATCAAGGGTATTTATAAACTCAAATTGCACATGTAAACATAGATTTTAAGATGTCATATAAGCAAATAATTCCTCATTGATTTTAGAATGCTGAAATTAATAACAATCGACCGTGAAATTAGAATGTACATAAATCAAAATATAAAATATCAATTTATCCTTAATGGTTAAAGAGTTGAAAAATGAATATTTTAAGAACGAGGATATTAACTTGATAAGGTTAAGAATAATATAATAATATATGAAAATTTTATAAAATATTTTTAATAAATAAAAATTATAATAAAAATATCTAAAATATTTATGGCAAATAACATTTTCTATATTTTTTATGAAAATATCTAAGTTATTTATAGTAAATGTTATTTTTTACGCGCACACACATAGTTTAATATTTTGTATGGTTGTAGAGTTATGAAACTAAAAAAATATTTCTAAGATATTTAAGTAACATTTTTTATCGTTGGTATTATTTTTACAAGATTTTTCTGCTGTTTTAAATATATGTAATTCTTGATTCTCGATAAGATTTTTTTGTTTGAAATTACTTTTGAATATTTATTGATCATTAAACAAATATTTCTATGTGCAAACACTATATTTTTGTTATTTAATTCTTATTATCTATCTTCTGACTATATTTTGTTTAATTTTCATCATTTGTATTATAATGTACTAATTTTATTTTAGTTTTGTCAATTTTATTATAGATTATACATGTATATATTTATAAGAGGTAAAGTTTAAAGGTTCTAATTTATGGTTAAAACTTGAAATTATAAAATTATAATTTTTTCATACGCAACTCAATTTATTTGATTAAAAAATTAATTAGTATCACAAAGTTTTTTTTTTAATAAAATGTATTTTATATAGAGTCGAATTTATTAAAAATAAACTTATGATAAAATTAGACAAAATATTTGAATTACATCTTGTTCACATAAAAAATTACATATGTCGACTAGAATTATATATTATGACAATTAATATACATATTATGATAAAAATAGTATTTTACATCTTATTGACAACAAAAATTACATATATTAATAACATTTACAAACCAAGCCAAGTTAAATTATATATTATAACAAAAATGACAAGAATATTGGAATATTACATTTTTATGACAACAAAAGTTATATTTTTTAACTAGAATTACATAGCATAACAACATAGTTATATATTGCGATAAAATAGAATCCTACATCCTTTTGACAACGAAATTATAATTTTTTGACTAGAATTACATATCATGACAAGAAAACTACATACATTGACAAAAAATTCATAAATTACATCTTTTAACATACATGATCAGGTGTCATAATTTTAACCATAAAAATTATCACTATAAAATAATGAATATTAAAAAAGATGGGCAACTTGTTTAAATTTTGAAATTTACCTACAACTATTTTAACTTTTAGTGGCTAAATGATTTGACCCGATTTTTAAAATTTTTTGATTTAAAAAAATATTACATCATTTTCACATGAAATGTACATCTATTCGTATTTGTATCTATAATATTTAACAATTAAGTTACATCAACGATCTCAGTATTATAAATTTCTATCATTTTGAAAAAAAATAATCTACATCCATTAATATTTAAAATTACATATTTTATCATCAAACTCACATTTAATGATAAAAATTTTTGAATTATATTTTTAGAAAATAAACCATGATGGATATACATCGTACGGAAGCAATTTCCTAAAGGAAACATGAAAAAGGTGTTAATTAGAAAGGCTCGTCCTAGCTAGTACTTTTGTCCATCTAGTAACTACTACGAATCACTTTCACCTTATAATACCTTAATTTGACGCTTGGCTCTGAAACAAAGAAAGAGAGAGAGACAGAGAATAGACATGGATGGGACTCCCCGTAGGGTTTTGGCGTGTATGGCCAACAATGATGGACACATGATGACAATATTTTGACTCCCTTTGCAAGAAATCCACCACTTTTAGTCCATCACACATACAAAACCTACCTAATTCTCACACACACATATGCCCGAATGTACGTGTTTTCGTGTGACTAAATCTTTGTACTCCTATTAATTTCAAATTTCTTTTCTGAAGTCATTATAAATAATTTTATGGTTATTTTCAAGATAAAATTAAGAATCTGACATAGATGTAAAAATTTATTTATCTACGTACACATACAAAACATAAATTGCGAGTTTATTCGCATAAACTAGTTGTTAGTGTTAGAAAGAAAAAGGAAACTTCAAAACCTTCTACATATAAATATGCACTCAATACTATTCAAAATTTTAAATTAATGGATCAAAGCAAAATTATTTACATAAAATTTTTAAATTTACGCTTAATAATTGGTGTGAGGCATGTCTATGAACTTAGCATTTAGCAATAACATTCCGTTCGAAGTTAGAACAAATGACATTTTGTATAAAGATTTCGTGCATTTCACCCAATTTAGAGTGGAAGCACAGTGCTGCCATCCGCAGTTAATTACTGCTTTGGGTTTCTTACACAAATAATAACAACCCCGCTTGGAACTCGATTAAAGCCTACAGAGGGACGCTCAGGCGTGAATGCAAGTGAAGGCTTAAAACACAATGAAAGAGTTTTAGTGAGAGAGTAGTTGCGATGACTCAAATAAGAGGCGTAAACGAGCAAAATTAAGTCAATAACAGATTGCTTAGATTCAATTCGTATAATTTGATTATTGAGTCTAACAATCAATTTTTGTGTACATTTTAGTTATTTAGCTACGAAAAAAAAAGGCTTTTTTTTTTTAACGGCCAAAGCCATCGAAATAAAACTATTGCCACCGAGAGAAATATTAATCTTGATGGCAAACCGTCGAAACATGTCATCGACACGTTTTTAGTCAATACTTTAGCCCATCGAGAGAAATTAAGAGAAGTCTCGACGGCTCTTATAAAAGTTGAAACAGTCGATATTGCAATTTTTTTATTTTTTGAATTATTGAGACCCAAATAAAATTAAAATAATTTAAATTAGTTATCTCGATGGTTAGCCATTGATATTAATGTAAGCCGTCGATATTATCTCAATCATTAAATTTCCACTTGATAATATTGACGGCTGACTTTCGATATAGAGTAACAAAGTTGTCGAGATTATCAAAAACTAAATATTTTTGTATTTGATTATCTCGACAACCAACTAAGCCGTCGAGAATAGCATTAATTTTTTTGTAAGTATATTTCTTGTAATATCGCAAACTCCCTGTTAACAGATAGGCCAACTGCTACAAACATGTTTTTATTGGATACTACTATCTAAATGTGCAAAGCACCCAAAAAATAAGAATCACCAATAACCAATTAAATATATCCAAAACAACATAATCCAACAAAAAAATTGTAATCCACATAAAAGTAGTATTTGCACAAAATCCTAAGCCAAATTTTATAACATACATAAAAGACAATGAACAAAAACAAAGAGAAAACTTCGACAATGATGATAAGTAATTATAGAATGTCGACGGTAAGGTTTTCAAATCTGGACGGTAGGCCGTCGAGAAATAATTTAGTGGAAAATTAAAAATATTTTTAAAAAATTACAGAGATGTATTTCCACCTAAAACAATATCAACGGCTAAGGTTATATATCGACGGTGGAAGCCATCAAGATTATAAATATATCTACATTTTTTATTTTAATTTCAAATTTAAAATTATTAAAAATAAAAATTACATTGCCAACAACTAATCTCAACGACTATATGAATAAAGAAATGTTGTCGTCAAAAGATGGACTCGCACGCATTGATTTGGCTCTTTATTTCGACGGCTCTTGCTACCGACGACTTATCCGTCGAGAAAACATTATAATATCGACAGCAGAATACCGTTGAGATTATCACCGTAAAAAGAAACCTATTTTCTTGTAGCGTACTAAATTGAATACAATTATGAATTGAGCTCAATTAATTAATTTTAACTTAAACACCATTCTATTTTTTAGTCGAATGATCACAAATAAAAGTGAATCATTTGGTTAGTAGTACTACACTAGCTAGCTACCAGCATAGAACCAAAGGTAATTGGGACTAATCCCCCATTAGATAATGATGAGAATGATTCAAAAATGGCCCCCAGGTAGCAAATGCGGGAGGCAGGGGGCGAAGCGGCTTATCCAGGTCTGGCATAATAAGTAGCCACGCATGTGGCGGTGGCCGAGACACACAAACACACACACACATACATACATACATACATACATACAGCTATATATATATATATATATATATATATATATATATATATATATATATACATATCAATTGCTAATTTGCCATTGCCCAACCACTGGTTGTGGTGGCTGTGTGGTGCAGCCTGCAGGACAAGGTCGGAATTTAATTTCAAGTAGGTACAAAATTATGGATCGCGGGTATCATCATTCCTAGCTTTCTTTCTTCCACAAGTGAAATTAATTACATTTTCAATTTATTGTAAAAATAAATTATCTTCCTACCGGAATAAATATCAAGTAGGTGGTAGTACATGTATATACTGGTCGTATAAGATTTTCGAGTATAAGAAATTTCAGGATCTTTTCACTTATGGGGTAAAAAATTGATTCGGTAAAGATATTTTCACATTTCGCTATAGAAAAGATTAATGCCTACGAGTGGGAGACACATTGAATTTTTAATTGGGACAATTTACGACTCAATTTACTCTAAATTATGTATATATTGAATTTATTTGAAGTTCTTCTAGATTTTTTATTTTAATTTTTCTTGGTGACAGACTGAAGTTAGTACTCCGTGTACAAGGGAATGACACAGATCTATCAAACTCTTAGAAGTAGTGTCACCTATATCTTTCATTTCAAAATTATATATACGTTTTGATTTTTTTAAATTAAACGATGACAAATTAAATTTTAAATTACTATCAATTTAGTTGATTATAATTGATAAAACTATTATATTCTTAAGGTTTATAACAAAACCTTTTGATAACAATATAATTTACATCCAAAACTTTTATAGATTACATTAACTTTAAAGTCTAACATACTGTTGATTGACTAAAAAAGTCAAAGCGTATTTATAATTTTGGAATAGAGTGAGTAACAAATAAAATAATTATTATAAGTACAATGCTTTTGAAGTTAATTTTTAATGTAATGTTGACAAAAGTTGATTTAATCAAAAGTTCTCGTTAGATTTAGAGTTTAAGTTTTATTAGTAATTTATAAGTATTATCGTAAGTTATCAATGAGGTAGATAATATGTCTTGTTAGTATAATTGTACGCCTTGACACAGACCGATAATATATTTTAGCCCCGAATTAAAGAGTCTCTCTCCCATAAATTGTATATAACAAAGAAAAAAGAAATTGTTAATGCAATTAATCTAATGCATTATTAACTTAGCCAATATTGCCGATCATCATCTTGATAAAGATGCAGTCCAACGAGCTGACTTTGTCTCTCCTCTCTTAGTGTTTCATTAAATATTTGTTTTTGACCATTTCACTTATTGCTATTTGTGAAAAAAATTTCCTACAAATTAATTAATACCTATTCTATAATACTCGTCGGAGTAATATTGTATTTGCAATTATTGCATTTGTAATTTGTTGGTAACTCAACATATGTCATGATTTCCAAGCAAAGCAAACATATTGTTGGATTTTACTCTCTTATAGTATCTCTTTCAATGCAATTGCCCATTTAAAATAAAAGTTGACGTTATTAATTAACAAAGCAAATTAATGAAAAATGATCATGATGTTTGATTACAAAATGCCGAAGTTCGTTCAGACAATAAATTATACATGTTCACATTATAACTCTTACGTTCTTTGAAATTAAGGCCCCACGACCCAAAACCGAAAAAAATAAAAACAAAGAAGAAAGTAAATAACACAATATCTTAACATAACAATAGAATGAAAAATTGTTCTACAACTTAAAATACCCAGCATATATATATATATATATATAGTGGTTAAGGTAATTGGGTTACAACTCATATTTCAAATTTTATCAACTAATTTTATATTTATGAATTCATAATCTATCTTAAAAATTCAACCGTACAGATTGAAAAAATATCAAAAGATAGAATAACATACAAATTTTTAAATCATTTCATAATATATAGCATGATTTTTATAATTATGTAAAATTTGTATATTTGCAATGATTTAAAAACTATGTAACAGAGCTTAAAAAATTCCAAAAAATTACATATTTATTTTTGCATTATCTTTTAATCTGTACAGTTAAATTTTTCTCATATATTCTGAAAACCGAAACATAACACGAGTGAGTAGAATTATAAAACGGAGTTATAACTCAATTCTCTTTTTCTCATATATATATATATATATATATAGAATAATCAGGCAGTTCGTCTCCATTCAATATTGGAGATTGTTCACATTACGAGTTGAATATTGAATATACCATTAAAGATTTCTTTCATAATATAAAGTTTATCTCATTAATTTGAAACGTAATCCACATCATTGTAATTTTTTAAAGTCATTAAATATTATTTGGTAGTGCATAACATATATTTATAATAATGACTCGTATGACAACTGAGGCATAGTAAATCCATACTGAGGCATATATTTAATAATATATATATATATATATATATATAGAATATTTTATTTGATAAAAATTAAAAAATGAAATTATTTAATTTTTTAAATATAAATTAAAAATTAAAATAACATAAAACCTCTAAAATATTTACTAAATTTCATCTAAAAATACATAATTACATACCGTATCAATAAGCCAAAATGTACACTTGAAAAGTGATAAATGCCTTTTCCTATTCATCCAGGCAATATATAGGAGTAATAATTTTGGTGAATTTCGAAGAGTTTATGATGAAGTGAAGGTCATGCATGCAGATTGCAGCGTGCTAGTTATGATATATGATTTATATGTCTCGTTGAAGCCTCACCTAAAATAATTAACCAAGGCTATCTTCATGTCGACAATTAATTGGCCTTTTTCGTATTAAAGTAAGGCTGAATTCGTTTAATTCTTAATACATTTTAATAGATTAAGAATTTGTGTGTGTTTAGATTGTATTGTTGAGTCTGTTTGTTTAACCTACTATTTATTTTTTAATAAATTTAGTTTTATATGAATCCAATAATCTAGAAAAATAAAACTAAATGGATTAAAATCGGATAAAATAATAAAATAGATTAATTTAAATATTTAAGGCAACATATTAAATAAATAATTAAATTTATATTTATATTTATATTCAGACATAAATACTTAACTAATTAAATAAATTCAGATCATATGAATATATTTATACGCACACACTTAATGAAACAAACCCATCATAAGTATTCGTGAGGGCATCACACTAGCACATTTTTATCATGTTTTAAACTTATATATATTTTTTAATTCTATAACTTTATATACATAAAATTACGGAGGAACTAATACAATATCATTAATTTTAAATTATTAATTATATGAGATTATTAACTGAAACAATTCTATGAGATTATTAAATTACTCCAAATATTTTTAACTTTAAGTTTCTAATGTTAATTTTTGTAATGAATTACTATGTCTATTAATTTTAAAGCAAAAAAAAATATTATATCAATAATTTACGAACAGATTTAGAAGATTAATTAATGAAGCCCGAGACATAATCATAACTACTTTATCAAGAAACATCGACAACATAAAATTACAATACAGGCTAAGCTAATAATTCGCTATAAGTGATATTGGTATTTGTCTCCAAATTAATAGTTTGAGACAATTCATGATCCTATAATAAAGACCTTGCAATTCTTAGTAAAATATAATACTCCAGTTATTCTACAAAATTTTTTTTTAAAAAAATCGAATTTTGAAATCAAATTACTGATAAAATTATCTGACGTCTTATTTTGTGTAATTCTGATCAATTTTAATAATAAATATTTGCCTAGGTTCTATTCTGCCGTTTGAACTGTAATTTTAGAGTGCTCCTTTTAGGGTGGTCAATCTGGTCCGAAGGCAATGTATATGGTATACCCAGTGGCGGATCCACCATACGAGGAGGGGGAATACGCCCCCTAAACTTAAAAAAAAATAAATTATATATAGAGTATTTTTATCATTTCAAAATTAAAAATAGATTTACTTAATTTTAAAAAGAGTTTAATTTGAAATTGAAATATGTTACGCAAAATAGATTACATTTGTGTAATATTTTTATTATATAATGATATTACTTTTAAAAGTTATAATTACAATACTTTTATTTTATCATCAGTTGAATATTACAAACAAATTTCTTTTGAAAAACTAATCTTTTGTATAATAAATTTCAATCAAATATGCAACCTTAATATTAGCAAAAAAAATTTGACTATTTTGTACAATATAAGTAATATGTCAATATACTAAATAGATCTCTAAAATATTATATTTTAAAATTAAATTTAGTATTTTTAATATTTAATAGTTTTGAAGTAAATATTATGAAGTATATAAAAATTACTGTTATGTATAAATTTTTCGATCTTCAGAGTGTAATTTATTTTTTGATTTTAGAATAATACTATATTTTGGAATGAAATCATTATAATTTGATAAATTTCAGACCGAAAACTAAAGAATAGTAGAGTAATATTATGAATCTTTTAAAGTCAATAATTTTATTATTATAATACATTATCATATTAACAAATTCATTTTTATTGCACATTAAAATTTTTTGACCCCTTAACGAAAATCTTGCGTCCGTCGCGGAGTATACCCATGACATTTTGAACTTCATGATGGTTAGAAACTTAGAATTAAATTTATTTGATTATATTTAACACAAAATTTATTGTAATTATCGTACGTCAGAAGTAGTATATTTAAAGACTCCTCCCTTATGACACTGAAACATTATTAATTAGGGGATTCTGGTCCTTCGTAGCTATTGTATGAGTACTCTCATTTTATTGGTAATTTCTTTTGATAGTATACTTTATTCAAGAAGCCATTATACTATATTACAGTATTTGCTACATGCTATATAATGTATGAATTATATTATATAAAAGTAGTCATTATAGTACATAATATATGTATTATTTATAAAACATATATCGTAAGTATTACATATATAATATTGTAAGTTATATATAAAACATATATCGTAAGTATTACATATATAATATTGTAAGTTATATATATATATATATATATATATATATATATATATATATATATATATATATATATATAATATTGTAAGTACTATTCAATTATATAACATTTAAATGTTATTTTAATGATTTAAAATAATATAATGGTAACTAATATAAATAAATATTGACATTTTACTATTTTAAGTTTGTATATGAAGCATGAGTTATCCATAGATGTTGTTAAAGAAATTTGTATAATACACTCATAAACCACTAATTGTAAAAATAGAGAGTTGTTAAGAAAATCTATAGTGTAAGTGCTCTTAGTACGTATGTGTTTGATTTTTTGGTTACAATATTACTCTCTTAATTTTAAAATTAGGTATATATTTTTAAAATAACGATTTTTAAAAATAATTTTTATGTTATAAATATATCCATATTATTATATTATTTAATAATAGTGAGAGTTAGAGTAGATAACACCAAGTGTGGATGTAATAGAGTTAATTGAAGTAGTGAAATATTGTGGAATGATATCTAAGGAATTCCATGATGTTTTATAGTTCGAAAATATAAACGTATTTCTAATTTTGAACCAACTAAAAAATAAATATGTATCTCTAATTTTAAAACGAATGAAATATTATTTTGAATAATATTTGACATATAATTTGAAAAATACAATTATTAACACAAAGTTATAAAAACCAAATTCTTATCATTTTATATTCTATTCATCACTATCATCTAAGAGTGTAAAAGAGTCAAACCGAGCCTATACGAAAGTGTTCTTCACTGGAGTTGAGCCAAGTTGAACATGTTTTATTTAACGAATAAAAAATTATGTTTAAGATCGGTTTGTTTAATTAGTTAAACAAGTTGAATACTATAAACGAGTCCAATTTAGTTGAGTTTTTGAGGTCGAGTCAAGCTTAAAATCTTAAACGAATAAAAAAAATCTTTTTCATAATTGACTTATTTAAATAAATGAATCGAACCGAATCGAACAGACAAATAACTCGATTCATTTACAACTCTTGGCATAATGCATGAATGATCTAGTTATATCAATAAATTAAGGACGTGGATTATCGTGTAAAAAAATGTTTTAGAATTCTAACGATGCGCAATGGATGCTTCAATTTATTGTGCTAATCCCATGCTAATGACCGTGGTAACGGATTAAATCAACTTCTAGTGTTTGTATAAATAATTTGATAATAATTTGGTATTGGAAATACAATTTTTAACAAATTAATACTCAAACTGATTAAGTTTAATACAATTCTAGTTCACATATTAAATTGTTAATTTTTACACTTTTAAGTACCAATTTCTTACTTTAATACATGTGCATGCACCAAAATTAAATTAGCAATTCTAAATAAATTGGACAGAATCCTAACATTTAATAAAATATTAATTATTATTAATTTGGGTACCAATTTATTAAACTTTTCATTATAATTATCAATTTATTATTAAAGTACTTCTACATGTACTAAAAATGGAATTATTCTGTCATAACCATAATCGTTAAAGATATATAGTATGAAATTCGTATAAATTCATAGAGAAATAGAATAAAGTTTTGTAAATTTTTTGAGTAACATGCTGGTTGAACTAACTTTGAGCAAAACAGTAGTTGGACATTTTTATTTATATTTTTTTTTGATAGCCTGTAGTTGGACATTTGAATCTAACAGATGTTGCTTCTTTTATTTCAATTTAAAAAATAAATCTTATTTCTAAATGTTGTTGCTTTTTAGGAATGAAAGAAGTACAAAATTAAGTTTAAACTAAAAATGTCTTAAGTTTGAGAAATTTGAATTTTGTGGGTATCAACTTCGAAGTCGAATAATCAATTAACCGGTCGAACATTAATAAATTAATTCAAAGCTGTACGTTAAGCCAAAACAATTAATTCGATTTGTTTCTAAAGTTATATTGCTAATGACAAGAAAAATGTGCCCAAAAAATATATCCTTTTAGTTTTTCAGTGATTACATATGTTTGTGTGTGTGTGTATATATAATGGGAGAGTATAATTTTATTCTTAATTGTAATGTTGTTCGGCTAATTTTAAATCGAAAATTATGGGGTAGACAAATGGATATAGTTAATAAAAGAAAGGAAGTTGCAGACTTGAATGATAAAAGCAAAAATATAAATAAACGTGGCTACCCCCAAAAGGTGTGTGCAAATGAATATATAGTGTACAATACTGTACATGTAAAACCAAAAATACAATTAAAAAAAAAAGAAAAATAATATATCTGTCAGTCCACAAATCTTAGTCACCCTCTTTATAACTTGGCCTAATTAAGCCTATATATACTCCCTTGCCCTTCCCTAGTCTCTCCCCACCATGTGATCAGCTCTCAGATATTTATTATCAACCTTCACACATTCAATATATACCTCTCTCTCTCTCTCTCTCTCTCTCTCTCTCTCTCTCAATATATATATATATATATAGATATGCGTGTGTGATATGATCGGTATATGTACAGTACGGGAGGATCTGTAAAGCTCAGGAGGGATAGCGCCGTGGATGGTGGTGGATTAATTTGATCCGAAATTTAAGGCCTTGTTTGGATGGCCGTGTGAAGATCAATTAACTGCGGCGCTATCTATCCTGAGTTTCATGGATTCTTCCTGCTCTTTCGCAGTTGGGTGCAGTTTCAGCAAGTCAAAGACAAACAAGCCCTTACCGCCTGCGTTTTACGTGTGTTCTCTCTCGATATGGTAGTACCTACGTACTCCTTTTTTTCCCTATATATTGTCTTGTTCTTTTGATTAATTAAAGCAAAATAAATATGTTTTTGTTTTGATAAAATAAATTTGACTTAGGTGAGAAAAGGGATTAAAACGATCTTTAACGATTATATATTTTGCTTTGATCATTTTTGTGCTGTGTTTGAATTAAAGTAATGGAATAAGAAAAGAAATAGGCCAAAAAAATAAAAAAATATTTGTTCAAAAGTAATGGTAGAAAGGGAGATTTCAAAAAATGGAGAGAGAAATAAAAAAAATGAATTATTGTTGTGGAATGAAATTATTAATAAAAAAATAATTACCCTTTTATTATTTAACATAAGATTCATAAAATTTTGCGATCTCATTTGTATTAAATTTGCTCTCCCCGTCTCTTTTTATTTTCTTAATCCAAAGTTTTTCACATTCGAAGTATCTTTTTCTTACAATTGTGACCCGATCCAATCGTAGATGTTGTGATCGGGTAAACGAATTCAACAACAAACTTGTTATTTTACTCCGGGTAAATATGCAAGTACTAAAACTATGTAAAAAAAATGTTAATTTTGATTTTTGAGAGATTACTTTGAAGAGTAATTTGATATTATGATCCTGAGATTTGTGTGCTCTGTAAAGCTTTTTGTAGCCCAAGTATGGCAGCTTGACAATTACTTATTGTAGCAAAGTTAACGAAACGCCCCATGACTGGTCTTTTAAGTTCAAATCAAGCTTTGGTCCTTCATTATATTATTTTACTTGACAAAATCAAATCAATTTCTTAATAACTCCCAAAATTATGTGATCATTATATATATATATATATATATATATATATAAATATAAATTATTTATATGAGAGCCAATTCGGTAACTAACACATCTCCCAGTTACACTATTGAAGAGTTGATCTAACATATGTATACACTAGATATTTTGTCAAGTCATATTATCGCATTCGGATGTATTTTTGACAACCTCAATCTGTAAAAGCGGGGGTAGAGGCGGAACTATGTTAGGATAGGGGCCGAGCTGCTTGTCCTGATCTTTCAAAAAGTTTATTATCACAATAAGAATTTTTATATGTATCTTGTAGTATTTTTTGCATTTCGTTTGTCTTCGATTATATTTTTTTTCTTTCATTTCCGTGTATTATCTTAATTCTGCACCTGTTTTAAAATATGGGGTTAGATTCAGCTAGATGTGTGTGTCACGTGCTCCCCCGGTTTAAAAGAAAAGACTTAATTACAATGAGTTTTTATTCCAAAAAAAATAAAATGATTTAAGTACATTAATAAAATATAAATTTATTATGATAATCTTATAAGTGGACATTTTTTTTTGAAATAATAATAAGTACAACTATAGTATTTAAATATTATTACGTGGATTCACTATAAATGATGCATTAATAATTTTATTTTTTAAAAATATTTTTGTTAAAAAATATGTAAATTATAGTTAAAAGACATTTTTTTTGGGAGAGAGATAGTATATAATATTGTTGAAGATGGAGAAATGGTTTGGAAGTATGTGATGATGAGTTTGATAGTATTAATGGGAAGAGGCATAAATGCAGACTGAAGCGAGCAGTAGAATTCTCCAGAATAGAGTTACAAGTAGCTACTAGATAGGAAGATCGAGAAGGAAGGATTTTTATTTTTTGTACATTACAAGAGTTACTACTAAGTAGTTTCTAGCTAGAAAGATTGGTGGAGGTAGGGTTTATTTATATTTTTTTGGTAAATAAAAATTTAAATGACGAGAAGACATGTTACTGATTTTTTTTTAAGAATTTATAGTCGTACTTAATCTAATGGAAACAACCAACGGTTGTTGAGAGTAAACTTTAACGGAACTAACCTTCATTGGCGAGGGTTTTATTTAATATTGTTGTTAAGTTGGTAACAGGGTTTTGACCTAAATCGTGTACGATGCAGGCTTTGAATAAGAGATTAAGAGATGGAGATATACACAGAGAGGAACGGCATTATTATTATTTCATGCTTTTTAAAATTATAGATACATCCTTCAATTATTCATAAAATTTTATGATTTTATTTATTATATGATTTTATAAATATATACGACTATAAAAGTTTATAATACATTTTACTTAAAAGTTATTGAAAATAAAAATTTTTATTTTTAATTAAAATTATATAATTTTATAATTTATTTTGTGTAAAATAAAATATATTTTTAATTTTAGAATAGAAAAAAATTATTGGTAACAGTAGTAGCAATAAAACTGTAGAGTATGTTGACTCCCTTTCCCAACTCCGTTGAGGTCACGTCCTCTTCGTATCTTTTCCTACTTCCTACTCCATCCTTACTGAGTATCTTTCATTTATTACGACTTCTATTAATATACTCCATAAGTTACTACTAATGAGTACTCGGTGTACGCACGCTCATAATATATATATATATATATATATAT